>JANAVB010014199.1:5553099-5670599 GCA_029216955.1 Iris pallida | reverse complement strand
TGCTGCTTATGGTGGTGGTAGTGGGCGGGTCGTGGTGGTGGTCGTGGTCGCCTTCAGCCTTTCCGGGAGGCGACGCTCGCTAGCGATCCCGACCCGGAGGTACCTCGGACACAGACTCATCCCATCGTCAATCTACCATAGGGCTATCGACACCTTCGTCAAGGGCGTCTCCATCCGCTAGCGGATCCACCAGCGGTACCACCAGTTACTGCACAGTGGGCCCCGAAGTACCCCCAGATTTAGTTACACCCAGTTACTGGCGAGTACATGCGCGGATCCGCGGATCCTCCGACACACCAAAGAGGCCGATGGGCGAGTTTCGACGAGAGCTATGGCCCGCGGATGAAGCGTAAGTAAATTTAAGTTAGTTTAATAAATTTGTTTCATTTATTCAATTTAATAATCCAGTCGTTGATTCTTTGTAGGTTTTTTTCGTGGGATGTTACCAGGCTTCTAGGACAGATTATCCGGGCTAACTACCATGGCCCATACCTTAATTTTTCTGAGGTACCCCTAGACTTGCAGTACCGCTGGCTCGACGAGATGAGGGTATATATATATATATTGTAATTAATTAATTACTCTTTAATCAACTTTTTTTAATATCATGATAATTGAATTTGTATGTCAGAGGACCTTCTGGTGGCCTCCATCGCGAGGAGGCGATCCGCAGGACCTATAGAAGCGCCGTCGAAAAGAAGATACAGGATGCGATTTATGACCTTCGAACGGTGCATTCGAAGAAGGAGTAGATCCGACAGGACTACTATGAGCAACTCTTGGAGAAGATGGATGCTTTGCCTTCAAGAGAGAAATCAAAAAAAACGAAAGCGAACTGACAGGCCGCGGGGCTACATACGGGGGGATCAAAGCCCTATGCAGCGACGCTTGCAGATCTGGTGAGATACCGCAAATTCATTCACTATCTAATTCGGTACTATTAATATACTTAATTAATTAAATTCTACGAATATTTCGTATACAGACCCAACAGGCGTTGAAGGAGGAAAAACCTGCTGACTCGGTCACCATACACGATGTATTCCAGCATGTCCACAGAGGCGGAAGGACGGGAACTTCGTCGACGAAAGGGCCAAGGCGACGGATGTAAGTACTTACGTTTATGAAATTTATGTTAGAATTATAAGTATTCGGACAATAACTTAGATAAACTTAGGATTCAGACAATAACTTAGGTAAACTTAGGATTCAGACTATAACTTAGGGTAACATAGGATTTAGATTATAACTTAGGTAAACTTATAGTATAATAAACACATTCATTTGATAGGCTAAGTATCGTGAGGCCCGTAGTCGGATTCAGCCATCTGCTCCCGAGGATGTCGGTAAAATGACACCCGTCGGGACGCCCTCTTCTACGGTCACTCGCTACGACGACTTATTCGTAGATACCGTCGGCGGCTATAGAAAAGGGCGCATGTACGGAGTCGGCTCCCTGGTTAATTAATTTACCCTCGGCGACTCCGAGATTTCTGCCTCCCCCGCCTCCTCCCGCGGCCCAGACAGACGATGATGTGAGGTCCCAGCTTGCGCATCTGAACGAGGAGGTGTCGGAGATTGGGACGCAGTTGTCCACGTACCTGTGTCCTTCTACTGGTGATGTCGGTCTGTCTACTGTGCTGTCTGTCCTTCTAGTGCTGCCGGTCCTTCTTCCGTCGGGCATCTTTCTTTTGACCCTACTGCCCCTATCGTACCGCCTCTACTTTGACGGCCCTCCTTGACATGATGACACCAGAGCAGCTGCGCCAACTTCCAGGCCATGTCTTGAGGGATTGCCGCCGTACTTGGTGGACGAGTATATGAGATGGGCGTAGGGAGTAGTACCACCACCAGCCGACGATCGCACCCCTCGTCGTTGATGTTTGTATTTTTAGGATTATTTTGTTTGTATGGTGGATATTGGATATTTTGAAAAATATTTAAATATTGAATATTTGTGTATTTTGTGTGAAAAATTTGAATGTTTGGATTATTTATGTATTTGTGTGTTTATTTGTGTGTTGGAATTATTTGTGTATTTTGTATATTGGAATTATGTATATTGGAATTGTGTATATTAGAATTGCTTGGGATTATTTGTGTGTTTTGTATATTGGAATTGTGTATATTGGGAATGCCCAATTTTATGCTTTTTTCAAAATTTCTCATCTACCGACGGACTAGCGACCAATTTTCGACGGACTATCCGTTGCTAAATAGGAGATTCCCAGTTAGCGACGATGCGCGACTAAAAGCCGACGGATTATCTATCGCCAAGGTTCTGGAATTATGAAAGATTCATAGGACAGGGCCGACAGATATTCCGTCGGTATGCCATCGCTAGTAGTCGGTAAAACATTGGCGACGGATAATCCGTCGCTATAAGGACGACCGATTTGCGACGGTCTAGCGACGACTCGCGGAGTAATGATGGATTATCCGTCGCCAATGTTCTGGAAATATGAATAATTCACATAACCAGGTCGACGGATAGTTCGTCAGTATTCCATCGCGAATCCGTCAAAACTTAGCGACCATTCGCGACTGATTGGCGATGGAATTTGTGTATCAGAAACTCTCTGATACGCATTTACCGACCAATAGCGACGGATACGTCCGTCGGTAAGTGATACATTACTTCTTTTGATGCGTGATTTGACGCTAATCCGTCGGCGAGTCATCGTAAACTACACGAGTATGGTTGACGGCAGTCCGTCGCTAATTCGTCGCTGGGCGAGAACTTGCCGACGGATTGTAGTTAGTGACGTGGCATTTCCCGACGACCTTTTTTAACCAATATCCGTCGACCATCCGTCGGTAATTACATTTACCGACGAATTTTTGACGGATATAGCCGTCGCTAAATCGATGAATTTTTGTAGTGGACACATTCATGCAAGTTTTACATGACTATTCATGGTATTGACCTCGTGTTAGCATTCTAGATTTCTTTATTAGTATTGCTTTACTTTTGAGATGACTGTACAGACTTGACATTGCTAGATTCTAGACATGGGGATTGGGAAGAACTTGACTACAATATCAGACCTATTGTCGTGTTGCTCGTTGTTTAGTGACCTTTATCTATGTTACAGAGTAAGGGATTATCACTGTCGAGAATTGATTGTCCTTGGTGCCATGACACAGGTACAGGAGACAATATCTTGTTGAGGTGCTAGTGAGCCTTAGTAGAAGGGGTACGGTATTCTAGAAAAGTATCTCACTTGCATAGTACGTAGACGGATACAGTAGATTGCCTTAGTTCATATTTTCATTTCTGTACCTTGGCATGTATATTATGCACCTTGCTAGTCCCCTGAGGACCTGGCTATTTCCTAGGCTTAGACGAAGCTGAAGACTACCCGGAGATTTACGGTTCGGAAGCTGAGACTGAAGACGTACCAGCACAGGAGGACGAGATAGTGCCAGAGGACTTCTCGTGATCATGTTACCTTCATATTTAGTCTTGCTACATTATTTTCTTTTCTTTTTATTAGACTGATAGTTGATTTGTACTTTGTTTCTATCTTTGTGGTTTCAGGATGATTTACCCGCACAGACTTCATTACTTTATTGTTGGATATTTGAGACATTTTCTTATTTATTCTTGATCTCTTTGTGGACTCTGTGGATGTGATTAGATGTATATACCTGTGGACTGTGTTATATTTTTGGGTGTTATCATGATTTACAGCTTAAGTATTTCGCTAATGGGCTTGTTGTGTAGCTTGGCCCATTAGTGAAGTGCTGCTGGCATGTATTCGTATACCTGGTCCTACGTACTTTAGGACTGGGGCATTACACTAGGTGCACATGTAGTGTCATAGCCGATTCGACACATGTGCACGAGCACTGCCTGTGCACAGGTTTCTGATACTTGTTAGGAGACTGGTTTTGGCACTGTTTGGACACGTTTTGGGACGCATTTGGATACCCCTTGCTGACACGCATTCACACATATGCCCCCTTTCCTATTGTTCTAGTTTTACTTTGATTTGGGTTTCGAATGTACATGTAAAGGCTGTTGCATTCAGTTGGTTTCAAATGTTCATATGGTTGATACTGTGTCAGCCCAGTTTGGGTTTTTGGTTCAGTTATTTAGAGTTTTAGCTGAGATATATATGTAGAGCTATGATTATATTTTTACTGTATAGTTCAATAGTTTGGGTTTTTGTTTTGGTATTATATAAATGTATAGTTATGTAGTGTGATATGTATATGTTATATATGTGATATATATATATATATGACATATATAAGCTAGGTTGATTCTCAGATTTCTGAGATTGAGAGGTTGGGGATAGACTAGAGTTGTATCTTTCAGTTTGATATATATATATATATATATATATATATATATATATATATATATATAGTATATATATATATATATATTATATATATATATATATATATATATATATATATATCAAATACCTTACTATATATCATAACTATATCTATATTATAGTAAGGTATTTGATATATATTATCTATATATATATAGTAAGGTATGATATATATATATATATCAAATACCTTACTAATATATCATACACTATATATATATATAGTAAGGTATTTGATATATATATATATATAATATATATATATATATATTTATATCTATATATATAATATTATATATATTATATATATAATAGTATATTTATATATAATATATAATATATATATATCTATATATTATATATATATATATATATAATAATATATTTATATTATATATATATAGATATAATATATATATATATATATATATATATATATATTATATTATATAATATAATATATATATATATATATATATATATATATATATATATATATATATATATATATTATATATATATATATATAAATATATATATATATAAATATATATATATATATGTATGTGGTTCATGTGAGTTTGAGGGCATGTATATAGATACTACATATTAGTGAGGGTATGGTTATGAAGGGTTACTCATGAGGGGATTAGCTATATGTATATAGGTTATCTATAGTTATAGTATATATGTATAGTTGGTTGTATATATATGATACTTGACTTGGTAACCTAGTCTACTTGTAATAGACAATAGTTTGACCTTAGATAGACCCAAATGACTTGTTAACTAGAGTTTGACTAAACCCTAGACTAGTTGACCTAGTTTCATTAAATGTTGATCAGAGTTGACCAAGAGTTGACTTTGATCTAGAATGGCCTAGAATCATATAGAATGCATTGTAAACTTTCATTATTACATTTTGAACACATTGTAACCTGTGTTGCTCTAAATAGGACTCTGTGACTCCAGTTTGGATATCTATACATATCAGTCGCTCAGGGTATCAGGCGAGTACATTCTCTAATAGTTTTTATTATTTTGATTACCACTATAATTCAAGTATTTAGAAATGTTACTTATGATTCGTGGCACGATTGTATACGGATTGGTATAGTTATTGGATTTTTAATCATGAGATGTTACCTTAACTCATTGCGATGATATCGAATATTGTTCTTATTGGTATTGGATAATGGATATTATTGATCGAATATTGTTCTTGTTGGTATTGGATAACATTGGATAAATATTGGTTAACATTGGCTAGTAACGTATCATGGTTGGATCCATCGTATCAGTTGAGGCATGGGCAATACTAGTTAGATATGTGATCAAGAACTATCGGCAAATAGTGTAATCATCGGCTACTAGCTAAGCATACATTGCATGTATGGTTGAGCTAGCTTTCCTTAGTTGTCACGACCCGCTCCCGAATAATCGAACACGAGTCGGACAGGCCCAGCCTTCGTCGTTAGACACGACGAAGTAAGCTGTGCCAAGCTAGAGAAATCTAACCAGATAAATATAAATGTGCACAATCACAGCATCTAAAAACGTTTCCAGAAAGATCACCATGATCCACAAATCCATATATCATGAAGGTACCAGAGTCAACAGGAATGAAACATGCTATGAACTCTAAAAACAATATCTATGAGTAAAGCTAAGTAGTCTAAACCTAAAGCCTCTAGCTAAGTCATGTCTCCATCCTGCTCAGCTAAGATCCCGGGCTCTGGCCCATAAGGTAAAGTGATACCCTGCAAGTACACCTGCAACATATCCAGTCAGGAGCGGAGCTAAGTATATCCAAGGAAATGAACATGAACATCATGATATGGAACTGGATACGGAAAAAATATAAAGTACGAGAAATGAAACCAGAACATGAATACTGAAAAGTAAATACAGGAAACATGAAATGAAACCTGAACATGAAATATACAATGAACCTGACGTGTGCAATATATCGAAATACATCCAGAGTGTGTGATCGGCTTGGGTAGATTCAGGGAACATGAAATGGTACGGCTTCGGTCCCGCGTGCACGATGCGGGACCTAAGCTATTCACATGAATTGTAACTCGGGTTTGATCACACATCTGTAGTATTTTCCCTCCCAGACACAAGTAAACACATAAAACAAGATACAAGACAAGACCGTGCAATATCGTCAAGAAGGTACAAGCATGAATATAGAAAAATACAAGACCTGAAGTAATGGACAAATCCGAGGAGTATACTTGCCTTGCTCAGGATGATCGAGGGTAGATGGTAATGCTGGATGTCCTCCTGTTTATTTGTACAAATGGATCAAACTCTAAACAAGTTATACTAGCTACTCTCATCTTCTAACCAAGTCCACATATTTACATGGTTTACTACTTGTACTAGATAAAGGATAAAAGTATGTTTAACTACTATTCTCAAAACATAGCTCTATGTTTAATCTGAACATTCTCAATAACACAGGTATCCTAGTTACAGATATTTCAATGTTAACTCTTTAAAGTCCAACTTTTAGCTAAAGTTTACAGTCCAAATATTTACCCCACTATTATTGTTATCTATCTACCAATTAGGACTAAATATACACATATTGCTATTATACTACTATTCTTTTTCCAAACAAGGTACATGAATAAATGTTTCCTATAAAACCATATTGAAGTATTAATGCTCTATAAATAACTTGTCTACCAAAATGAATAGTAGTGTTTCCAAAACTGTATGGCCTGTTGTCCACAATAATCATATTAACTCAAAATCTCTATTATAGATTAGCTAGAATGTCATCTAACAATTAACACGGTATAACTTAAAATAGAGTGTTAGCTAACACTAACATTGCTAGTTCACTGCTTATAACCCTCCATCTTTAACAAATGTCCCCATAGGATACTTGATATCTGCTATCAATCAATTGAAAGAGAATGGGAAAAACGTTCAGAAGTTATTAGCTGCTATAGAGAAATCCTATTGATACACAAAATCAACTCATCATTATGATATATTTGTAAACTCAATATAACACAGGTTCAGTCTGAACTTAAAAATGCATGCACAATGAGTTGGCCGAACTACATATTTCCTAATCCATCAATATTCAAAAGTATTACTACTACACATCTTCCTTCACCCTAACTAGCCAAAGCCCAGTAAACTCCAATCAGCATTGAATTGAAATATATACAACTCTATTGCAAAATTATATACACACAACTAAAATAATAAAACACAACAAGAAGTTCTACTGCTATGCATCCTAGGTCCAAACCCCTTACCACCATGGTCGATTACCATCCCAGATATGGCACTCAGGTAACTGGACACCGCTACAAGGCTTACATAAATACAAGCGGGTACGCACACACCAATTGAGAGAACACATCAATTAACCAGAGCTGGGACTGCGCCACCGCAAGAATGCGAGCCAGATCACCAAGACGCCTACTATGTACTGGTCCTTCTAGCCTCCTCTACACCATAACCCAGCCGCAGACACAGCGGAAAGCCGGACACAACCAACACACCATGCATCCCAACCTCAACCCCACTAAATGACCAGAATTAAATCAAGAACTCAAGACGCAACCACAGTAAAGAAGGAGTAGAATAGTACCTGAGATGAGCTACAATGTGTCAAACACAATTTGAAGAAGTAGACACGTCCTCAAGAGATTGGACACGGCTCTCGAGTCCAGATGTGGTTGAAACCCACTACTCTGCAAGAAAGAAGAAGATCGATCTCGATCTGTATACGAGAATCCTATTGTCAAGGAAACGGTAGGATCGGAACAATTCGCGTCGAAGAAGAAAGAAATCGGAGGGAGGAGCTCACCAAACCAAATCATGCGTCGAGTCACCGAACCAACGAATGCCACCGGAGAGATAACGAATTGTTCATCACCGTCGTGGAGAGCTCGCCGCACTAGATGAAGGAACCGAACTTCCGTCCTCGCTGCCGTAAGGATCACCGGAGAGGAGTGATGTAGTCGTTGTTGCACGTCGTGCCGTCACCGGAGAACGATGTGTCGCCACCGAAAAGACGATCCCGTCGTTGAGACAAAATCACTGTAGATCGGAAGGTGCCTAGCCGAGATAATCGCCGATGAGAAAGAGGTCCTCACCCTCGTCGGAGTGAATCGGTCGATCACCGCCACGAGAACCCGCCTGTGGAGAAGAACGTCGCTGATGCTCGAGGGAGATGTCGCCGCGTGGTGGTCACTCTCCGTTGGCTCGTCCGGAGCAGTCCTGTTGCCGCCTAGTTGCTCAACGTCGGGGAGAAGATCGACACACCGCCACCACCACCGGAAGAGGAACGTTGAAGTAACTCGGTCAGATCTCGTCGTCGAGGAAGTCGATCCGTCCGTCAGTGCTATTGAGGAAGTCGATCGCCTAACCATAGTGTAGAAGATGCCTGGTCGCCGGCCACCAAGGTGATAAAATTAGGGTTAGGGTTCGTAGGAAAAGGAATTGGGGATTTGGGAATTTCTTTTCGGAGAAAAAGGACTCGAGACAGAGAGCTCGGTTCTTAATAATGAGAGTGAGCCCAAACTCTCACTTCACAGGCTTTATAATGAAAGATGATTGTTTTTGGTTTATTAACACTTAAGTCCCTCCACTAACAGATATTTACAAGAGTTCCAAAAATTCTGTTTAAAGAGTTTGTTAAATTTGTTTGAGGTTGTTAGCCAAGTGGGGACCATGTTAGTTAGTTACCAACCAACTAGTGGTTCATCAACCATGCCAATTAATTTGAATTCCCCACACTAAGTCATAAAATAATATAATTAAAACCATTTATTCTTCCAAACTTAATTTAGAAGAAAATTCTAAAATTTCCATAAAATTGAAAGAGTGGGGTTACAAATCTACCCCCCTTACAAAAATTTTGTTCTCGATATTCAAAGGTAAATCACGGTACAGAAAATGACACAAGGTTTTAAGATTAATTAGGCATGAGTGTGAATATGGTCAATGACCGGTATGAAGATTTGAATATCCTGACAAAATAAACGGATACAAGGGCACGATTGATAATGATCAAAATTTGTCAGGCATGAAGTGAAATAAAATTAGTTAAGACCAAGCACAAAATTTCAGACAGGAAATTAAAATGACATGATCTAAAATGATCAAAAATCCAATAAGCACGAGATGGAATGAAGTTTTAATTATGACTTAGAGGCATAAAACCATGAAGGCACGATCTTTGAAGCACGGTCAAACTTGAAAGTTTTGCACAATTAGCTAGGTCATGGTTGGATAGGCATGATTAAAGTAAAATTTAGACAAACACGATCAAAATATAAGTATGATGAAAAAAAATCGAGTGAACGGAGTAAAATCTAGCAAGATATATCAATGACCCAACGATAAAATGCAAGGAGGGGAATTGCAAGGGTTGATTTAAGAAAGCGCATGGAAACACCCAGGAGGTATTGGTGAAAGTGCCAGGATTTGTGATTCACGAAAAATCAATAATTATAGGGAAAGGGACATAGTCTCTATGGTATCCGAAAACATATAGATATTTGAAATCACTTTACTTATAATCCCTACCCCGCCAGGGTATACCTGGCTGTAGTGAACTTCGACTCTGCGACTCAAATAACGATATGTTACCGAATATTCTATCCACTATATCCCTTTTCCAACAATCATCAACGAAGCAACCCAAGAGATCACGACATGAAGAATTTAGGACAAAGTCTCCATAATACCCGAAACCTATGAATGTCTGAAATTACTTCAACTTAGAGTTCCTGCCCCGCCAGTGCGCTGCTGGCTACAGTGAACTTTCGGTCTCCGCAATCTAGATAACGGCTGTAGCGTGCAACTGCCACGCCCTAGTAGGCCATCGAATAGAAAAATTTAAAGGAATCAAAATGAGTTTCAATAGTCCAAGTCATGAAAATGGTGAGGTTATCTAACTATTAGAATACAATGGTTTATTAGGTAATAAGAAGCAACAAGGGATCCAATCAAAGAGTAGTGAGTACAAAAGGGCAACCAGGGAGATTTAAAATCTCGAACAGTGAATCGAAGTTTCAAATAATAACCGGAATCTCAACTGATATGGAATGGTAACAAAATTTCGTATATGGAACGTTATCCCGAAGGGATAACAAAGTCTCGAAGGATGAATAGAAGCAAGGTATCAGATAAAAGACAAGGTTACAAAATAAGAAATAAAATCTCGCTTTGGAAACGAAGTTCAACAAAAACTCAAGTAACAACAAAATCTTGAACAGATCTCGAATGGCAAACAAAATCTCCAATAGAATACAAAGTCTCAATAGAACTAAAATATCACAAAATCACAGATAGAAGGTAATTCTCGAATAGAAAAACCTCAAACAAGAAGCAAGGCTTATGACTAGTGAGTAGAGATAGAGTATCAAGTAGAGAATAAGAAACAATGCATCGAATGGTGAATATGAAACAAGCGAAATCTTAAATAGGAAAACAAGGTCGTGAATAAAACAAATTCTTGAATAGGAGCGAGTCACGAATAATTCTCATAGGGAACGAGTCAAAATCTCAAAAATAGAAATGAATTCTTCAAACAAGTCTCGAATAGAAACGAGATTCAAACAAGGTTTTGGAATGGGGACAAGTTCTCAACGAGTCATGAGTAGGAACTTAATATTCAACAAAGTCTTGAATAGGATTGGAGTCTCGAATAGGGAACAAAATCTCGAATGAAAGCAAAGTCCCGAAATAGGAAACAATATCTCGAAATATGTTTTGAATATCAACCAAGGTTTCAAAATAGAAAACAAGAAGTTTCAAGAAATGATCTAGGTGCTAAGAGAAATTTAAGGAAAGACGGGATTACGAATTAAGATACATGGTTTTCTCCAAACATGCAAAAGAAACCTTCTGTCTTCGGTCTGTCTTTAGTATTCCTCCGGGACTGGAATCACTTCAACTTTTTTAACTGTCCTGACATTGGCTGGTCCCTGCGGTAGTGCTCCATGTGATTGCTGAATCTGGAGATGCGGGTCCTTTTGCTGTAGTCCTGGTGCTCCTCGTGCTCGTCCTTTTGTAGTGTGATCAGCGGTCTCCGAGCAATCCTTGACTTGGTGGACAGGCGATTAGCAGTACAAGCATAGGCTCAGTCACTTGCGATATTCGTCGTAATAGTATCCTGGGCGGCGGCAGAAAGCACAAATGGCCATCATTTGAATATGATGACACAGCTAAAGAGGCGCTGTCTGAGTGTGGCGACGCTTTGTAGATTTGTAGTAGTTGCTATCTCCATCATAAGTCTTCATGTCCCTCCTGAGCTTCAGCTTCCCGTTGCGTCCTATTGTCCATGTTAGATTTTGAATCTCCTGGCTGGTAACTCAAATCTTCAGAGGAG
Source organism: Iris pallida (assembly GCA_029216955.1). Lineage (NCBI taxonomy): Eukaryota > Viridiplantae > Streptophyta > Magnoliopsida > Asparagales > Iridaceae > Iris > Iris pallida. Next base: position 5,658,878 of record JANAVB010014199.1, on the reverse strand, counting down.
TCAGTCCTCGGAGACTTGGGTGATCTTCAGTGGCAGCTCCAGGTTCTCGATATGCTCCTCGGTATAAAATATGCACTCGGTGTAGGGGAAGTCCAAGGATCCGAGTGTCTAGAAATCAAAAGTCCTTCTTGGCTCGGAGAGTGTATCTACAAGTTTGGATTGGAAAAGGACGACCTGCTGGTGTCAAGGAACTCTTGGAACATCTCCGTCAACTGCGTACTACCCATGGGGATAGTAGGGCAATAGAAAGTAGTGAATGCTCGAAACCCTCAAATGTATCTGGATCAACGGTTCCGGTGTCACGTGCTTTGAACTATCTGGAAAACAAAAAATTGTTAAAATGTCCTAACCTAAAAACAACAAGTGGTTATAGAATATTAATATACCCGATGTACCCGATTTCCTATGTTGTGATCAAGTTTCCCTAGTTTAATCAAGTCTCCCAATAGCACTCTAATACCTAGGTACTATTAGGACTGACCTGCATGGGCCACCACTAAAAACATGTCGTGACCGCTCTCGAATAATCGGACATGAATCGGACACGCCCAGCCTTCGTCGTTAGACACGACGAAGCAAGCTGTACCAAGCTAGGGAAATCTAACCAGATAAATATAAATGTGCACAATCACAGCATCTAAAAACATTCCCAGAAAGATCACCATGATCCACAAATCTATATATCATGAAGGTACCAGAGTCAACAGGAATGAAACTTGCTATGAACTCTAAAAACAATATCAATGAGTAAAGCTAAGTAGTCTAAATCTAAAGCCTCTAGCTAAGTCATGTCTCCATCCTGCTCAGCTAAGATCCCGGGCTCTGGCCCATAAGGTAAAGTGATACCCTGCAAGTACACCTGCAACATATCCAGTCAGGAGCGGAGCTAAGTATATCCATGGAAATGAACATGAACATCATGATATGGAACTGGATACGGAAAAAATATAAAGTACGAGAAATGAGAACATAAAATAAAACCTGAACATGAATACTAAAAATAAATACAGGAAACATGAAATGAAACCTGAACATGAAATATACAACGAACCTGACGTGTGCAATATATCGAAATACATCCAGAGTGTGTGATCGACTTGGGTAGATTCAGGGAACATGAAATGGTACGGCTTCGATCCAGCGTGCACGATTCAGGGCCTAAGCTATTCACATGAATTGTAACTCATGTTTGATCATACATCTGTAGTATTTCCCCTCCCAGACACAAGTAAACTCATAAAACAAGATACAAGACAAGACCGTGCAATATCGTGTCAACAAGAAGGTACAAGCATGAATATAGAAAAAATACAAGACATGAAGTAATGGAAAAATCTGATGAGTATACTTGCCTTGCTCAGGGTGATCGAGGGTAGATGGTAATGCTGGATGTCCTCCTGTTTATTTGTAAAAATGGATCAAACTCTAAACAAATTATACTAGCTACTCTCATCTTCTAACCAAGTCCACATATTTACATGGTTTACTAGTTGTACTAGATAAAGGATAAAAGTATGTTTAACTACTATTCTCAAAACATAGCTCTATGTTTAATCTGAACATTCTCAATAACACAGGTATCCTAGTTACAGATATTTCAATGTTAACTCTTTAAAGTCCAACTTTTAGCTAAAGTTTACAGTCCAAATATTTACCCCACTATTATTGTTAACTATCTACCAATTAGGACTAAATATACACATATTGCTATTATACTACTATTCTTCTTCCAAGCAAGGTACATGAATAAATGTTTCCTATAAAACCATATTGAAGTATTAATGCTCTATAAATAACTTGTCTACCAAAATGAATAGTAGTGTTTCCAAAACTGTATGGCCTATTGTCCACAATAATCATATTAACTCAAAATCCCTATTATAGATTAGCTAGAATGTCATCTAACAATTAACATGGTATAACTTAAAATAGAGTGTTAGCTAACACTAACATTGCTAGTTCACTGCTTATAACCCTCCATCTTTAACAAATGTTCCCATAGGATACTTGATATCTGCTATCAATCAATTGAAAGAGAATGGAAAAAACGTTCAGAAGTTATTAGCTGCTATAGAGAAATCCTATTGATACACAAACTCAACTCATCATTATGATATATTTGTAAACTCAATATAACACAGGTTCAGTCTGAACTTAAAAATGCATGCACAATTAGTTGGCCGAACTACACATTTTCTAATCCATCAATATTCAAAAGTATTACTACTACACATCTTCCTTCACCCTAACTAGCCAAAGCCCAGTAAACTCCAATCAGTATTGAATTGAAATATATATAACTCTATTGCAAAATTATATACACACAACTAAAATAATAAAACAGAACAAAAAGTTCCACTGCTATGCATCCCAGGTCCAAACCCCTTCCCACCATGGTCGATTACCATCCCGGACATGGCACTCAGGCAACTGGACACCGCTACAAGGCTTGCATAAACATGAGCGGGTACGCACACACCAATTGAGAGAACACATCAATTAACCAGAGCTGGGACTGCGCCACCGCAAGAATGCGAGCCAGATCACCAAGACGCCTACGATGCACTGGTCCTTCTAGCCTCCTCTACACCACAACCCAGCCACGGACACAGCGAAAAGCCGGACACAACCAACACACCCTGCATCCCAACCTCAACCCCACTAAACGACCAGAATTAAATCAAGAACTCAAGACGCAACCATAGCAAAGAAGGAGCAGAATAGTACCTGAGATGAGCTATAATGTGTCAAACACAATTTGAAGAAGTAGGCACGTCCTCAAGAGATTGGACACGTCTCTCGAGTCCAAATGTGGTTGAAACCCACTACTCCGCGAGAAAGAAGTAGATCGATCTCGATCTGTATACGAGAATCCTATTGTCAAGAAAATGGTTGGATCAGAACAATTCGCGTCGAAGAAGAAAGAAATCGGAGGGAGAAACTCACCGAACCAAATCCTGAGTCGAGTCACCGAACCAACGAATGCTACCAGAGAGATAACGAATTGTTCGTCGTCGTCGTGGAGAGCTCGCCGTACCGGATGAAGGAACCGAACTTCCCATCCTCGCTGCCGCAAGGATCACCGGAGAGGAGTGATGTAGTCGTTGTTGCACGCCGTGCCGTCACCAAAGAACGATGTGTCACTGCCGAAAAGATGATCCCGTCGTCGAGACGAAATCACTGTAGATCGGAAGGTGCCTAGCTGAGAGAATCGCCAATGAGAAAGAGGTCCTCACCATCGTCAGAGTGAATCGGTCGATCGCCGCTACGAGAACCCACCGATGGAGAAGAACGTCGCTGATGCTCGAGGGAGATGTCGCCGCGTGATGGTCGCTCTCCGTTGGCTCGTCCGGAGCAGTCCAGTCGCCGCCTAGTTGCTCAACATCGGGAAGAAGATCGGCACCCCGCCACCACCATCGGAGGAGGAACGTTGAAGTAACTCGGTGAGATCTCGTTGTCGAGGAAGTCGATCCGTCCGTCAGTGCCGTTGAGGAAGTCGATCGCCTAACCATAGTGTAGAAGATGCCTAGTCGCCGGCCACCGAGGTGATGAAATTAGGGTTAGGGTTCGTAGGAAAAGGAAATAGGGATTTGGGAATTTCTTTTCGGAGAAGAAGGACTCGAGACAGAGAGTTCGGTTCTTAATAATGAGAGTGAGCCCAAACTCTCAATTCACAGACTTTATAATGAAAGATGATTTTTTTGGTTTATTAACACTTAAGTCCCTCCACTAACAGATATTTACAAGAGTTCCAAAAATTCTGTTTAAAGAGTTTGTTAAATTTGTTAGAGGTTGTTAGCCAAGTGGGGACCATGTTAGTTAGTTACCAACCAACTAGTGGTTCATCAACCATGCCAATTAATTTGAATTCCCCACACTAATTCATAAAATAATATAATTAAAACCACTTATTCTTCCAAACTTAATTTAGAAGAAAATTCTAAAATTTCCATAAAATTGAAAGAGTGGAGTTACATTAGTCTAATCATTGAATATCCCAATCCGATCACATATCCAACTGGTATTCCAAAACACATTGTCTATTACAGTTTTATACTTTCAGTCCCCTACTACATTGCTCTATCTTGTTATAGTAGTTCTTTTCCATTACATGTTCTCACAGATTTTTCTTCAGTTTATATTGCCTCAGACATATTTTCCTTCATCGTATATAGCATTATCTATTTTACTGCTTTGTAGTTTTGTCAATTATTTTGAACTGTTAGAGGAGATGTGGTCGTTCCATCCTGATTGGGTACGCTGATAAAATATTGCAGATGGCATAAATGATTGTCCTACCTTCTACGAGGCATACGAGGGTGGCACACAGGAGCCTGAGGAGGATCTAGCTCAGTAGATATTGTCCTAGTTATAGTTTAGAAGTATTAGTTTTTATGTTGTATCGGATTGTTTCGATTGTTAGATGAGACTTATTATATTCAGGATATGTACTTATTTGTGTTGGTCATCTAGACTTATGTGTTGTGATAACTCTATTATTTATTCAGTTTATTCCTTTTATCTGGTTCCATATCATGCTCTATCTTCCTTAGATTTGTGATTGAGATTATATAGTTGAGATGTCATATTATACCTCCGTGCGGAGATGACAGGTTATATGATTCATATTGTTAGTTGATAGATGTTATAGATGACGTATACAGCGTTCTACCATCGACACTGCAGCGTAGGCTGAACGTACCCACGTTCTCCTACCCCTAAACAGGGTGTGGGTCATGACAGGTAGCAGGGGTGCTAAAGTTGTACGGCTAGTGGGAACGGACAAATGTAGCAAGGTGCGAAGGTTATTCGGCTAGCGGAAACGAGATAAAGTGGTGATTATTGGGTTGTATCTCGTTTCCGGTTGAACGTTCAAATGGGTGGTGACAATAGAATTGATATATCTAGTCCTGCATCGGTTAGGAGGTGGGATCATGTGGTGTAGATATTTGGGATTGGTTCAGGTCTTACATAAAAATTCTCTTTTAAGACATATAGGATCAATTTAATATCGTACCTCATGGACCAACTCCGATTCTTATCACACCATGTTCCCAACAAATAGATTATGCTGTTTGGAAATACATCTTTAATGGACAAGATTTTCCATTCTTGTCTTTTAGATACACTTTTTAGACGTTAAAATATTAGTTAAGAAACTTTAGACTAAGAATATTAAAACATCATACTGAGGTTGGGACTGTTAATAATATCTATAGTTTATATTTCTAATTCTGATCACTTCTATATTTTATAAAAGTTATAAAAAAAAGGATGGCCAGTGTAATTATTTTTGAAATATGGATAACTTTTGTAATACTACAGTCTCGGGATCGAACCACTAGAAAGTCGTAGACATTGAGTTCAAATGACATGCAATACAGCGTACACAAAGTTATGTACGTTATATCGGACATCTAAAAAAATAAATAAATAAAATATAGAAAGGGTTTGTGTATTCATTTATGTATATAAACTTTGACCGAGGCTGCAAAGAAGAAAATAATGTTTCTTAATGTCACGTACTGAACAGGGAAAATTGTTGTTGCAACATTTGTCTTTTGGTAAAAGATCAGGAGGCCCTAAGGTTTCTTCTGCCAATTATGTTGATCATTCATTAAGCAACTGTAAGCAACAAAGCAGCAAAGAAGTGACATATTTTGCCTGCCACCTATAGAGCTATTATGTTGATCATTCTGATGTTAAAAAAACGTCAGTGGGATGTTTACTGTGTAAAAGATACTTTTAAGATCGTCATTTTTATTTTATTTTTTAGTTATATATATTTTAGTTTGAACTAAAACGTGTTGTAGCTGCTGTGCTGTGTAAAAGAACAAAAGTTCAAGTACACAAATCCATTTTAGTCCCACATTGTATCTGATGTTGGGATAAGTGTATATATATTGCTTTACTTCCTATTGCTTCATTTAAGTATTGTGTGGAAGTCCTATGGGTCACACGTGTGCGTCGCAACCGCCGTCCGGCTTGGTTCGTGTAATGGGTGCGGGTACGTACGGGCGTCGAATGTTGATTCGATTTTCTCTTCGTGTTCGGACAGAGATCCTAAAAAAAAATTGCTCCCCTTTAATTTTCTGACATTTACAATCCATTAAATTTTGAAACGTTTGGACACATTAATTTTGTCCAGGTTCTTTGAACCACGTTTTTCTTTCATTGATTTTCATTTGTAACATATGGCTTTATTGGACTTTATTTTTGTTCGTTGGAGAAGCACAATTTTGCTTTTATATATTAAGGCTTTTTTTCTCTTCCTTACACAGAAATCCTTACGAAATCTCTCTTCAATTTTCTGACAGAGATTCTAAAAATTTTTTTGCTCCTCTTTAATTTTCTAACATTTACAATCTATTAAGTTTTCAAACGTTTGGACACATTAATTTTGTCCAGGTTCTTTGAACCACATTTTTCTTTCATTGATTTTCATTTGTAATGTATGGCTTTATTGGACTTTATTTATGTTCGTTGGAGAAGCACAATTTTGCTTCTATATATTAAGCCTTCTTTCTTCTCTTCCTTACACAGAAATTCTTACGAAATCTCTCTTCAAGATTTTTGTCTTTCCGAAGATATTCTGTTCTTCATCTTTTGCTCTGGACAGAGCTAAGTCAAGGGTCACTCTCTCTGCGTTGTGTGCAACAAGGAGATACCGGTGGAGGAAGGATTTTACCAATAGAAAGCAATTGGACAAAGTCTGCACGTAGATCCGGATGAACTCTTAGGACATTACTACGTGCCCGACTTTTTCGGAATCCGATAACCTTTATTTTTATTTTTTATTGCAGTTTTTCAAAAGCAAAAAAAGGGAAAATTTATGAAATGCCCAAAAACCGCAAAAATTTTATGAAAATCCACCGCAAAATAACATTTTACCGCATGCCCATAATTAGCAAAAAATATATAAAAGGGTTTGGAATGACCTTTTTGTCCTTCTAATTTATTGAAAACACTTACGAAACCTACTCTTCAAAAAAAATGTTTCGATTCTTCCTCTTCTTCCATACGCTGCTCACTTTCGAATCTAAGTTTTCTCCTCCAAAATCTTCAAACCTTACTTCAAAAACTTGTCAGTGACTCTCCATTCGCAATCTTCACACCATGTTGTCATCATCAGTTTCCACTTCATCATCATCAGCAGCATCAACCGACCATTCCCCGTGTTAAAATGCAGGAGAATGGCCATTTTGCGACAAACCGGAGAATGGCTATTCCCCGTATTAAAATTGTCATGTCCCGCTCCCGTAGGAACGATCGTCCTCGCTAAAGCGTGATGCCGCACGGGCCTAGGTTGCGCCCGTGCAAGGCTATCTCCAGAAACGGCCAATTTGAGCTAGGCCACAGAGTCGCACAGAGTGTCCCCATTTGCAGCGGAAAGTAAATGAACACAAATTGAAGCGAATTCAACTCTTTATTGATATTCAAGAAGTTTACAAACGGCGCTAGGCCGATATTACAAATTGCTCAAGCTCTCTCTCTCTGAAACATAAAAGGCGTGCCAAGTGCTCACAACATGGAATGATTTATGGCGATGTTCCGATACATTATGTCATGTATATGGTGCTCCAGCTCCTTGCAACGCTCCAAGGCTCCAGAGATAGCTCCGTGCCTTAGCACGTTCGAGGGAAGCTCCGCACTCGACGACGTCTCCTGCATCCTGCAAGCAGACTGTGGGGTTATCAGTACATTGTTATGCACTGGTGGGGAGGCTAGCTCGCCCACAATGCTATCATTACCAAACACGTTCTATTTACTTTCGTGCACCGTCTATCATTCATTGTCTTTCTAATCTTGCCTTAGGATCAGTTTCATACATATTTCATAACCTATCTCGTGTTGCCAAATTCAATGTGTTGCATGGAAATACATGCACGACTTACCCATACTTACCGTCCGGCCTTTCCTGTCCAAAGTAAACCAAGTTAGTCAACAATTCATAGGAAATAACTTAACATGATTCATGTGAACTTTCAATGTCAAGGGCGTGTCCCTGCCTCGGGTCCTAGCACGTCGTAGGGGTATTTTCTAACTCCTTTGCCGAAGTACTCTCGATTATCTGGTGTGTTATATTCAAGCCTGTTCAGAAGGCACTTCATTTAGTTAACTTAGACTACTTTGATTTTAATGCAAGGACTTGCACGTGGATTGCTACCAGCAATGCCCACTTAATCTGTATGCATCGATCGCTGGCATCACAAGCCAATTTGGACATGTTTCCCTCTTGGTAATTTCTCACCTATCATGGTGTGCGGCTTGGTACATCCTGATAGTCTTTTGAAATATCCGGGCTTACGTCTCCTGGTGGCCAAGCCCGCACTCAGGCCTGGACAGTAAGCCATTTTTCTTTGATTCCGCCTAGGCCGGTCCCGATCCTACACCTTGCGTCAGGCCGCTGGAATCCCTTATTTCTCCACTCCCCCGTATACGATGGAGGTGTCCACGACCATTTCGTTTTATTTGTCATTTTAACTTAACGGCTATCTCTGCGCCGTAGGCTAACCCTTAGCCTTAATGCGTTATCGACCAGGTTGGCGTCCGTGCAGCGCGGGTAGCGAGCCCCGTTGCACGTGCCCGTCACACCTGTCGCTAACCATTCTTTCCTTCTTATCTTTCATTCTTTCTTTCACTTGTCCGTTCGTTCATTGATTCATTCACATATTCATTTATTCATTCTTCGATTCATTCATTCACTTATTCGTTCATTCATTCATTCATACATTTTTGCAACTCCCCTTGCGGGAGTCGTCTCGACGACCCATCGATCCCATAGTCTTTCAATGTTGCTATACTCTATTCGGAACGACTATGTCGATAGTCTTCCTGTTTCATTGTTAAAAACCATTCATTGTTTTATTGTTGAACGCATAAGGGACTTGAACGTAAGCTTGTGCCTTAGCATGAGCGTGGAGCGCGGTGCGAGAGTTCTCACATTTTCTATGTTCTTTTTAATATTCTATACAAGCATACAAGATGGGATTATTCCCTTAGCTAGGTGCGTTGAGTCATTCATTTATTAGCATGCGCGGTGTTAACGCCTAGCGATTCTAACAATAGTGTCCGTATTGTTATGTGTCTAGGCTAAGCAAAGATGGGTTCATCGGAGCCACCCACCTTAGCGATGTTCGCATCGGCCGAGCGATACTCCGAGCGTGCCTTTGAAAGTCTAAGTCTGGATTCATCTTCGGGTCGACGGCTCATTTGAGTCGTTGCACTTGTCATTTGAATCGACGTTCCGCTAGGGCGGAGCGGGTCATTACATAATACACTACTCAAAACAAGTCTCGTCCTCGAGACTTCCTAAGTGCAGGTCATCCTACCGTTCCTTGACTCGTGTCGTCACGTTTCTTAGACAATCCTTATCGAATGGCTTTACCGTCGATGTCATCGAACTATATTCGATACATTCCAAGTTCCGCGTTGTATACGTTTGGTCGATTTCATTGAATGACTTTTTTTATTCATTTTTAGAGTTGATGGTACTTATTCAATTATCGCATTTCTTCGACTTGGTTGCTATTTTGACGTATCATGGGACTGAAACGGTCGTACGGGGTGCGTTGTAATTTATCAACTCGAGAGTCATAGGCTGAGGCAAACTCACTCATTCGTTCATGCACATCGTAACACCCACTTGCAGCTGCATTTGAGTTCATCATATCGCTGAGTTTGGATCGTGCACATATTCAAGGCGTCCTCCGAATACGTACATTTCAACCAAGCTTAGCGATTAGCAAAGTCGGACAAGCTACTCGTGATAGTTTTGATTTGTCGATCGTTTTGCTAACTTTGATTTAAAATCGAACTCGTATGCATCTCACTATCGTTTATCTCGATCATCGAGATGACCAGATTTGCTTTGTTTGGGGCAAATCTCATCGTCGTTCACGCACACTCCCAGTTCTCCGTCCTACTCTAAGTCTTGTTGCCCCAAGTCTATCGTTCGTCCAGACGATACTGTAATGTCAATCGCACAGGTTCATTCACTCGGCATAGGGTCGTCCGTCTATCCGCTAGGTCGTCTTACAAGGTCATAGTTTCGAGTCAAGTCCGTGGCTTATCGTGCAAGGTCGTTGCACGACGCTTGTCCCAAATCCTATGGTCAAACCATTTTGTTCGTTTGTACGGAAGTTTCTACCCAAGTTTGCTTCACTCAAATTTCTAAACATCAAGCAGCGTTCACCCTATTTGCATCAACACTTTCTCCGTTCCAAGTTCGAGCTCGTTAGGAATGTCATCCTACGATAGGTTGTCCTCAATCAAATCCTTGACATGTCAATATCGTGGGTCCGTACTAGCAATTATCGTAGTCTATCTCTTCAAGTGTGTTTAATACAATCCACCGATCCATCCTATCCAATTCACGTAGTTGATCACAAGGTCGTCTGGCCTTGCAATATGTCGTGCCCCGATCTCACGCAAGTCTGATTATCCACGGCGGACGTGAATCACCATGTCAACATTTTTATAGAATAATCGTTCTCATCGGGACGTAACTCTTGCGTTGCGTCTAGACTTACTGTCACGACCCGCACCCATTTTTTTTAAATGGATACAAGACGTGTCCAAGCTAGCCTACGCCGCAGTGTCGACGGTAGAACGCTGTCACGGCCATGAAGATCAAAATCACAAATAATGCTCATTCACATAATTAATTTAACTTATATTGATCACAAGGTTTACATTTGTAGAAAAATATAAACTTGTACAAATAAATGAATGACTACAACTCAACTATCTAGCTAGTCTCTAGGCTTTTGTCTGCAATATGCCCGTCACTCCCCAAGCTAAGTGAATCCACGGCTAACCTGAAAATGTTGGTTTCCAGTCAGGAATGGAACGAGCACAATTCACTGAATACAATTTCAAATAAAGAAAATGACTATAAACAAAGGTTAGACATCAATCATGAGTTTTGAAAATAAATAGAAAATACAGAAAACAATTAGCAAATAAATAGACACAAAATACTTTCTCCAACTGTTAGAAGTACCTTTGATATGTGATCGGTCTCGGGACAATTATGCGACACGGTCTACACGGTCTAAAGTTACACGGTCTATAGTTACACGGTCTACAATTACACGGTCTATAGTTACACGGTCTACAGTTACACGGTCTACAGAAAATATTGCAGTAAAGTAATCACTGTCTACAAAATAATAATCACGATCTACACAGTTTAAATGCAGTAATAATCACGGTCTATACTGTCTACTTTACAATAAATAAATCAATGTCTATACTGTCTACTTTGCAATAAGTAAATCACTGTCTACACTGTCTACAAGAAATAAATGCAATAATAAACACGGTCTACACGGTCTACACGGTCTAAGGTCAGATCACACATCCTTGGTACTTTTCATTCCCGACTCAACAATTTATAATAGAAAATAATCACATAACCAATGACCAACCAATGAAATATAGTAAAAATCAATATCGAAATGCAGACAATAAACTGTACTCGCCTGTGGTCCTGTGCTGGTGTAACCGATAATCTGAACCACTCAGAATGCCACAATAGTCAAAACTCGTACAACAGTCTCCGAAAGCTGAAATAAACATTACCAATGTTCTTAGAATAGTCAAAATAGCTAGTATCGCCTGTCCTTAAGTCCAATTCTGGACACAGGGGCAAAACGGTAATTTTGGGTCAAAACGGAGTCCGCCGTTGGACCCGCTTTGTACCGAAAAGCGTGCCAGAGTCAACGGTCTCTAAAGTCGTCAAACTATATGTCTACGGATCCAATTTTCCGATACGAACCCAACCGTATGTCTAAAGTTGGATTTCGGCGGGCCGTGCACAAAATCGCCCGTTGAGTGGGACCGTGGGGCCCACAAAACGACGTACGATTCAACTGTCTCAGAATTGGACCAAACTTGGCATACAGGACCAGATAAATGATACGGTCCTGTTGGCGCAAGTTTTGTCTCGATCTGACGAGCGTGCACAAAGTAATTAGAAAATTTGCACAGAGGCCGATACGGGGAATTTCGACGGATACGCATCAAATTCGTCGTGCACACGCGACCAATTTGAATTTTGCCAAAGCCCACACGACCACGAAGCCGTTATGCACCTTTCGATGCCTTCGATTCGTGACCACGTCGCCAGGATTGGCGGGACGCACGTCGTATCGGACAATTTCTATATTTTAAAAACAGATTTTTTGTCAACTTTACACAGGTTTTATTTAATAAATATCTAGACTTATTTAAAACTAAAAGAAGGGTTTTGTTGCCCTATCGGTTGTCAATAAGTGTCTTCAAATAGAATTTCGAAATCATGCATGGATTGGAAGAAAACGGACCGCGAACTAGAGTAGTCGGACTGGTTTTCTGTCCTGTTTTCAACAGATTTTTGGATGATTTTCAACTCGATTTCTCTCAAGTTTTGGGTCGCTAAAATTTAAACTATTTAGCAGGAATTTAAAAGGGTTATATCCAGATCGTACCAGAGCAATTGGTTCGGGAATTCGTCGAACGATGGTGGAGAAAACGCAACGCGAAGTTGGACCTTTTGTCCACTGCTGCTGTTGTGGTCGGTTCTCTACTGTCCGAGCGGCCCGCGCGCGCGCTCCGGCACGGTGGCGGTGGTTGGCCGACGCTGCTCAGCTGCCTGGCGGCGCACCGAGGCCTGGGGTTGGCTGGGAAATTAGGGTTTGACGATCTTCTCTCGTTTTCCCTCATCCATACGCGTATATGTACGCGGCTTCTCCCTCTCGGTTTGATTAGGAGTCAGTTCGGGTTGGCCTGGGCTGGAACTCAGCGCGCATGGGCTTTCGGGTTTGGGACTTGTAAGGCTCGACTGAGCTGGGTTTTAGCAAGGGAGTTCGGTTGGGCTTTGCAGCAGGGAATTGGCTAGGCTTGGGGTTGCTATGTATTCTCAATAATATATATATCTATATCTATACATATATACATTTAATATAAATCCATATTTATACACATCTATATATATCTATGTATGCATACAATATAAATATACTAATATACATATATGTATATATATACAATGCATATATTTGCCTATATACGAGTATAGATGTACATATACTTACCTTTGCATATATGAAAGAAAAGTATTTATAATGATTTCTTTTATAGATATATTATATATGACTATTTATATTTATCTACATGTACATTAATATATATATGATAAATACCTATATACCATATAACATGCATATATTATATTTATATAAAACAAGTCTATCAAATAGCTGCTACTACATATGTATATATATATATTTATATATATACACAGTCTAATTAAAATATAATGGATATTTATGAAGTTTATATAAATAAGATATCTTAATATACATGTAATGCCAGGTATTTGTATGCCCTAAATATGTACCCATATTTTTACCGGTATAAATATAGCCTAGCAATTTCGACAAATCCCGAAGGACATCTCCTAGGACATGCCATCATACACTCAGAAACCAAACATCAATACACACATCTCATATACAAAGCCCATTTATATAAAATCACTTATTTATCTACTAAAATAAATACACTAATTGTACCACCCCCATAATTGTCTACATGGGCTTGGATTCGATTCGGCTCAGCTCGGGCTAAATCGACACAAACGGGTCTCCTACAAGTCAATAAATATAATAATAATCAATTAAACTTATTTATAATGATCATATTATAATCTTGGCCTGGTTTTCCTAGTTAGGACACTCCTATGGCTCAGCCTTCTCTACCAGGGCTAATACACTAGTCAAAGTACGCAACTGCACAATCCGTGCCATGATTCCTAGCCGTCTTGTACCTCAAAACTCAATCATGGCTAAAATCATCTACCGTAATAATTAACTAGATAATCATTTATAAAATTCTAAAATTACTATTTAAATCAAATAAATAATAAAATATTATCAAAATTCTGGGAAGAGGGGCTACAAATCTACCCACCTTAAAAATAATTTTGTCCTCGAAATTTTAATTAATAACTATTCCTTACAATTCAAAAGGAATCTACCATTACCTTAATCTCCTCGAATTTTTAATCCTCAAACATAGTTTATATCCATCTCCTAACTATTTTGTAACTACGAAACTCCGAGTACTTCTACCCACCTTTGGTCACACTACTCCTTCAGAGGTATGTCTCTACAGCTTTATAATCATCCAACTACTTCCTAAATAGATATCTACTTGCTTATGGCCTCTATAATTCTCTCCTATTCATCACGCAACCCCAGAAATCTGACAAGCAACAAAATTTACACAAGTAGCTAAGAAATATTGGTAGATTTTAATAAGCATGACCAATCGTCACTCTACAATAGAAAGGACAGGAAGATAAGGAAGAATAATCGAGAGCAATTATAAAGTTTCAAGAGCGGTAGAGAGTATCCAATGATGCAGATAGGATGAAAGTCTATGAATCATTGACTTATTTGCTATGTTGGGCTACTCTAGTCCAGTCACTTGCTAAATCGAAGAACCTTTCGTTTCTTAGAGGGGTTTGAAATTCGTACAATACAAAAGTTCTGTCTTCGAAATTCTGAACAGATTTCATAATAGAACAGAAATTGGAGAAATCAAGATTGTGAACTTTTTTGTGGTTATTTAAACACACGAGCAAGGGTTATAAATACAATGCAAGATCGTATCGCACTTCCAGGTAGATGGAATAAGGGTTACGAATGACTTCACATTCTAAGGAGGGAAGACAACATAATGGGTATAGGCGCCTATTTCAGAAAGTTCGGTTTTATAGTCCAACTATGGTGGTAGGCATGAATGGGTATTACTGGGTCTTAATGGGTTCCCCAATTGGACATCAGTCGTCGGTTGGATGAACCTTGGACTTCAATCTATATTGACTGGACAAGATCCAATGATAAAAGTATTCCTACTCGGTTAGGGTAACCTAGAATAAGTTTCCACACAAGTGGTTGAGTTAGGTGCAATCGGATTGGTTAGCTAGGTCTCTAGGGCCCTGAAGATGCGCCTTCTGTGACTTTTGTGTTTAAGTAGCACGAGAAGACACTAATGAGGGACACACTAATGACAACGTGCGTAGTGGGCTTCGAGTAGATCACCATCATATATTGGGTCGAAAGGTTCGAGACGAAGTTGAAGCTCTAATGAAAGTCGGAAAGCATAGCGGTATTATGATAAGGGTTATAACTCATTCTTTTGACCTGATAGTCGTACCATAAAAATATGGTACAAGGGGACGTGTTTGAGTGGAACATGATATACCTAGATGAAGGTGGACTCGTCTAGATCTTGCATATAAAATTTGTTGGAGGATAACAGCTGGTCTCGTGCTGTGAATATTAATGACACGGTCGGGGCACAAAATAATCTAAATGAAAAGTGGGAGTCTATGGGGCACTACTTATCCTCCTAATAGGAATTGTTCTAATCAATCGATAATCCTCGTACGTCCTAAAATTTTTGAAAGTTTACAGTCTACCCACCTTAGAAGCTAGGCTATGGTTTTAGGAATAAAGAGGTCAAGAGGATTCCTAAGTCCAGATATTGTACCTCGACTCTTGTTAATAAAGAATCAAGCATGACGTAACGGGGTACGATGGTTATAAGTCGAGTCAAGGATCATTTCTCACTAAATGGAAAACGAGTGCGTACCATGACACATGGTCGCTAAAATAGAATGATCTACTCGTCCATAGTATACTAGAGTTATCGATGGGATAACCAACTCCAAGGCACAACATAAGAAAAGATTTCTAACAATTGAGTCAAAAAATTCTATTTGTGTCAGACCTGCCAGACTATGGTCACAAGGGTTGTAGTGATCAGGTATTGCTGTTAACAACTGGTAGGTCATAGTGTGACAGGGTATTTAAGCTATGGTATTGGCTAAGCTAGTGACTGTGGTGTTCCAACACTAGTTAGGTCTTAATAATAAAATTTACATAACTAGAGTAATATTTGTTGGAAACCAATCTCGGGATGAGTGTCACGGTAAATGATTACCCTATTGTCCACTCATCTCATGTCTAACTGTGGGCCTCGGTCGAGGAAGGGTTGGTTCAAGGCTTAAGGGTTGCTAGTTAAGGCAAGCTTCCAGCAAATAATTTGAGTCTCACAACATTTGGTTTCTTGAGAATATATAGTCTCCTAGGTTGGCGTCCTGACTAAGGGTAAAACCCTAATCATTCTCAAATTCAGATGGCTCGAAAGTCTCACTGGTAGTTTGAGGGTCGATGGGAGAACGAGTAACTCAATCACATGACTGGCCGATGGTAGCTACACTTGTGCCTACCATTATCATAGCCATGGGAATACTCTGTATCTCTCTACCATCACGAGCTTTCGTCTTTCCAAATCGGTGAAAGACAAAAACAATAAAGAATTCAATGAAGATGTTACTGAATACAATTTCGTGATTCAAGGGCGAACATATAATTCAAGAGGAATTGTCAATACAGTCACGGATGAGATCCTAGATACTTATATATCTCCATCCACGTAGTGTAATTAAATGAAGAGCGAACCAAATGCATCATGGTTGATCAGACCATAATACACTGATTCTGATTAGACAATAAGTTAGCAGGCGTCTCCACTAAACATATGCCTCGAATCAAGCTCGAGAACAGAGTGAGCTTGCAAAACTAAGCTGTAATAGCAGCGTTTGTTAAGATAGTCGAATACAATTATGCGAGATTTTTGAAAGAAGGCACAAGTAGTTCGAGTTCTGTGAGAATCAAACCTTACCCGGTGTTCTTGCTTATACAGTCTTCCTACTATCTTCTGATCCACAAGGACTTGGTCGACTAATGAGTTATGGACATTCTAAATTTGATATTCTTGGTAAACCTATTAGTGTCAGTCGATATCTTCGTCAAGGACCACGGAATGCTAGATTGGGAGACGTGCTATCCAACTTACAAAACTTCCACCAATATTGGCTTCGGATCTTATGGAACACATAGGGCACTGTCCTATCCTCTATAGTATCCTTAACTTGTAAGCATGTCTGAAGTCATTTCACCGAGGACTACGCCTCGCCCGTAAAATCGGGTTGTGGTAAACCCTTGGTTTCATGGTTCAAATGTGACATGCTATCCGATACTCTACTTTATATTGACACCAGTGTGACTATGGTCAAAGAGGACCACTAGCCATAGTTTTTAATAACATTCTATAACCTATATTTCTTAAACAAATTCTAACTCTAGGGGTCGTGTCTCGCCAGTACGCTGCTGGCTGCAGTGAGTCCATAGTCTCCATATTTTAAATAAATGGCGACAGTGCGCTGCTGTCCTGCCATTATAGTTAACTAGCCTTCTTTTAACTATATATGTAAAAACTCCTGAGCTTCTAGAGATTCAAGCAAGTCGACTATGTAATAAGGCATAAATATTTGTCCTATCAGTCACAATCTTTAAAATAACAGATTGCACAGGGAGGAACAACCTGAAGACAAAGAACTACAAACATTCTGGTATCTCTTTCATGTGTATTCGTGCCATGGGAGAAATTTTTTGGATCAGTCTACCTCGAGATTCGCATTTGAATAACCGAATCAGGAAATATAAACTATTCCCTTACGGTAAAATAGGATTTTAAATGGGCAATTTAGACTAAGATATGGTGAAGATATCCAAAGAGGCAAGAGAATGAATTGAATAATCTATCAAGGCTAGATCATTAATTCTATGAAGCCCTGCCTTACCATGGGAATACTCTATCCAAATTAGATTACATCGTCATATCAAGAGATAATAATGTACCTATGGGGATCTGATAACTATCAAAATTAATAACTCCTTATCTACATTGCATGGCCTAGACTACCCATCGGTAGATTTGTATAAGGGACTCCTAGTCCTAGTCATTCTCGTAAATTAAATTAATTTCTAATTCGTGAATGAGAATTTCTAGTCGCAGGCTCGCAATAGTACGACTAACTTAAGTACTATCACGAGTTCGCATGATTTGCAAAGACTGACCGGCATGGGCCACCACAAAAACTTGTCACGACCCGCACCCATTTTTTTTAAACGGATACAAGACGTGTCCAAGCCAGCCTACGCCGCAGTGTCGGCGGTAGAACGCTGTCACGGCCATGAAGATCAAAATCACAAATAATGCTCATTCACATAATTAATTTAACTTATATTGATCACAAGGTTTACATTTGTAGAAAAATATAAACTTGTACAAATAAATGAATGACTACAACTCAACTATCTAGCTAGTCTCTAGGCTTTTGTCTGCAATATTTCTGTCACTTTCCAAGCTAAGTGAATCCACGGCTAACCTGAAAATGTTGGTTTCCAGTCAGGAATGGAAACGAGCACAATTCACTGAATGCAATTTCAAATAAAGAAAATGACTATAAAACAAAGGTTAGACATCAATCATGAGTTTTGAAAATAAATAGGAAATATAGAAAACCAATAACAAATAAATAGACACAAAATACTTTCCCCAACTGTTAGAAGTACCTTTGATATGTGATCGGTCTCGGGACAATTATGCGACATGGTCTATACGGTCTAAAGTTACACGGTCTACAGTTACACGATCTACAATTACACGGTCTACAGTTACACGGTCTACAGTTACACGGTCTACAGAAAATATTACAGTAAAGTAATCACTGTCTACAAAATAATAATCACGATCTACACAATTTAAATGCAGTAATAATTACGGTCTACACTGTCTACTTTGTAATAAATAAATCAATGTCTATACTGTCTACTTTGTAATAAGTAAATCACTGTCTACACTGTCTACAAGAAATAAATGCAATAATAAACACGGTCTACACGGTCTACACGGTCTAAGGTCAGATCACACATCCTTGGTACTTCTCATTCCCGACTCAACAATTTATAATAGAAAATAATCACATAACCAATGGCCAACCAATAAAATATAGTGAAAATCAATATCGAAATATAGACAATAAACTGTACTCGCCTGTGGTCCTGTGCTGGTGTAACCGATAATCTAAACCACTCAGAATGCCACAATAGTCAAAACTCGTACAACAGTCCCCGAAAGCTGAAATAAACATTACCAATTTTCTTAGAATAGTCAAAATAGCTAGAATCGCCTGTCCTTAAGTCCAATTCTGGATACAGAGGCAAAACGGTAATTTCGGGTCAAAACGGTGTCCGTCGTTGGACCCGTTTTGCACCGAAAAGCGTGCCAGAGTCAACGGTCTCTAAAGTCGTCAAACTATATGTCTACGGATCCAATTTTCTGATACGAACCAAACCGTATGTCCAAAGTTGGATTTCGGCGGGCCGTGCACAAAATCGCCCGTTGAGTGGGACCGTGGGGCCCACAAAACGACGTACGATTCAACTGTCTCAGAATTGGACCAAACTTGGCATACAGGACCAGATAAACGATACGGTCCTGTTGGCGCAAGTTTCGTCTCGATCTGACGAGCGTGCACAAAGTAATTAGAAAATTTGCATAGAGGCCGATACGGGGAATTTCGACGGATACGCATCAAATTCGTCACGCACATGCGACCAATTTGAATTTCGCCAACGCCCACACGACCACGAAGCCATTACGTACCTTTTGATGCCTTCGGTTCGTGACCACGTCACCTGGATTGGCGGGACGCACGTCGTATCGGACAATTTCTATATTTTAAAAACAGATTTTTAGTCAACTTTACACAGGTTTTATTTAATAAATATCTAGACTTATTTAAAACTAAAAGAAGAGTTTTGCTGCCCTATCGGTTGTCAATAAGTGTCTTCAAATGCAATTTCAAAATCGTGCATGGATTGGGAGAAAATGGACCGCGAACTAGAGTAGTCGGACTGGTTTTCTGTCCTGTTTTTAACAGATTTTTGGGTGATTTTCAACTCGATTTCTCTCGAGTTTCGGGTTGCTAGAATTTAAACTATTTAGCAGGAATTTAAGAGGGTTATATCCAGATCGTACCAGAGCAATTGGTTCGAGAATTCGTCGAACGATGGTGGAGAAAACGCAACACGAAGTTGGACCATTTGCCCACTGCTGCTGTTGTGGTCGGTTCTCTGCTGTCCGAGCGGCCCGTGCGCGCACTCCGGCACGGTGGCAGTGGTCGGCCGACGCTGCTCAGCCGCCTGGCGGCGCGCCGAGGCCTGGGGTTGGCTGGGAAATTAGGGTTTGACGATCTTCTCTCGTTTTCCCTCATCCATACGCGTATATGTACGCGGCTTCTCCCTCTCGATTTGATTAGGAGTCAGTTCGGGTTGGCCTGGACTGGAACTCAGCGCGCGTGGGCTCTCGGGTTTGGGACTTGCAAGGCTCGACTGAGCTGGGTTTTAGCAAGGGAGTTCGGTTGGGCTTTGCAGCAGGGAATGGGCTAGGCTTGGGGTTGCTATGTATTCTCAATAATATATATATCTATATCTATACATATATACATTTAATATAAATCCATATTTATAAACATCTTTATATATCTATGTATGCATACAATATAAATATACTAATATACATATATGCATATATATACAATGCATATATTTGCCTATATACGAGTATAGATATACATATACTTACCTTTGCATATATGAAAGAAAAGTATTTATAATGATTTCTTTTATAGATATATTATATATGACTATTTATATTTATCTATATGTACATTTATACATATATGATAAATACCTATATACCATATAACATGCATATATTATATTTATATAAAACAAGTCTATCAAATAGCTGCTACTACATATGTATATATATATTTATATATATACACAGTCTAATTAAAAATATAATGGATATTTATGAAGTTTATATAAATAAGATATCTTAATATACATGTAATGCCAGGTATTTGTATGCCCTAAATATGTACCCATATTTTTATCGGTATAAATATAGCCTAGCAATTCCGACAAATCCCGAAGGACATCTCCTAGGACATGCCATCATACACTCAGAAACCAAACATCAATACACACATCTCATATACAAAGCCCATTTATATAAAATCACTTATTTATCTACTAAAATAAATACACTAATTATACCACCCCCATAATTGTCTACATGGGCTTGGATTCGATTTGGCTCAGCTCGGGCTAAATCGACACAAACGGGTCTCCTACAAGTCAATAAATATAATAATAATTAATTAAACTTATTTATAATGATCATGTTATAATCTTGGCCTGGTTTTTCTAGTTAGGACACTCCTATGGCTCAGCCTTCTCTACCAGGGCTAATACACTAGTCAAAGCACGCAACTGTACTATCCGTGCCATGATTCCTAGCCGTCTTGTACCTCAAAACTCAATCATGGCTAAAATCATCTACCGTAATAATTAACTAGATAATCATTTATAAAATTCTAAAATTACTATTTAAATCAAATAAATAATAAAATATTATCAAAATTCTGGGAAGAGGGGCTACACTTACTTATTCTCGATACGCGGATTGGGCCTACTCAATCCTCAAGTTTTCTCATTCTTCAATCGCAAGTCCTAACAATCCTCGAATTCATCTTCGCTTCAAACCACAAGTCGAAGCAATCAAAATTGCCATGTCATAAAATTTTGAGTTCGACTATTCCCGCTGGACATGAATCACCATGCCAACGCTCACGCGGAACGATCATCCCAAATCTGACGTGACGCATGTACGTGGCTGGAGTTGCGCTCGCGCAAGACAAGATCGTTGTCGTTGTGGTTATCACCGAACAATCAAGTCACTTCCCTTCCTCATTCCAAACATTCATTTCTATCCAAATTCTCCAACATGGTATCCTTCAAAATAATAACTTCTAACACGATCATTATTCATCGAATCAGAGTACCCCCGAGTTATCGTACATCGATCTTTGATACGCCTCAATACCATCGATGATGTACATAACCTGACGATCTTCCTTTTGCAACGAATTCCAAGTCTTGCAACTTAATTTTCTCAAT
The DNA here is from genome assembly GCA_029216955.1 of Iris pallida. Lineage (NCBI taxonomy): Eukaryota > Viridiplantae > Streptophyta > Magnoliopsida > Asparagales > Iridaceae > Iris > Iris pallida. The sequence goes on along the minus strand of JANAVB010014199.1, from coordinate 5,636,946 downwards.
TCACATTGTCGCATACTAACTCTTCATCAAGCAACATCAATTTCAATTCCTTAGTCATTATCGTATCTCCAAACTAACGTTTTCTATGCACGCTATCTTCCGATCGTACTATCTTCGATCTCGTCCATGCGTATTTCACCTTAACTCAAGTTTTAATCCCTTCGACTAAGTTCAAAATCGCATGCATGATCTTCTATGTTTCCTCAACCAAGACCTCTATTCGTTTTATCGTTCTGACACTCTATTCGATCGTTTCATAACTCGCACTACGCATTCTTAATTCGTCCGAACGATATCTCGTTTGAGACTATCGAATTCAAAACCAACTAAGCGTCACTCGTTCTAAGGCTTTACGCGATATCGTCGCTTGCCGACATACTCGTTCTATCTGTAAATCCTTTAGTCTTGCTCAAACAATTTTTATAACTTCCATACACCACTCATGGTTCGAGCCACTCGATTAGTCGTCGACACTCGCTCTTTTTCTTCTTCGAAGCTATCACATACACCACTCGGAGTCAAGTCATTCTATAAATCCTCAAAAGATCATTCGACTGCCAATCGATGTGTTCAATCGCACGTTCGTCCATTCCTCAAAGTCTAAGAACCATCTCTCATGCTCGCTTTAGCGCCGGTCAAGTAGCGTCTCTATCAACATACGTTCTAAGTCGCCCTTATTCTCGTCCGAGCGATAGTCAATCTCGCTCGCAACTCGTTTGTACCATAAAGTCTAGGTACGCGATACTCGACACAACTTAGCCAAAAGGCTGCGTGCATAACCATCCTGTTCGAACTATACTTCGGTTTCGTGTATTTGTTCGCTATTGTCAGCGTAAAGTTATTCAAGCACGTCTTGCGTTTTGCTAACTCTTAGCATCGGTTCCTTCCAACTCAAGTACGTCGTAGTTCGGCACAAAGGCCTTCGCCTATCGATCCCGTTCAACCAAGTACTTGTAGGAGCTTTTGAAAATATTAGACTCATTATATGGAACATCCCAAGGCACAACGAGAGAGAGCGTATACTTCTTTTGTCTCAAAACGAGCTTTCAAAACTGAGAGAATCGAAATGAAGTCCAAGAACGTAAAGCCGTGCTCTGATACCAATCTGTCACACCCCACTCCCGTAGGAGCGATCGTCCTCGCTAAGGCGTGATGCCGCACGGGCCTAGGTTGCACCCGTGTAAGGCTATCTCCAGAAACGGTCGATTTGAGCTAGGCCACAGAGTCGCACAGAGTGTCCCCATTTGCAGCGGAAAGTAAATGAACACAAACTGAAGCGAATTCAACTCTTTATTGATATTAAAGAAGTTTACAAGCGGCGCTAGGCCGATATTACAAATCGCTCAAGCTCTCTCTCTCTGAAACATAAAAGGCGTGCCAAGTGGCTTACAACATGGAATGATTCATGGCGATGTTCCGATACATTATGTCATGTATATGGTGCTCCAGCTCCTTGCAATGCTCCAAGGCTCCAGAGATAGCTCCGTACCTTAGCACGTTCGAGGGAAGCTCCGTACCCGACGACGTCTCCTGCATCCTGCAAGCAGACTATGGGGTTATCAGTACATTGTTATACACTGGTGGGGAGGCTAGCTCGCCTATAATGCTATCATTACCAAATACGTTCTATTTACTTTCGTGCACCGTCTATCATTTATTGTCTTTCTAATCTTGCCTTAGGATCTGTTTCATGCATATTTCATAACCTATCTCGTATTGCCAAATTTAATGTGTTGCATGGAAATATATGTACGACTTACCCATACTTACCGTTCGGCCTTCCCTGTCCAAAGTAAACCAAGTTAGTCAAAAATTCATAGGAAATAACTTAACGTGATTCATGTGAACTTTCAATGTCAAGGGCGTGTCCCTGCCTCGGGTCCTAGCACGTCGTAGAGGTATTTTCTAACTTCTTTGACGAAGTACTCTCGATTATCTGGTGTGTTATATTCAAGCCTATTCAGAAGGCACTTCATTTAGTTAACTTAGACTACTTTGATTTTAATACAAGGACTTGCACGTGGATTGCCACCAGCAAAGCCTACTTAATCTATATGCATCGGTCGCTGGCATCACAAGCCAATTTGGACATGTTTTTCTTTGGTAATTTCTCACCTATCATAGCGTGCGTCTTGGTACACCCTGATAGTCTTTTGAAATACCCGGCCTTACGTCTCCTGGTGGCCAAGCCCGCACTCAGGCCTGGACAGTAAGCCATTTTTCTTTGATTCTGCCTAGGCCGGTCCCGATCCTACACCTTGCGTCAGGCCGCTGGAATCCCTTATTTCTTCTCTCCCCCGTATACGATGGAGGTATCCACGACCATTTCGTTTTATTTGTCATTTTAACTTAACAGCTATCTCTGCGCCGTAGGCTAACCCTTAGCCTTAATGCGTTATCGACCAGGTTGGCGTCCGTGCAGCGCGGGTAGCGAGCTCCGTTGCACGTGACCGTCACACCTGTCACTAACCATTCTTTCCTTCTTATCTTTCATTCATTCTTTCTTTTCTTTCTTTCACTTGTCCGTTCGTTCATTGATTCATTCACATATTCATTTATTCATTCATCGATTCATTCATTCACTTATTCATTCATTCATTCATTCATTCATACATTTTTGCAACTCCCCTTGCGGGAGTCGCCTCGATGACCCATCGGTCCTATAGTCTTTCAATGTTGCTATACTCTATTCGGAACGACTATGTCGATAGTCTTCCCATTTCATTGTTAAAAACCATTCATTGTTTCATTGTTGAACGCATAAGGGACTTGAACGTAAGCTTGTGTCTTAGCACGAGCGTGGAGCGCAGTGCGAGAGTTCTCACATTTTCCATGTTCTTTTCTATATTCTATACAAGCATACAAGATGGGATTATTCTCTTAGCTAGGTGCGTTGAGTCATTCATTTATTAGCATGCGCGATATTAACGCCTAGCGATTCTAGCAATAGTGTCCGTATTGTTATGTGTCTAGGCTAAGCAAAGACGGGTTCATCGGAGCCACCCACCTTAGCGATGTTCGCATCGGCCGAGCGATACTCCGAGCGCACCTTTGAAAGTCTAAGTCTGGATTCATCTTCGGGTCGATGCCTCGTTTGAGTCGTTGCACTTGCCGTTTGAATCGACGTTCCGCTAGGGCGGAGCGGGTCATTACAAAAATGGAGGTCAAAACATCATTTTTTTGCGATTCTAAAATTTTGAAAGCTCGTCAAACAGTAAAATTGTTTATCTTAGGCTACTCGAAAATACGCTCCTTTTGCGACAAACCGGACCTCGTTTCGACCTCCCAGTCAAAAGTTATGGCCCTCCAAAGTTTTAACTGGCCATTCCCCGTATTAAAATACAGGAGAATAGTCATTCTCCGTGTTAAAATGCAGAAGAATAACTATTCTCCATGGTAAAATCATAAAAAATGGCAATTCTTCGTGTTAATATCACGTAGAATGACCATTCTCCTTGTTAAATTGACGGAGAATTATTATTTTTCGTGTTAAAATACAGGAGAATAGTCATTCTCTGTGTTAAAATCACGGAGAATGACCACTCCGTTGTTAAAATCACCAAGAATGACCATTTCTCGTATTAAAATCACGGAGAACGGTCATTCTTCATGTTAAAATCACGGAGAATTGTTATTCTCCGTGTTAAAATGTAGGAGAATGACCATTCTCCGTGGTAATATCACGAAGAATGATAATTCTTCGTGTTAATATCACGAAGAATGGCAATTCGTCTTGTTAAATTGACGGAGACTTGTTATTCTCCATGTTAAAATGTAGGAGAATGATCATTCTCCATTTTTAAATCACGGAGAATGATCATTTTCTGTTGTTAAAATCACGGAGAACTGTAATGCCTGTGGTTCGTATTACGTGTCTTGGTATACGTGTACATATTTTGACTTGTATTACATGTCTCCTGGCTTGGTTCGGCTTGTTTGGGTTGGCTTGGTTCGGCTTGGGTTGCTTATTGGTTCATCATGAACCAAGGGAAGAACCCTTACCTACCACCACCATCCCCATTTTTTAGTCCAACTCTTTCTCTCTCTTCATTACTCTTCTTCTTCCTCCACCATTACTCTCCACCAACCAGAAAGGTCTAGGCAAGTGCATCTTGCTTCATGGAGGAATTCCACTTTTATTGTTCCATTGTCTTTCTCATGTGTTTCTAACCCACTTTAGTACTTAGCATTTTTCATTTCCATGGCTCATTGCTTGTAGATCTAAGTTTATTTTTTTTTTGGTTTTTTTTGGGTTTTGATCTATTTTATCTTGTTATTATCAAGTTCTGATGGTTCCATGTTGTAGAGAATTTCATTCTGCCCCATTTTGACCTACTAAAGTTCAGATTTGGACTCTGGTTTAAGGTTTTATAAAGCTTGGAAGCCATGGCTTGCATGTTTCTTCTTCTCGAAATAATAGAGAAGAAGAACAGTTCTCAGCCGCATGAACTTTCGTGGCCGCATGAACTTCCGCAGCCGCATGAACTTCCGTAGCCGCATGAACTTTCGCAGCCGCATGAACTTCCGTGGCCGCATGAACTTCCGCAGCCGCATGAACTTCCGCAGCCGCATGAACTTTCATGGCCGCATAAACTTCCGCAGCCGCATGAACTTCCGTGGCCGCATGAACTTCCGTGGCCGTATGAACTTCCGTGGCCGCATAAACTTCCGTGACCGCATGAACTTCCGTGGCCGCATGAACTTCCGTGGCTGCATGAATTTTCTCTTAATTTCTCAGCCGCATGCGCCCTGTCCCCTTTGCCGCATGACTCCTCCTGCCGTCCCTGCACCCTCTTTTGATTATTTAGCGCTACATATATGTTGGTGCCTTGTTAATTTTAAATATGTTTCCTGACACGCTGGTGACCCGTTGTGGTACACTTTTGACAAATGACATGACATGGTAGTGGCCCGTCGTGACGCACTTTTGACGAGTAGACCTGACATGATATATCATGATATGCTGTTACGACAGCTAGCCTGACATAACAAGTATGAATGACCTAGACACTGTGGGTGATTATGTTTGTGCAAATAAACCAGTATTGTCTTGCATCATGTCTAGGATAGGGATCCCTGAGTACCACGGTCAGGGATACCTACTGCAATTGACTAAGGCTAATAAACTAGAATAATCCAGTAGTCATGGAGAGATTTTCCAGCTACAGGCAATCCCGTTATCTGGGCGCACTAAGTGGACTTGTAGCCTACCGACGAGTAGGGCACATTTCCAGCGCACAGTCACGTGTTGCATCCTTCATAAACGGACATTCGACCTGGATAACCTGGATGGTCTGCAGGGCTTGTGGTTGTTGGGATAATCTCATTGCATCTTGCTAGTAACTAGGTCTGTGATAACCCTAGTTAGTTAAAGTATCAAGCCGTACTCTTTGCTTGGCCGTGATTGATTGGATGGAGTCTAGTCCAGCTTAGTCTCGTCCTGATCCTGTACAAGATTGGGACATGACATGATTGCTTATGCTTGCCTTAACAATAAAGATCAGGGGTCCAGTTCTGCTCAGGCAAAGGGTTACAACCCCGATCCTTGTTTGGTTTAAGGGTTGTAACCTGGCTCCTGGAGCAGTTCTGTGTCCTCTTTTCGTTTATTGTCTTGTTGCACCCCTTGCCATGCTCATCATGTTTTACTTACTTTAATATCATGATTATTTATACCGGCCTTAACAATAAAGATCAGGGGTCCAGTTCTGTTCAGGCGAAGGGTTACAACCCCGGTCCTTGTTTGGTTTAAGGGTTGTAACCTGGCTCCCGGAGCAGTTCTGTGTCCTCTCTTCGTTTATTGTCTTGTTACCTTACCAATGGTATTTGAGACGAGTTTCTATTCAGGTGAAGGGTTCCAACCCCAGTCCTTGTTTGGTTTAAGGGTTGTGACCTGGCTATTGAATGGTTTCCTCGTACTCAGTTTACTGTTGCTATCTCTATTATTATCAATTCTTTATTTATCACCTTTAATATTCTATTATGATATGCTAGTTTTAGTTCCTAAGCGAAGCCTCCTTTGTGGTACTTGCTCTTTCTGGGGTCTGACCCAGCTGGTTTTGTATGGCCAGATATCGGAGCAGCTCCAGAGGATCTACCTGTCTTCCAGCCAGATGGTGACCACCAGGCGTAACCCTGGCAACGAGTGGCTTTCTTTTTGTCCTCCCACTTTATTATAAAATTATTTTTTTGAGGCGTTTAGCCGACGAGCACGTGATAGCTCGATTGTACCTTTACTTACTATCTTCATGATTATCCTAGGGTCGATCATGTATTGACTAAAACTCTTGCTAGTCCTGATATTTTGTACGACTAGCTTCATGATTATCCAATATGTAATGTATGGGATGCCTTACTATTGTATATTTGATGTTATAATATCTTGTGACTGTTATTACTTGCTTGAGATTGAGACAATAGGCTTGTTTATGACCATAGGAGACTGATGGCTTGTAGTTAAACCCTCATGTATCTAGACAGCCGTGACCGTATAGTGAGGTGGGTTGCACTTCAATATACGTAGCTGGCTATGTATGCCTCCGCTCTCCAGTATTCTGGTTCTGGGCGTGACATAGTTTTAGTGGTCGCCCATGCAGGTCTTGTAAATCAAGATATGTGAGGGTTTACCGAATAAATGTCTCAATCAGTGCCTGCCCTTGATCTCTGCTCGTATCTTCTAAATTCCTAAATTCTTGACCTGATCACATGCTTGTATCGTTGATCTGTCATGGTCCTTCCTTATTGTTCCCTATATCGTCTTCTTCAGTGGCATTGTTTCTGGACCTGTCGATCAGCAAGGCGGAGCACCTCCCGTGGACCAGCAGCAACCTAGATATCACGCCCAGCATTCGGGAGTAGCCTCCAGAGTCGTGCCTACTGGAGGAGAGCCACCAATCCAGCCAGTTCAGCCTGTAGAGCCTGATGATGGCACTTTGGTGGGTCTCATCAGGTCATTATTAGCTTTCCAAGATCGGCGAGGAGATGTCTTGCACTAGGCGGTGGCTGATGCTCTGACCAGAGGAGGTCATCATGGTAACAGTACAGCGAACAGTTTCAAGTGCCTGAACCCTCCATTCTTCGATTGCAGCGAAGATGCTATCGCTGCTGACGCTTGGCTTCAGGATACAGAGGTGATTCTAGAAGCCGCCAGGACCCCAGAGAACGAGAAGGTGGCCATGGTGTGCCTGCAGTTATTGGATCTTGCCCGCAGCTGGTGGGCGTCGCAGGTCGTTGGATTAGTGGCACCTATTGCTTGGGCAATATTCAGAGAGAGATTCCAGACCAAGTATTTCGATGCTGTAGCTCGGTACGATCTATAGACGAGGTTCACCAATTTGAAGCAGATGGAAAGGACGGTCGACGGATATGCGGCCGAGTTTTCGAGACTTAGTCAGTTTGCTCCCACCTTGGTAGCAACCGAGTTCGATAGAGCCCAGCGATTCCAGCAGGGGCTTCACTTGGAGATTTTGCTAGCTATGGAACAGTTTGAGCATCAGACTTTTGATGCGGTATTGAGAGCAGCTAGGAGGCATGAGTATACCTCCTAGAGGATCATGGATAGGACCGGAGGTCGGAAGCGATCCCACAGCCAGATGAATCAGTCTTCAGCACCAGCCCCGGCAGCCAGGACTTTGACCATTAGAGCTCCGAGGCGGGCGGCCTCAGTAACGTCGGTTCAGCAATCAACCCCGACGCACCCTCAGCAGTAGAAGCAGAAGCATTCTTCCGCAGTGGGATGTTCACACTGCGGGAAACCGAGGCATGTGGTATCAGAATGTCGCAGAGCGCAGGGTTTGTGCTTGGCTTGTGGTGCCCCGGACCACAGGATAGGGAACTGCCCAAACAGGGGGAGTTCATCATCAGCCTTTTCTAGTCCTTCAGTTAGAGGACCAGCACCAGTCCAGCAGCAGCAGCAGTACCCGTTCCCGAGGCCATTGCCGACGCAGGCCCAGGCATTCCAGCAGCAGAGACCGCAGCAATATGCTCAGGCCCAAGCCCTGATCCAGAGCAGACAGAGGAGTTTTCAGCATAGGGGACCCGCACCTAGAGGGCATGGTCAAGTGCTGGCTTTGACCATGGGAGAGGAAGGAATTGCACCAGGGGAGGTGGTGGCAGGTACTATTCTCGTCAACACCTTTCCAGCTTCAGTATTATTTGATTCTGGTACCTCGTATTCATTTATGGCTGCACGATTCGCGACACGGATAGGACTGGAGCCCGAGTCATTATCAGTAAGGCTCAATATACTTACTGGTAACGGACTTATGGGAGTAGATAGAGTATTTTTCTCGTGTCGGATCGTAGTTAGCGGTAGAAAATTTCCCGCTAGATTGATAGAGTTCCCGATGGCCGATTATGATGTGGTCTTAGGGATGGATTGGTTGAGGGACCAGTATGCTAGGATAGACTGCCACATCGACAGGGTTATTTTTATCATTCCAGGCGAGTCGGAGTTTTTCTTTTCCCGGGGTGAAGTTGAACCTTCTCCTCCGGTGTTACGGATGGTAGTAGCAGTAGTGCAGTTACCCCGGATAGTTGAAGAGTTTCCAGATGTTTTCCCCGAAGAGCTTCCAGGGATGCCGTCAGAGCGGGAGATTGAGTTCACCATCGACTTGATTCCCGGAACACCTTCAGTATCAGAGAGAGTCTATAGGATGGCACTGTCAGATTAGAGATATTGTACAAGATGATTGAAGAACTTAGAACCAAGGGATTTATTCGTGCTAGTGGATCGCCTTGGGGAGCCCCGATGCTTCTTGTGAAAAAGAAGGATGGTACGTCCAGATTATGTGTAGATTATCGTACCTTGAACTCAGTGACAATCAAGAACAGACACCCTCTCCCGAGGATAGATGACTTGTTTGATCAACTCAAGGGGCAGTAGCGTTCTCGAAGATCGACTTGCGGTCAGAATATCATCAGATCAGAGTCAGAGAGCAGGACATCCCGAAGACAACATTCAGATACCGGTATAGGCATTGGGAGTTCCTTGTTATGCCATTTGGAGCAACCAATGCGCTAGCTGTATTCATGGACCTCATGAATCGTATCTTTATACCTTATTTAGATCAGTTCGTGATTGTGTTCCTAGACGACATCCTGGTCTACAGCAAAAGTGAGACGGAGCATGAGCAGCATCTCAGAGTTGTTCTTCAGATTCTTAGAGAGCATCAGTTATATGCCAAGTTCAGTAAATACGAGTTCTAGCTCGATTGCATTTCGTTCTTGGGTCATATCATCACCAGAGGAGGAGTAGAAGTGGATCCCCGGAAGATCGTGGCTATTGAAACGTGGCCAGTACCCAGCACAGTGGTAGAAGTTCGCAGTTTTCTTAGCATGGCCGGCTATTACCGGCGATTTATTTTGGACTTTGTTCGGATCTCAGCGCTATTGACCTAGTTGACCCGTAAGGATGTGCAGTTTGCTTGGACAGCAGAGTGTCAGGATTCTTTGGAGAAGTTGAAGCGAGGCTTGATGACAGCACCCATTCTCACGCTTCCAGATGGAACTGGAGGATTCTCAGTATATTGCGATGCTTCTGGCAGAGGTTTAGGATGTGTTCTGATGCAGCATGGGAAGGTAATAGCTTACGCGTCACGACAACTTCGTGATCATGAGAGAAATTACCCAACCCATGACTTGGAACTGGCAGCAGTAGTGTTTGCACTTAAATTGTGGAGGCACTACTTATACGGAGATAGGGTGGAGATCTTTACCGACCATAAGAGCCTGAAATATGTTTTCACCCAGAAGGATCTTAACATGCGTCAGAGGAGATGGCTGGAGCTTCTTATGGATTATGATGTCAACTTGCAGTATTACGCAGGGAATGCCAACATCATTGCAGATGCATTGAGTAGGAGAGCCGGAGTTTATTTCCTAACAGCGCAGCCGGAGTTGTTAGCAGATCTTCAGAAGATGGGTATAGAAGTTGTTCTCCCTTCCAGTGTGGCATTGATGGCCAGTATGCAAGTTCAGTCCACTATAGTCGAGAGGATCCGGATGACACAGTCAACAGATTCCAAGCTTCAGCGGCTCAGAGCAGAGTGCGAGGCAGGACGGCGACCAGAGTTATACATTCATGAAGACAGTATACTTAGGCATGGGAGGCATCTTTGTGTATCCAGTAGAGATATCAGACAGGAGATCATGGCAGAAGCTCACAGTTCTCAATATTCTATCCATCCCGGCGGTACGAAGATGTACCGTGATATCCGTCAGTATTTTTGGTGGAATGGCATGAAGAGGAAGATAGCCCGATTTGTCTCTCGATGTTTGGTTTGTCAACAAGTTAAAGCTGAACATCGGAGGCCAGCTGGACTTCTTCAGCCCTTACCTAGATCCCCAGCTGGTCGAGATGCTATTTGGGTTATAGTTGATCGGCTCACGAAGGTGGCCCACTTTCTTCCATTCAGAGTTGGTCAGTCGACGGCTCAACTAGTAGAGATGTACCTCAGGCAGATAGTCAGGATGCATGAAGTACCAGTCAGTATCACCTCGGACAGAGATTCAAGATTTACGTCGCACTTTTGGCGTAGCTTGCAAGAGAGTTTGGGAACTCACCTCCAGTTCAGCTCAGCTTATCACCCGCAGACAGATGGTAAGTCGGAACGCACGATCTAGACTCTTGAAGATATGTTGATATCTTGTACACTCGACTTCGGTGGTTCGTGGGAAGATCACCTGCACCTAGTGGAGTTCTCATTCAATAACAGTTTCCAAGCTAGTATCCAGATGGCACCGTTCGAGGTACTGTATGGGAGGAAGTGTAGATCCCCACTAGCATGGGACGATGTTGGAGAGAGGCAGATGCTTGGTCCAGAGATGATCACTCAGACAGTTGAGGTGGTCAGGAGAGTCAGAGATCATCTTCGTATTGCACAAGATCGTCAGCGTCATTAGGCCGATTCTCATCGACGCCTCCTTGAATTCTCGGTCGGCGACCATGTATTCCTGAGGATTTTGCCTAACCGTGACGTCATTCATTTTGGCGTACGGGAAAAACTTAGTCCTAGGTATATAGGACCGTTCGACATTCTGGAGCGAGTAGGAGATGTATCATATGGTCTCGCTCTCTCGTCGTCGCTACGTGAGGTGCATGACGTATTCCATGTATCCCAACTACGACGGTATATCCCGGACCTGAGCCACATCCTGGATCATTCGGAATTGGTTGTTGGTACCAACCTTTCGTATGAGGAGAGGCCCGTGTCTATATTGGACCAGAGGGAGAAGATACTCAAGAACAAGACTATTAATTTAGTCCGAGTTGCTTGGGGTCATCACTCTTTGGGTGAGTCAACATGGGAGCGTGAGGATGACATCCGATCGCGATATCCCGACCTGTTTGACTCGTAAGGTATAATGTCTTCCTTATGCCTTATGCTTTCAATTCCTCACTTGAATGAATGACTGCATGATGGACTGATTGGTATATCTTGCCTATGATTAGTATAGCTTGTCCTTGCTTCTCTAGCATTTTAATTAAATTTCGAGGACGAAATTCTTTTAAGGTGGGTAGAGTTGTAATGCCTGTGGTTCGTATTACGTGTCTTGGTATACGTGTACGTATTTTGACTTGTATTGCATGTCTCCTGGCTTGGTTCGGCTTGTTTGGGTTGGCTTGGTTCGGCTTGGGTTGCTTATTGGTTCATCATGAACCAAGGGGAGAACCCTTACCTACTACCACCATCCCCATTTATTAGCCTAACTCTTTCTCTCTCTTCATTACTCTTCTTCTTCCCCCACCATTACTCTCCACCTACCAGAAAGGTCTAGGCAAGTGCATCTTGCTTCATGGGGGAATTCCACTTTTATTGTTCCATTGTCTTTCTCATGTATTTCTAACCCACTTTAGTACTTAGCATTTTTCATTTACATGGCTCATTGCTTGTAGATCTAAGTTTATTTCATTTTCGGATTTCTTGAGTTTTGATATATTTTATCTTGTTATTATCAAGTTCTGATGGTTCCATGTTGTAGAGAATTTTATTCTGCCCTATTTTGAACTATGGAAGTTCGGATTTGGACTCTGGATGAAGGTTTTATGAAGCTTGGAAGCCAAGGCTTGCATGGTTCTTCTTTTCGGAATAATAGAGAAGAAGAACAGTTCCCAGCCGCATGAACTTCCGTGGCCGCATGAACTTCCGTGGCCGCATGAACTTCCGCAGCCGCATGAACTTCCGTGGCCGCATGAACTTCCGCAGCCGTATGAACTTCCGCAGCCGCATGAACTTCCGTGGCCGCATGAACTTCCGCAGCCGCATGAACTTCCGCAGTCGCATGAACTTCCGTGGCCGCATGAACTTCCGCAGCCGCATGAACTTCCGTGGCCGCATGAACTTCCGTGACCGCATGAATTTTCTCTTGATTTCTCAGCCGCATGCGCCCTGCCCCCTTTGCCGCATGACTCCCCCTGCCGTCCCTGCACCCTCTTTTGATTATTTAGCGCTACATATATGTTGGTGCCTTGTTAATTTTAAATATGTTTCCTGACACGCTGATGACCCGTTGTGGTGTACTTTTGACAAATGACATGACATGGTAGTGGCCCGCCGTGGCATACTTTTGACGAGTAGACCTGACATGATATATCATGATATACTGTTACGACAGCTAGCCTGACATGACAAGTATGAATGACCTAGACACCGTGGGTGATTATGTTTGTACAAAAAAACCAGTATTGTCTTGCATCATGTCTAGGATAGGGATCCCTGAGTACCACGGTCAGGGATACATACTGTAATTGACTAAGGCTAATAAAGTAGAATAATCCAGTAGTCATGGAGAGATTTCCCAGCTACAGGCAATCCCGTTATCTGGGCGCACTAAGTGGACTTGTAGCCTACCGACGAGTATGGCACATTTTCAGCACACAGTCACGTGTTGCATCCTTCATAAACGGACATTCGACCTGGATAACCTAGAAGGTCTGCAGGGCTTGTGGCTGTTGGAATAATCTCATTGCATCTTGCTAGTAACTAGGTCTGTGATTACCCTAGTTAGTTAAAGTATCAAGCCGTACTCTTTGCTTGGCCGTGATTGATTGGATGGAGTCTAGTCCAGCTTAGTCTCGTCCTGGTCCTGTACAAGATTGGGACATGACATAATTGCTTCTGCTTACCTTAACAATAAAGATCAGGGGTCCAGTTATGCTCAGGCGAAGGGTTACAACCCCGGTCCTTGTTTGGTTTAAGGGTTGTAACCTGGCTCCCGGAGCAGTTCTGTGTCCTCTCTTCGTTTATTGTCTTGTTGCACCCCTTGCCATGCTCATCATGTTTTACTTACTTCAATATCATGATTATTTATACCGGCCTTAACAATAAAGATCAGGGGTCCAGTTCTGTTCAGGCGAAGGATTACAACCCCGGTCCTTGTTTGGTTTAAGGGTTGTAACCTGGCTTCCGGAGCAGTTATGTGTCCTCTCTTCGTTTATTGTCTTGTTACCTTACCAATGGTATTTGAGACGGATTTCTATTCAGGTGAAGGGTTCCAACCCCGGTCCTTGTTTGGTTTAAGGGTTGTGACCTGGCTACTTGAATGGTTTCCTCGTACTCAGTTTACTGTTGCTATCTCTATTATTATCAATTCTTTATTTATCACATTTAATATTCTATTGTGATATGCTGGTTTTAGTTCCTAAGCGAAGCCTCCTTTATGGCACCTGCTCTTTCTGGGGTCTGACCCGGCTGGTTTTGTATGGCCAGATATCGGAGCAGCTCCAGAGGATCTACCTGTCTTCCAGCCAGATGGTGACCACCAGGCGTAACCCTGGCAACGAGTGGGTTTCTTTTTGTCCTCCCACTTTATTGTAAAATTATTCTTTTCAGGCGTTTAGCCGACGAGCACGTGTTAGCTCGATTGTACCTTTACTTACTGTCTGCCTACGGGCTGTAACATGATTGACAAATCCTAGGGTCGATCATGTATTGACTAAAACTCTTGCTAGTCCTGATATTTTGTACGACTAGCTTCATGATCATCCAATATGTAATGTATGGGACGTCTTACTATTGTATATTTGATATTCTAATATCTTGTGACTGTTATTACTTGCTTGAGATTGAGATAATAGGCTTGTTTATGACCATAGGAGACTGATGGCTTGTAGTTAAACACTCATGTATCTAGACAGCCGTGATCGTATAGCGAGGTGGATTACACTTCAATATACGTAGCTGGCTATGTACGCCTCCGCTCTCCATTATTCTGGTTCTGGGGCGTGACAAGAACGGTCATTCTCCGTGTTAAAATCACGAAGAATTACCATTCTCCGTGTTAAAATCACAAAAAATGACCATTCTTCGTGTTAATATCACGGAGAATGGCCATTCTTCTTGTTAAATTGACGAAGAATTGCTATTCTCTGTGTTAAAATGCAGGAGAATGATCATTCTCCGTGTGAAAATCACTTCATTCTCCGTTGTTAAAATCACGGAGAATGACCATTCCCCGTGTTAAAATCACGAAGAACGGTCATTCTCTTTGTTAAAATCACGGAGAACGGTCATTCTCCGTTTTAAAATCACGGAGAATAACCATTTTTAGTGTTAAAATACAGGAGAATAGTCATTCTCCGAGTTAAAATCACGGAGAATGGTAAAATCACGGAGAATGACCATTTCCCGTGTTAAAATACATGAGAACGGTCATTCTCCTTGTTAAAGTCACAGGAAACGGCCATTCTCCGTGTTAAATGACGGAGAACAGTTTCTGTCAACCTTATTTTTTTATTTTTTTTTATAGAAAAAAATTTGTCAGGAATAAATATTCAAGAGTTTTTCGTTCTTCTTTCAAAACGATGCTAACTCTTATGGAGAATAAGAAGAAGATCTCCTCTCCACAATTGACCTAATCGTCGAAAAACTTCAAATCTCTCTACGAAGATGATGATGATGAGCGATGATCGAAGTTCGACTGAAGAAAATCACAGTGAAATACGAACGATCTTTGCGATCTCTGCTGAAGATGAGAGCAATAGATTTCAGATGTCTCGTGAAGAAGAAGAAGAAGAAGACGAAAATCGCAATCCAAATATGAGTTTGTGAATTAAAATACATATATATGACCAAATTTGTGCAAAGGGGTAAATATGGTATTATCAAAATGACAATTTTGTAAATACAGAACATCTAAAGGGAATCTTGGAATATTAAACGTGGAAATACATAATTTCGGGTATTTCATAAAAACCCACCCTGCAGGTGGATTTTTCATAAACTTCCACTTCGAAATTGGGTATTTCAGCAATTTCGAGAAAACAAAAAAAAGGAGTGAATTCTAACAAAACGTTCCAAGGAAATACATTTTAAGTGGACTAAACATATTTTTAGTAATAACGAAACATACACTGTTGTATTCATAACATCAAATTAATCGGATAAGAACATTTTCAACAAATTTTATGATACTTTTATGAAAGATGCTAATAGTTTTTTTTTTTCTTTTTTGTAAATATTTCTTGCTCCAATAAGACCACCATGTTTCGTATCTTTTAAGCATTGTTTCTTCCTCTAACTAACATTATAATGTTGTTTTTCCTCTCATATAATTCGGCAGTAACAATGATTTTTTTGTTATCATGTATATAAGTAGCGATAAATGTTCGGTTTATTTGGTTTTAACCTAATCGAAATAGTAAAAAATGAATTAATCAAAATTTTAGAAATCCAAAATCTAAATCGAGATCGAACCAAAATTAGCCATTCTATTCGATTTGTTTTGTTAAACTAATTCTATTGTTTAATGGATTGAATCCAAAATTAAAATTTTAGTTTATACAAGCCTCAGTGGAGGCGAGTTATTAAAGTTGAAGAACACATACATAAAATTATTGTTCTCAAAACACACACAAAAATATACACATATTTAATCATTAAATATACATAGAATTCAGTGTTTTTACCTAATTACATAAGTTTTATTCGGATTTTGATTTTGAATCGAAACCAAAATCCATACCCATAAATGAATAAATTTATTTTTCCTATTTTTAAAATCGAAATTGAGCTGCATTTTTTTAAACCGAACAAAATCTCTTATTTGATTCCATTTTCAGTCCAAAATCCAATAATGGTAAACGAAACGCGAAAATTGCTCCCTCAAATTAAGAAATTACGAGAGAACCGAAGAAAAGCACACAAAATCAAATGCCAAAATCATACCAAAAAACTAAACTTAGACGCAAGCGATTTTTTCGTAGAAAATCCAGATGAAAAAAAATATGGGACGATCGGAATCCAACCCTGAAAAGCCTCCACTATCGGAATAAGAAATACACTGACTATTTACAAGCTTCTCACTTATCCAAAACGGATTATGATCACCACAACTACTTGAAAGAAGAAAATCCGATTACAGACTTCGAGAAACAAGAGATGACGAGAAGAATTATTAAAAACGATCTCTTATTCACAATTGGCTCCAATCCCCTTTTTCTCTCTCCAATATTTTTAAAGCACTCTTGGCTCCTTTTTGCAATGTTCAAAGATATATTTTTAGGGTTAGAAAATACCTAATATATATAGCCACAAATCTACAATTAATCTAGATCATTAAGGTATCCCTATTATATAAATGAATGCTCAATCAAAACAAAACTATTAAGTGTTCCTATAAATATGTAAATACTCAATCTAACTCCCTATGAGATATTGTTATTATATATACTAATACTCAATCCGACTCCGGGGTTGGAAACTCCACTCACTCCTAGGGTTGAGCATTTGGTTTATTCGGTTTCAACCGAACCAAACTGGTCAAAGTCGAATAAACCAAAATCCTAAAAAAATAAAAACCGAACCCGAACCGAATTAGCCAAAAATCGAAACCGAACCGAAACGAACCGAATAAGCAATTCGATTTATTCGGTTTGTTCGATTAAATATTTATATTGTTTAATGGGATAGCTCCAAAGTTGGCATTGTGATTACATTATACTAAAATGATAATTTTTATATATACATTTGTTGTATTTCAAAGTTGCGTACAATGTTAAATTTAGTTGTTAAATTATCAATGTTGAGCTTTAAAACATATACATATAATTATTTTAAAAAAATATACAAACTTTTAATCATAAAATATGCGTTAAAATCATAGTATTTACCTAATTTTATAATTTTTATTCGGTTTTCGGTTTTGGATCGAAACCGAAACCAAAAACCGAAACCGATAAAAAAAATTTGTATTTTCTAAACCGAAATCGAACCGAATTTTTTAAAAAAAAATTGAACCGTATTTTTTATTCATTCGGTTCGAGTAAATTCGATTTTCGGTCGAAAATCGAATAATCCTCACCCCTACTCACTTCAAACAGCTCACCCTTTGTTTGTCGGAAAAGTAAAACAACTTTTTGTTGAGCTGTAGTTATGCAATGCACATAACCAACTGATAGAAAGATGGAATGCACGTCCTATCCAGAGCTCTATAGCCACAGACAGTACAGGTCACAGGAAGGAAGAAATCATCTAATTATTCTAATGCATAATAGAGAGCTATCTGGAGCCTGAGCCACACACTTGTACCATTAGCAGCTCTGAAGCAAAGCCATCGGCAGCAGAAGAGGTGCGTAAACGAGTGGACGAGCACGTGGATCTGCTGGCAGCCCAGTTTACGTCGTGCTGTCGCGCGCGACGACACGGATGGGTCTGCCGCAAACGCTCGCGCTCGTTGGTTCGTGGAGCTCTCGCAGAGGTTTTCCGGTTGACAAGCATGCGCGACGATGTTGATAGTTTGAGCTTTCCGACTAAATTTGGCAAATGCCCACCGTCGTTTCATTTGAAAAGAGAGAGTAATAAAAAAATGTATATATAAACGTCGAGATCTCACCGTCTCCATTGTCCACCACCACAGATGATGCGACGCGTACGTAACTGTGTTGTTCACATCTATTTCCATTATGTTCGAGTACTGCTGCTGAATCATAAATTCGAGTTGGAATGGAATAGAGCGAGATGAGCTAAAGAGCTTAAGATAGACCAAGACTAATATGAAAAGTGAAAATGTTTTATGTAACTCCAAAATTTTATCCCTCAATATCCCTCCATATCATGTGTACTTTTCTATTCGTTTATGTCTTTTTTCAACTCTTTTTCTATTTGCTTCGGTCAATAAGTGAGTGCCACGTGGCGGAGGGACATAGAGGAATAGAATTTTTGGAGGTACATATAGCATCACTCTTTGAAAAAAAAAGGATGGGATGGATTCTAGCCCAGTCCTTGAGTAGCTCTATCAGTATTATGTTTTCAGAAAATTTTGAAAAAGATAACGAAATATATTTAAATTATAAATAAGATAATAATATAAGCAAATTTAAATAAGATAACACGTCGAAAAAATATTTGCGCTCATGTCGCCAATAACAATTTATGACGACGTTAATGCAACTTTGATGCATCCATGTCTTCAATAGCAATGGTGACATAAATGCAAATTTTTTTTTTCTCGAGAACATTGTCTCCGAGATTATGATTACTTGTTAGAAAAAATTGTCATGAAAAGTCCAATTACGTCACTGAAATTCAAATTAGATAGCATGTCGCTAGAAGCATTGGCGACATGAGCATATACATGACTCTTGTCGCCAATAGCAATGGTAACATGAATGAATTTTTTTTGTAAAATTCTTCACTAAAAATTCAATTTTGTCATAAAATATTTCATAACGTCCAAGCCACAAAAAAATTTTCAAAAAAAAAAAAAATGCATGCATGTTGCCAATGCTATTGCGACATGAGTGCGATGCCGCCAATGGTTCTGACGTACGTTATCATATTTAAAATGCTTAACTTATTATCTTATTTATAATTTAAATATATTTTGTTTTTTTCAATTTTTTGTTATCATTACTGAAAAATGTTTAAAACGAATATGAAGAATACTTTAAAAATGTTGACGTACGTGTCCAGCTCACAATTATTTATGATAATTTTTATCCGCCTTGAGCTAATTAATTTTATTAGATCAGCATATAATTCACAAAAAACAAAGGAGAAAGATCTTTCTATTGCAAAATGCGGTTCGGAGTTAAAGAGCAAAAATGAAAAAGAATTAAAGGGAGTGTCGTAGTTCTTTGAATTAGATTAGGGGAAATTGAGTGAAGATGGTTACGGTCAAGTGGTGGTAGAAAGAGTGGGTTATAGGAGGGATCTTTACCATATAAATAATATATATAAACATAATGGTGTAAAGTTCATTGACACCTTCCTTTTGGATGGATATCATGACCTCTCAGTTCTAAGTGAAATTTGATATGTTAATCAATATTGTACTCTTCATTGTTAACTTAACACTACTCTACACACTCTAGAATAAAACTAAGTAAAAAAAAAAAATGTCCGTGTTATGTTCATTTTAAGTAGTGGTGGTTGTATGTTAGAAGTAGTCATAAGATATAAGATAGTAGTTAAAAAAATTGCTAATTATATATATATATATATATATATATATATATATATATATATATATATATATATAAGAGTAGACCTAGCATGAATTTAAATTGTAAATAAGGAAATAATTTTTGTTAATTTCCGAAAGTACATGCTCTTAGATAGAAGAAAAATGATTCAAATAGCATACTCAAAATTTTAGAACAAATACTTTGTCGTTGGTATTGTTATATAATTGGATAATTCCTTATTTATGAAGCGAGTATGTTATAGAAGAGTACAACAAAGAAAACCTGCACAAAAATGTACTTTTAATTGATTGTGAATATTACATGTCTGGAATAAAACCAAGTTGACGATAGTACGGAATCTCTTGTTCTAGTAATCACAAGAATATTACTTCCTACTTTACTTAAGAGATTGTACAATAAATGAGAAACACAGCTTATTAATATGGTATCAGAATTCAGAACCACTAAGATTTAAATCTCATTTACTCATGGAAATTCTAATTTAAATTATTTTTTTAACAAAATTTCTTACGTGCGTGCGTACAAGTAACCTTATATAGAATTTAACTATCGTGGTGCAACATATTATTAAAGCCTCAACATTGTTTTTTAGAAAATAAAAAGATACAAAATAGATCATATAAGGCCGCATTTGGGACTCCATTCTCATGTCCCAAAATCAAGTTTAAGGCCAAAAATCTGTTGTAATTATTCAGTATGTTTGGAATTTAATTTTGGGGTTTTGGCAAAACTTAACTAACATTTTTCTGGTGGAAACTTAAGAAAAAAAAAATCTTGTTCACCAAATTCGAACCCTTTTCACCAAAAGTGGACTACAATTTAAAACAAATTGGACACAATTTAGAACTAGGATTTTCACCAAATTATAAATCCTTTATCCGGATTTAGAACGGGTTTTGAACATATAGGACATTAAAAGCAGAGCATAGATGTTGTTGTACATATATGAATATGACATGACATGATACGGATACAACATTAATTTTGAAGTATCCTAATATATTTCAGAGTCCACCACAATCTTATTAGGTTAGAAAGAAGGATTAATTCATAGTGGAATGGTCTCATTCAGAGAAGTGACGAGAAGCTAGGTCTGAACAATTAAAATTAGGACGCTACTATTTTGTCAGCGGATTGTGACCGCATGTCACGTCTCATCATCCCATTGTCAGAATTCCGATGGCAGACCCAAGCAAATAGAAGGACCAATGAAATTCAGCCTGGTCTATTGACAAAATGATAATTACGGAAAAAATATCATTTTTCTTAAAATTAAGATGCACTAGTGAAAATTAGGAGCCTTAAGTATCTTGACATATGGCCAGAAAAAATCGAAACTTTTGTTATATGTACACAATATCACACCTCGCATGATATATATTATAACAAACTTACTATGAAAATATTGCACTTTTGAACTCCACTACCACCATTCCACATCCTAGCAAGTAGAGTGGCATACATGTACACTAGCAATTTTGTCGTTACATTAGATTCACCTGTTAAGTACTTAAAAATGATTAAGCAAGTGCTGATCACTTTTCCCTCCCTATATAAAGGCCTCCTGCCCACCTCCATAACATGCATAGAAGAGAAGAAGAAGAAGAAGGAGGAGGAGCTTGTAGCTTTGTGTGTGTTCTTTCTCAATACTTCAAATTCTTTAGTAGTAGGAGGAGATCTTTCCTTGGAGAGATGGCAGGGCTATCACTCGACCACCCTTGGGCTTTCGCCTTAGGGCTTCTAGGTGATGATTCTTTCCTTCCATTTCGTTCATTATGATTAGTCTATCTTCGTCTTTCCACTCACAAATCAAGCTTCTTCATGAAAATATCACTCACAAATCACGCTTCCTCATGAAAATATCACTCGGTGCATGCGTTACTAACATTTTCTTTTCTTTTCACTTCATCAGCTTCATCTCTCTTTCATTAAATTATATAAATTTAACCACAATGAATACTAAAAATGCTTCTAATAATACTCCATATGCATGGAATATATATGCTTTGACTCTAACTAATGCTGATGAACAAGTACTTGAACTGCAGGCAACTTGATCTCGTTCATGGTGTACCTCGCTCCGATGTAAGAAACTTATTCTTATTAATTTTCATCAAATCTATTTTTGTTTTCAAGAAATTTTCTACACATAATAAATTATTGACATATATAGTTTGCTCTTGATCTTGAACACAGACCAACCTTCTATCGCGTATGTAGAAAGAAATCAACCGAAGGGTTCCAGTCGGAGCCCTACACAGTTGCGTTGTTCAGCTCCATGCTGTGGATCTACTACGCGTCTGTCAAGACCGACGAGTACCTACTCATCTCCGTCAACGCATTCGGGTGCATCGCCGAGACCGTCTACATCTTCATCTTCCTCTTCTACGCCCCCAAGAAGGTCAAGGTATGCATGTTCATCATCGATGTTGTTTTGAAATCGCGACTTAAAAAGGAGGAGGAGAAAAACATAATTAAACTCTGTTGTTGTTGTTGTAGATCCATGCAGCAAAAGTGATGGTGGGCTTGAACGTGGTACTCTTCTCCTTGATCGTCCTCTCCACCATGCTGCTCTGGAGAGGCCCGGCCCGGGTCAAAGTGCTCGGGTGGATGTGCGTCGGCTTCGCTCTCATCGTCTTCGCAGCGCCTATGACCATAATTGTGAGGACATAAACATACACCTCCCTCTTTCTTTTCCTTCTTCACATAAGTAGTACTAACCGTACGCTTACTTGGGGCTGCAGAAGCAAGTCATTCGAACGAAGAGCGTCGAGTTCATGCCCTTCTCCCTCTCCTTCTTCCTCACGTTGAGCGCCATGGTGTGGTTCTCCTACGGCCTATTCATCAAGGACATCTACATCGCGGTAATAATATAAATTATTCTAACTGTTTTTGGCATCTTATTTTTTCACTGTTCAATTTTAGCACCAAAAATTTATAAATTGATCTTTTAAGCATGTTTCGTCAATTTTGAGGCATATTGGGACCATTCAAAAAAATATCTGACAATACAACTATTTAAATTGTGCTTTTGCACTGCAAAATATGCTTTTGAAGCGGTCTCGATTATGTAGTCGACTGCTAATTACAAACCTCGTCTCACCTTGTACTGCAACATACAGATTCCAAACATCTTAGGATTCGTCTTTGGAGTCATCCAAATGGTGCTCTACATAATCTACAAGGGCACCAAGGTCGGAGTAGTGCACAAGGAAGACAAGTTGCCGGAGCACGAAGTGAAGGTTCAAGAGAGAGTCGCGCCGGTAGCGTGCGAGGAGGAGGAGAGGGCGGAGGAGGGGGCTGATCAAGCGAGTCCGGTGTGAAGTAGCTTCATTCAGTTGAGTTGCTTCAGCTCCACCACTAACCCCAGCTTCTATGTACACCCGGCCCTCGTCTCTGTCCTCTGCTTCTTTCTTCTGTGGTCTTTAAGTTTATTGATTTTGTAGGTCCATATGTATCATTTGCATTTCACCAGGGAGTATATAGATGTCAATGTAATAATTTGATTTTGGTGTTTCAATCTTCATCTAATAAAATTGAAGCTCATTCTATTGCTCCATGCCAGCCAGTCTCCTTATTACCTGAAATTTTTTTGCTATGTAACATCTTTTTAACAATATTTTAGTGTTGATTTCATTTGGACGGAACAGAGTTTGAATTAAGCTTGGGTACTGGTCCTCAAAATTAAAATTAGTCATGGTTAATGCCAACTTGTGATGATTGTCAAACAGAAGGTTTATAAATGAGAATGATATCAACCATTCTCTCACGAGAAAAATACAGATATCAATAGACCATACAACTTACCAAGTATATAAAAGGGGGTTGCTAGCTGAAATTACTAAGGATTGTTGGGTTCAGCCATGGTTCTGTTAGAGAATTTTTTTTTTAGAATGGAGAAACAGAATGCTTTGAATAGTGATGGAAAATTTACTTTCCTAAAGACAATATTTTTTCCACTATACTGTTATATTGGGAAAGGAAATTAATCTCCAGGATAAAACAAAGAAAGAATACTTTTGAAGATTAAGCAGAGAATTTTGAGATATCTCTCAATGCTTTTAAAACTATATCTTATATAGAAATTGGAGGTGACTTTTGGCCAACAATCATAATTGTTTAATTATGTCTAATCCAAAAGAAATGTCCCTTGCCAATAAATAATGTGTCCCAAGTGCCTATCATAGACTTTTAAATAAATAGACAAAGGCCTAATAGCCAAAGCCCTTGAATAGGCTCATTCCTTGGCTAATTCATAAATAGTCTTGCTATTGGACATCTATATTTAAAGGCATTAGCAATTTTGTTTTCCTCCAATGTGAGAATATATTTTGTATACAAACTATATAACACTCTAGTCAAAGCAAATAGAGTCCAAGTTTTCCATTATAATAATAAAAAGATGAAGTTATCAACTTTGGAATGGCTGGATTGTATCCAGTTTTCGGTTGAGTGTTCGTACATGGCAATAATAGAATTAATAATTTAGCTCCACATCGGATAATTAGAAGTATGATTATGAGATCTAGATAATTAGAATTGGTAAGATCTTACATGGGAAAAAAATCAAGACATGATTCCAGTCCAATATTACATCTCCTGGGCCAAGTTCAGTTCGGGTCATACCTCATTCCCAACAAGTTATATCAGAGTCCAAGGTTGTGGGACTAATTTGGGTGACTCTAATTGGTTCGAGACAGATTACGTTGAACGTTCATGTGTATATATAATGGGATTATGTGGACTCTCATCTCAAGGTAGAGTTAGGAGCATCCTCCATAAGGTGGTCTTGAAGACATTCGTAGGAAGGCGTGTCAAATTTAATGTTGGAGGCAAGTACATGGATTGACTTTAAAGGTGGTTCTGACACGTAGTACATGGATTGACTTTAAAGGTGGTTCTAATACGTCTAAGGTGGAGCAAGACGCTGTGGTTGGCACATAATGATGGTGTGGATGAACGTGTCGGTTTGGTTATGTGGTCGAGCGGACAGAGATGTGATAATATTTTGGATCTTTTGGGTGCTCGGTTGGCGAGGGCGAGGGCAAGAAAAGGTAGCCATGATGTTTGGTTTCTCAACTAGCGAAAACGTACTAAGGTGGAGATTGTTATAT
The DNA here is from genome assembly GCA_029216955.1 of Iris pallida. Classification (NCBI taxonomy): domain Eukaryota; kingdom Viridiplantae; phylum Streptophyta; class Magnoliopsida; order Asparagales; family Iridaceae; genus Iris; species Iris pallida. The sequence goes on along the minus strand of JANAVB010014199.1, from coordinate 5,612,409 downwards.
TATCTCGTTTTTCGTTGAGCGCTTAAAGGTGGTCGACAATGGAATTAATAATTTAGTCCAACATCAGGTAGGAAGTAAAATCATGAGATGTAGATAATTGCAATTGTTTTAAGCCTTACATGGAAGAAAAAAAATTATAACATATGTCTTAGTCAAATATCACACGTCAACGAACAAAGGTAGCCTCGATGCTTGGTTGCGAACTAAGGTAAAAATTGTTGAATTGTATTACATTTCGGATTTAGCGTTCAAAGGTGGTGATTTAGTAGTCCCCACGTCCAATAGGAAGTGGGTAGTGAGATGTAAATAGTTGAAATTGGTTCATATTACATAAAATTATTTTTCAAGACGTGGATTCAGTTCGATATTATACCTCATGGAATAACTTTAAATGAGGTGTGAAACTTTAATTAAGGACACACCTCGTTCCCAATAGGAATTCCTATAAACCTGGTAAAAAAAAACTGGAAACTAACTAGCCATCAGCAAAAAAGAAATAATAATTTCTCACCTTCAATGTGATTTGAACACTAGGCTTCTTCCCATTATGGAAAATCACATTATGAGTCCAAAGAAATGGAAGCATGGCATAGGATCTGTCATTTTTTGTAATGATGGTCAATAGATTGTGCTGTTTGGTAACACATCTCTAATGGAGTTTCCATTCTTGTCTTTTAGATACACTTTTTAAAAGATAAAATATTAGTTCAGGGAACTTTAGATATAGAACAGATTAAAAAAAATCAGATTGAGGTTGGAACTGGTAATAATCGCTATAGTTTATATTTTCTTATTGAAACTTTTAATACTAACTACCTCTATATTTTTAAAAATTTGTAAAAAAAAATTAGTATAATTATTTTTGAAATATAGATAGTTCCTACAATACCCATAGAACATAGAAAGAGTCTATTCCTACAATACCCATAGAACATAGAAAGAGTCTATGTATTTGTTTTTATATACAACCTTTGATCGAGGCTGCAAACAAGATAATAATTTTTCTTAATGTCACATACTGAAACATGGAAAATTGTGTTGGAAATAAACTTGATTTTGCGACAATATTTTAAGCCCAACAAATCTTGTCAATCCACTACCATTGGGCTTTGTCCATTAGGCCCATTTTAGTTTTGAGTTTAGCCCATGTTTTAGGAACTTCTTTACCTAGAAAGTTCATAAAAAATATCTATGTTCTAGAGATATCTTAATATTAATTGTAAAAGAGTCTAGAATGATTCTATACAATATTTAATAAGTGTGTAGACTCTTCCAAGAGCCCTATAAAAAGGGGTGCTATTCCCTCATTTTGTACACAACAAAAATTAAGAAGCTTAGTGCTATTATAAATTTTTTTTCTCTTCTATTCTTCTCTTCCACTAAATCTTCTCTCTACAATTTTCTCTCACTCCAAATTTGCTCCTCCTAACTAGTTGGTCCACCACAATTCCAACAAAGTGGTATCAGAGCGAAGCGGTTCGAAGTCGAAGATAGCAAGCGAGATGACTCCCTTCCAAGTTCCCGTCCTCAACAAGAGCAATTATGCCAATTGGAGCATCAAGATGAATGCTTTGCTAGGAGCACAAGATGCATGGAAGGTCGTCGAAAAAGGTTATAATGAGCCACAAGATGAGGCTTCATTATCGCAAGCTCAAAAGGAGTTGTTGAAATCTTCAAGAAAGAGGGACAAGAAATCTCTCTTTCTCATCTACCAAGCCGTGGATGATGATGCATTCAAGTTGATTTCAAGTGCAACAACCTCCAAAAAAGCATGGGAGAAACTTCAAATTTCTTGCAAATGAGAGGAGAAAGTGATGAAGGTACGCCTCCAAACTTTAAGAGGTAAATTTGAAGCTTTACATATGAAAGAGTCTAAAACTATTCCGGACTACTTTGCTAGAGTTTTAGCCATTATTAATCAAATGAAAAGAAATGGTGAAAGCATGACCAACACTCGAGTGATAGAGAAAATTCTTCGCTCTTTGCTTCCACAATTTGAGCATATCGTAGTAACTATTGAAGAAACTAAAGACTTGGAGACCATGACTATTGAGCAACTTAAGGGCTCACTACAACAAAAAGACCTATTAATGACGGCTAAAAATCGTCATTAATTAAGAACTATGATATTTTTTTTCCAATCCAACCGTTATGAAAACGGGTGTTATAAATATTTTTGAAAGCGTTATAGATAATTCTTCCAAAAACGTCATTAATAGGTTAAATTTCTGCTACGTTTTATTTTCAAAGCGTTATAGATATTTATGTAAAACCGTTATGAATAGTTAATATGGTTTAGAAGTCAGGACATTTTGAAAGCGTTATGAATAGATGATCTGTATATGGTCATTGTATCACATTTATAACGCTCTATACTGCATGTTATACATTCCAAACGATGCTCAATTCAATTCGAAAACAACCACTTTGATCCATATTCACAACAAAATATTGAAATGTAATATAAAGTACAATTCTCCATTTCATTTCTCAAAATAGGGTACATCAACATCTCACAGATATAGAGTATTTTAGCTAGCTACATTTCACTGTCTCAAAATAGAGTACTTTAGCTACCATTATACATTCATTTCATTATATACGTCTTCTCAAAATATATAAAATATCCAATATAGAATTTATACTTAAAAAAAATCATACTGCTTACGACAGTCAATTGAACTGCAACCAAGGAATCATTTTGATCTCTAGTGGCCAATACTGCTCTTGAATCTCCAACATTTCCAATCATAAGATCTTCACCCTATAACAGCAATACAGTAGCATCAAACTTAGTTATTCTGGATCTTTTCATATGAACAAACTACAAGAAAGGTAACTCAAAAGCATGTGGAAAAGGTCTCGCCAAACTATTGCTGCTATCAACCTTACATGCTTGACTAGGGTGACTGCAGTTGTACCACTGCAAAAGCAATCAATATTTGGATGTAGTTTTAATTCTTTATCCATAACTTTGAAGGCCTTTAGGAATGATTCTTTCAGCGTTGTAAAGATTTCTGGATGCCTTTCCTTCTCTTCCAGATCATTAGAAGCCCTAGATTCTTCATTGATGCTTACAGATGCAGTGTCTTCCGAATTTATGCTTGCGGCTGCTTTGCTGTTGTTCTCTTTATTTAAATCATTGCTTGCAATATTTACTTCCCAGTGTGAACTCAGCTTTAGAGGGAGGTGATCTCTCACTCGTCTTGCAACCATATGACCATATGGTCCATGGCCGTCAAAGACCCCACAGAAAACTGTGTCACTCATCGGACCAAAGTTCTGTAACAAAGAAAGACCAACATTATCAAAGTCAATGATAAAAAAAAATCCACATAAAGAGAATCAAAATTACAAAATAATATGTCGAAAATCCCCCATGATACGAAAGCCATTCTATCATAGAAAGTACAAAATGATCAAAAGATGGTTGATAATGTCATTGGCAACAGATTTACCATTAGTTCCAACTTTGGTAATGATATACATCTAGCACAGTAAATAAATCCTCCATGAACATCCACACCAAGCATGCTTGAGATAAATCATGTTCACATAAAAGCACATAAAGCCTTTTTTTTCATAAAGGTTGGATTTTGAAGACAGGAATAAATTTAAAGTTGTGCTCAAAATTTCAGTCCAAGTAAGAGAAAGGGCTTCCCATAATATTAAAGAATTGCTCATGGATGTTTTACCCGTACAATTTTTGGAATTGTACTGGTAAAGTTTCTACCTGTTAGTACAATTTTTGGAATTGTACTGATATAAGAAGAGAACAGAGAAATAACGTTCAAAGTGTAAGATGGATACGAAAAGACATGATTGCCTGGTCAGATATCAGACTGTCAAAATGCCAAAAGAATATGTTAGTGAAAATGAGAATGTTATGCTGAAATGCTTGGGGCCAACTTCAATTTACAGGACAAGAAAAACCATTGAAATGGTTTGGACATGCTCTAAAATAAGGGAAACAACAAACAGGTATAAAGTATAAAATATATAAACATGTCTCAATCTAACATTCTGCAAAAATTGACATTAAGCATCACATAGTTATAGTTTTGCTCCTGCCTCAGCAAGCCCCTTACCCAAACTAAAGCATTTTGCAACTGCATAAAATGAACTATACAAAGTTTTTAAAGATTCATGCTCAGATGCCCACCGACTCCAAACATCATATTTTATCTCAAAGAACAAAATGACCCCTGGTTGGGCTACATAATTAGGACACTAACTTGACAAAGATAACAATCACTAGCTTACAGAAGGAACTATAGACTAAATATCCATAACACCAGTAATTTCCAATTAATCCAAGGAACACAAACTTTGAACAGAGCATAAGAATTTGCATCCATGAGCAATTTTCATACCCAAAGATATGCAAGAGAAACTTTATCGGTATATAAATCAGGCCCTCATCATTTAACATTATCAAGCTTCACATGATGTTTTCATTACTTACCAACAAGATTATCAATATAGTGAGACTCAAATTTATGCATTTCTGCTCTCAACAGAGACAAATTAAAAATCTGTTTATTTATCGACAAATAAAAAATATTTGTCAGTGTCTAGAACATATTCACTGTGTAAATTTGTCTGTCTAATAAAGAAATCAAATACAGAAAGGATACCAATAAATTCATAGAATGCATGTATTCCAATGACTATGATGTATAAATCAATTTGGGAGCCACTTGGTTTAGGCAGTAGTTCGGGGAGTTCGATAGAAATGAAATTGTATACCTCAACTATATGGAAATAAGTTTAATTTGAGCCATAGAAACCTACAATTAGTAGACTAACAATAGTGGTACAGAATGAAGAAATTAAGCTACAAGCCAACAACTTGGTTATCATTCAATAATCAAGGATATTCTCAAACATCTTAGTCCCAAAAGTCTTAAAAATATACCAACGTAGCACAAAGGTTAAGGCAAACTATCATGTCCACAGTAGCAAACAATACCTTTGAATACTGCAGCCCATTAACAAAATTTATGAAGGGTATGAAAGAATGTGAAGGAACCTGTGTACATAGTAGAGTATGCCATATATGCAATTCTGTGTAAAGAATAGTGATCTTCCAATTCCATAGAAACAAAACAGTGCTTACTCGGCCATGTAGCAATGAAAATCAGAGGGTACATTTTTTTTAAACCATGACAACAAGAGGAAACTAAAAAGGGAACAATAAAGTGATTGGTATCCGCAAAAGAAAGTAAATATAACATATTTTTAATCAAATTCTTGTTGGTAGGATTTTTTTAATACACACACAACCCACAAGATGGCATTTCGAGCTCCTCACTACTTTGAAATAAACTGTTGTTGTCACTAATAAGGAAACCACAGATTTTCTCGAAATAGTGAAAGTTCAGGGAGAGGTATTGATCTTCATCATTTGTCCATCTTAAAATATGAGGGCTGGGTCGACAAGCGGCCCAAACTGACACTGAGATTGCGAGCAAGTATCGAACCTAACACTTGTAATAATTTTGAAGTCACCAAAATTATAGTAAATGATAGTCATGGACTTGGAGACTCAAGATGTAAATGATAGTCATGGACTTGTATCAACGAAAGCAATTGTATCAACGAAAGCAACAAACTTTAGTTGTGATCAGCTCACTACTAACTAGCAGATCCATTTTTTGGTTTATTAGAGTCTGTATCTTTGTATTTTCTTTTTTACTTTCTGGAAGCTAATATCTCCATGTAAGTGGATCATTGTTTCATCAATTATCATTAATGGAACACAGAAATTTTCCATCATTTATTTTAAATAAAGTTTAATAAGGAGGAAAATTGTATGATAGCTGCATTTAAGGAAACATTTAGTAGCAAACCAGAGCTCCCGCCATAGTTAACATCAACAAAGGCCCATCCTCGACTAGTCCAATATTGAATATTAAGATCCAGAATTCCACATGCTTCAAGTGTAGGACCTCCTGTATGTAAAATTACCTGAAGGGAAGATCCAATTCAAAGGAGGACTCGTTCCAAAGAGTCGGACACGTCGTCTTCGTATCCGAATATAGCCTGAGTCTTTCGAGCATTCCAGCGAACAGAACCAGAACATACACCAAGAAGCAAAATCTCAAATTACTGGAGATTCAAACTTCAAAAAAATTTAAGAAATCAAAAAAATCAAGAACAACAGAGGATTTGGATTCAACGTACTTTTAAACGACTCAAATTCCAACTCGTCCTACAGAGGTTCATACTTGATCCGTCGCTCTCCCGATCTAGTTTGTTCAAATTTCACCAAGAAATATGACATCACAACCTATCACCAAGAATTTCACAGATTGAACAAATTGAGGTCGGAACTCACCAATCTAAACTTCAAAATTCTCCGTGATTCCGTCGAACGTTCGTCGAGTCTCAAGAAGAACCACCGATGAAGGAAATCGAACAAAGAAACTCGATCAGATCTGAACCAAACAATCCCAACAATTGATCTCGAGAATCCAAATGAACTCAGAAGAAATAACGAATACTTCACCCTAGTTTAGCTACGCTCACCTGTCGTCGAACTTGAACACGTGGAGGAGCCGATACGTCGCCGGAGAAGAGGACTCGTGGTCGCCACTGCTCGCTGTCGCTGGAAGAACGAACTTTTCCAAATAATGTCTTCGAAGTCATCAGCAACCGTACGTCGTCGGAGAAAAGGGCTAAAAGTGGTCGAGCGTTGGGATTAGTGAGGCGCCGCCGCGAACTCGTCGACAGTGAGTGGCGCTACTGTTAACTCAGTCGCCAGAGGAGGAATCATCGTCGTCGCCATCGCCATGAAGAATTAGTGTTAGGGTTAGGAAGGATTTGGGAGAAATAAAATTGGGGGAAGAGCTCGACTCTGAGAGGAGGCGAGCCAGAAAAATTAGGACTTCTTAGAGTAGCTGTGGAGCTTCTTGGTTTAGAATTTTTCTTAAGTGCGGGAGAAGTGCGGGGGATTGGAGGTTTTGACTTAAATTTTGGTACTTTTTTTCATGACGCTCGTATGACTGAAAGACTATCAATAATGTTTATATTAGACACCGTCATAGAATGGAATCTTGCTGAACTTTGATGACGTCTCTTTATCAGCCGTCATGAAATCCACTTATCAAGCGTCATTAATAGGTCTTTTTGTTGTAGTGGCTCACTATAAGCCTATGAAGAAAGGAAAAAGAAAATGCAAGAGACATTGGAGCAAGTCCTTCAAACAAAGCTCACTTTCAAGGAGAAAGAAAAAAGCTTCACCAATCAAAGAAGTCAAAGAGGTCGCGGTCGAGGTCGTGGTCGTGGAAGAGAAGAAAGAACTCATTACAAGACATTCATTGTTGGTCCCGAGGCGTAGATATAGATGAAAAATAGGAGTTCAGCAAGCCTACACAGTAGGTGCCACAAATGAGAAGTTTAGCAAGCCTACACAGTAGGTGCCACAAATGAGATAGATCTCAAGAACAAAGTTAGGCCTCCCTACTCAGTAGGTACCTTAAAACCTGAAGAACGAGTTACAGAGAAATAGAAGAAGAAGAAGAAGAATAGGAGGATTAAATCTGCTGGGGTGTAAAAATATCGTTGCTCAAAGCAAGATTCGCCTCTATACGATCTGTTTCCAGGAACCAGCAAGTTTAAGAGTGTTAGCCCAATGATTACATCGTGTTTTGAATATGGCTAATCAGTTAAATTTAATATAATGATGTCATTAATATTCATATACTCACTATCATGTTGCTACTTAAACTTAGCATTGTCTTAATTGTCCTATATCATATTTCCATGCTTGTATCGTACTGCAACATATTTTGCTCGCCTAACATGTATTTGTAGACATACAGTAAGCATGATCTAACATGATCAAACCAGGACATAGGTAATGAAGAATTAATGATGGACCAAAGATGGCGTCATACAAAAAGATTTCTCCGAACCGCCTAGCGACCTATCCGGGGTCTCGCATCAGCGGACAGGGGTCGAGGGGGCAGCGCCCCCCGTCGGGGGTTCGGGGGCGAAGCTCCCGAAAGGTATTCAGATTTCCAGATCTACTTATCTTTGGACGACTGTTGTCAAGGAAAAAGTCGTCTTCAGGACTTCTCAAATATCAGAAGAAAGGCATCATCAAAGGGCTCTTGGTTTTCCTACTTGTTCCAAGTCTATAATCTTCAATTTATTGAGTCTAGGAGAATGTGTACGTTGAGTCGCACTGAGTCATCTCAACCCCTAGACGTATCTCTCCAAGCTCTACCATACAAACAGACCAATTCCTGAACCAAGTCCAAGCTCCACAAAGCCCAAAAGCCCAAAGGCCATTCTGCCACCTAGGAGGCATAGTTCAGGCCGAACTCTGCCCCCATATAGAGTCGGGACGAACTCTGTCCCCACACAGAGTCCGGGCCGAACTCTGTCCCCTGATTTCCAGGAACTAATTTTTAGGGTTACCAATTACTAGCTGATATAATGGCCATATTTTTTTGAATTTTGAGGACAGAATTCTGGCCGAATTCTGTCTTCCAGACTAGTATATATTGGGCATGATTTCAACCATTTTTATTCATCTCTTCATCATCTTTCTATCTCTCACTCTCAATCATCTAAGCCTTATACTACCTAAGCCTTATTCTTCCAATCTACTAGCCATAAAACTTCCTAAGCCCCAAGGTGCTCAAGTGCGATTCAGCTAGAAGTTTTTGTGCAAGAGTTGAAAAGAAAAGTCACTTGGACAATTCCAAGTTTTGCCACCTGTGAATCTGTAAGAAGTTGGCGTGCTCTTCTGAGTAAAGGCACGTAGTTGTACACTATTTCATAAATAGTAGATTTCAATCATGAGCTAGAGTTCTCAGGCCTGGACTAGTCCTCCACAATGGAAACTAGGTTAAAACTGTTGTGTTTGCGTATGCTCTTCTGATCTTTATTTACTTTCGCATTTCTCTCTGATTTATTTAATATCTTGATAGTTGTTTTATGGAGGTGATATAGAGTTAATTTTTATTTGGTGATTATCGACACAAACTCTATTCACCCCCCTCTAGAGTTGCCTACACGTTATTTCAAAGAGAACTTCTGCAACGCTCGTTAGTCAATATTTGTGACTTGAACAGGCTTCCTGAACTTTACGGACTCCCTTAACTCTCTTCTTTGGTGCATCTTGGAAATGAGACAAGGGGGCTCTATTTATATAGTGGAGTGAGCCCTCACCATCTCTCATATCCGATGTGGGACTAAAATACAATACTCTAAAATAGAGTTTGATATTTTACATCATCCCACAATCAACATAGTCGAGTGCTAGCCCACGTCTTTCCTCCGAAAACTCCTATGCATGCACGAGACAACCTGCAGTCCATGTCAAGTCCGAGCCCGCACTGCGAAAATCAACTTACGTCCTTGTTGGAATTAATCATTTTCCTCTTAGTAAAATCATCCACATGATTCCCTCCTTAGGGTCACCACCCCATGTGAACATCCCAACAACACATACTCATATATATGTTGAGATAACTCATGGCGCTTTTCCAATATGGGACTAAACTTTACAAAGCATGTTGAGAGCAAGCTCTCTTCATGTCAAGGAGCAAAAGCACCAACAATCCCCCACATATCTCATCATATATATGTATCTAGGGTTGAGCGTTCCCCACAGTAACTGTCCATTTTGTATTAGGATAGATGTCGCTGACGACTTGAATCTTTTCGCATGGGTTAAATAACAATACGATACAAGAATGGACTATGCCTTGAATTCTGCACCACAATTTTAATTCTTCCCACTCATAAAGTATAGTTACATGTGCTTCTGGCTGCACATTAAAGGCCCTGTGCCAGCCTGGTTTCAGTGTATAATTTTGGGCGTCTACAAGTTTACCCTGAAGAGACGGCCTGATATCTCTTTCCATACACTATAGGTAAGTTCTTTATTAAAGAGACATGGCATGAAGCCTTGTGCTTCCTTGCGGTACTACGCCACTATGACATGGCCTAAAGCTGAGGCATTACCCCTACCCGGGAACCTCATCGTAGTGTCACACTACTGCAGCATGAGGTTACAGCCTCTTTGTATTGCCATTCTATCCAGCATGAAGCCTAAGGCTTCCTTGCGGTTTTATGCCGCAACGACATGGCTTGCAAGGTCGAGACTTTACCCCTACCTGGGTACCTCGTCGTGGTGTCGTGCCACTATAACATGGGGTCACCCTCCCCTTTGTAGTGCTGTCTACAACTCTTTAATTTCATCATACAGCATTAGGCTACCTGCCTATTTGCAGTGCTACGCCGCTATGACTTGGCTTGCAAAGCCGAGACATTATCCCTACCTGGGAACATCATGGTGGAGTTATCCTACTGTAGCATGGAGTTTTACTCCTTGTAGTGCTGCGCTACCGTGCTTCCTGTAAAGCACACCAGGCATTCACTCTGCCTGAGAACTTATTAAGGCATTTAAGTCAACCTCAACACAGGATCCGTTTTTTGCAGAAAATACATAATAGACAACAGTGGTTATGGGTTCGTAACCCTTCCATGTTCCCAAGAACAAGTATCTACTGTTACCTGATAGTTTTCCAGTCAGTGGTCCTCCCTTGAACCGAAAGTTAGATGTCTAGTAGATTTCTCTTTGAACTAATAACATAAAAATTTATGATAGGATTACAAAAACATACTATCAGAATGACTTCAAGCCCATCTTCCCTGCTGTATCTTCAACCAACTGACGCTTGAGGCCCTTCGTAAACGGATCCGCCAGGTTCTTCTGAATCCGAACATCGATTACTGCAACGACACCTCTCTTGATGAGATCGTTCACTGCCCTGTGCTTTAACCACACAGTTCTCTTCTTTCAGTTGAAGATATTATTTGATGCCACCACCGCAGTCACTTGGTTATCGCAGTATGTTGGAATTGTCGGTATCTGCGCTCCAACCACTGGAAGATCATACATGAGCTTTTGAAGCCATTCTGCTTCATCTGCTGCGGTATCAAGTACAAAGAACTCAGAATCCATAGAAGACCGCGAGAGCATAGTCTGCTTCTTCGACTTCCACGATATAGCAGCTCCACCCATTGTGAAAATAAATCCACCAGTGGACCCCTCACTCTCCAACTCTGAGCACCAGCTGGCATCACTGAAGCCTTCTACTACCGGCGGCTCTCCGCTGAAGTACAGTGCATATGTCTGAGTCTTCTTAAGATATCTCATAACACGCTTCACGGCTTTCCAGTGTTGAACGTCTGGATTGCTTATGAATCGACTCAGCATTCCCACAGCAAAAGCTATGTCATGCCTAGTGGCAGTAGTAGCATATATCAAACTTCCGATGACGCTAGCGTACTCCAATTGCCTGACGCTTTGTCAACCCCTTGACCAATTTTATCCTCTCATTTTTTTATATTCATTTATGTTAATTATTGTCACCTATATTGGTTATGTTTATTATTGGTTTTACTTGAAATGCAAATAGAAAGTTCAAATAGGTAATAATTGTATTAACAAGGACCTATATGCAAATAGTTATTTTTCAAACTTTCTATTTAAAAACCGAAACTATAACACTCTGTACTCGAATTTGAATCAAATTCGAGATCCACCTTCACCAGGTTTAGATAGGAGCAAAAACAAAAACTTCTTATCTTCAAACACTAGTATTTATAGGAGAGGTTGCGGCCAACCTTTTGGGAAAAAGCCTAGAAACCAATTGAACTCTCTGGCCGCAAGAACAGAAAGGAAGAGGAGCAGTCCAGCATCGACTTCGACCAGGAAGAATCGAAGAAGGAAGCGAGTATCAACTCTATAGGTATGGCCATCTATCATTGGACTCCAATTCCTGTTGTGTAGTTCAAGTATTCGAATAAATGCGTGTTAAGCCCCTGTCACCAGTCCAAACATTGTGCAGGGCAATTGCTATACTCATGTTCTGCTCATTTGTGTAGAGGTCATCCCCCACTCCATTACCCATTGTTCTGACCCCTATCCTAATAACTGACATCCTTGCCTAGTTCAATATTGACCTGTGTCCTGTCCCCTGTCTCTCTTATTGATTAGATAACTCAAATAGTTCAATTACAGTTTCACTTGTTACAAATTCACCCTCAAGTGCATCGAAAACAGGAACTGCCAAGTCCCTGTTTGGGACATGTACATCAAGCATCCATAGCATCAGAATTTCCAAGTCAGTATACCAAGTGTCTAGGTTTTGTTCACTGGGAACTTTGGAAGTATTGGTTGCCTTGTGTATCACCTAAATTTGTGTACTTGGCAACCCAAAATAGGGCAGGTATAGATGTACATGACTGGCAAAACCAGATACATTTACCTATAGCAGGTTTGCTTCAAGGCTAAACCTATGGGCATGTCCTGCCCAACCAGAGTACAGTGACCCAGGTGGGGTAGTCATAGGAATATCCATGTAGAGTACCAGGATTTTAGGGGTATAGGTAAATGTGACAGCTATGACAGGGAAACACTAACATAGCCCTCTGTCTTGTGATTAATCCTATAGGTCTTCCTTACTGCCAATAACTCAGTCCCATGCAGTCTAGTTTACTGCATAGCAACTGGGAGTATCACCTACCTTGTTCATTCAATTACTCATGTACAGGTCAGTTTTCTTTTATTCAGTCCCTTTAACATTTGATTTGATAGTAAATGGAACTTTGTCGGGCTTCAAAGGGATAATGGTTTCTAATGGATATGATACTTTGTTCTTCATCAATTATCAGTAACTCGTATTTTTATGTCTATCTTATATAACATCTAGATGGACATATGTTGAAGAAACAGAAAAATCTATGGGGTGATGTGAACATATAGGCAGTAGCAGGTGGTAGGGTCTCTAACCTGAGCTAACATGGCAACTAGGATCAGAACCTAAGAGCCTAGAAACCTAAGAATAAAGTCATTCATGTGTTAGACCAATATACTCAGGTAAGGACTGATTTTCCTAATGACATAAATCAAACTACTTTCTAGTATCAGATGTTCTCTTGCTGTCCTGTTTTCCAACTGAAACCCAGTACAAAATTGACACCCTGCCCGATTGTAGGTTGCAAATAGCAGTGCCTTATGAAAAAATTTCCACATGGGAACTGAACATGAGTCCAAGCAATCTCTAGGTTCCAGTCCAGGAAGTTCAGTTACTTAAACATATGAACAACCAAGATGCATCAGTTCCTGCCTTATTGGTGAATTCTTTAGTCTTTGAGCATCTATTGGTAACCTGGTGACCAAATCAACACCATCTCTTGTAGCAGAGCATTCCAAATCAAGACTGTGGACCCATCTTCTATATCAGGTATGCAGTGACCTTGAAGTCAATATACCAGGTACCAATGTTCAAAGCTCTTGGGAGAAATTATTGCCTATATGAAACTGTTAAACCCTGGTATCTGAGGTCCTTGTATCAGAATTAGGTCCTATTCAAATTTTGGAAAATCCTGTAGCCAATAGGAAGGGATGAACAAGGTTGAAATAAGGCTCATCTTACTTGTATACATCAACAGGTAGGAAATAGCCTGGTAAATAATACTGCACATAGGAACATAGGTGTGCTGGAGTAGATGTCATTATTCAAGAGTATGTAGTGGTGGCAGTCCCAGTTGTTTAAGGAAAACAGTTAAGTAAGATATGTAGGAATTGAGTGTAGTAAAGGGAGTTTTGAAGAACACAGTTTAGCCCAAAATATAAGTAGAGTACCACAAGAGGTAGATAGATATCGACATTGGGGTAAGAGTACAAGAAGATAGGTGTATGTATATGTCAGTAAAGAATATACAGATGCAATGGGGTTTTGCAAATTGTTTAAGTACCACATTAAGACAGGCCAATAAAGGACCCCCTCTTAATAAACACTAAAGCTAGAGATTACATGCCTAAGAAAAATAGACAAACTAGGCCACACATCAAACAAGTTAATAAAGTTGGCTTATTTTCCCACAGATATCATGTATTGATCATTATGAATTTATAAACAGGATACTTGGACTTGATACGAATTTTGACCCGTACCAGCAGCTCAGGACCTAAGGCAAGTATACCTTGCCTTTCTATACAGTTTTATTTACATGCACTTTCTTTTTATTATTATCCAGTTTTCTCATATTGTTGACATGTATCCTTCATATCCTTCTTGTATATTTATCGTTGCTTTGTAGACCGTGTTCACAGTTAGCTTTGCGTCTTATTGGTCGTGTTTACTTGTGCCTTGATTGAGTCGTGCCATGGATTGAGAAGTCATGAACTGAACTGTTTTACCTCCTTGTCTTGAAATCTTGAAGCTAACCTGCGAGTCCACAATAGGGACGAGGGTTAGTAGTTATCTGTGTCTTAAGCTAACCTGCGAGTCTATACTAGGGACGAGGGTTAGTAGTTATTGGTCCATACCTGTGAGCCCACACTAGGGGTAAGGGTGATGCTAACATGCGAGTCCACACTAGGGATGAGGGTTAGTAGTTATTGGTCCACACCTGCGAGCCCACACTAGGGGTAAGGGTGATGCTAACCTGCGAGTCCACACAAGGGACGAGGGTTAGTAGTATATGGTTCACACCTGCGAGTCCACACTAGGGACGAGGGTGATGCTAACCTGCGAGTCCACACAAGGGACGAGGGTTAGTAGTATATAGTTCACACTTGCGAGTCCACACTAGGGACGAGGGTGATGCTAGCCTGTGAGTCCACACTAGGGACGAGGGTTAGTAGTATATGGTTCACACCTGCGAGTCCACACTAGGAACGAGGGTGATGCTAACCTGCGAGTCCATACAAGGGACAAGGGTTAGTAGTATATGGTTCACACCTGCGAGTCCACACTAGGGACGAGGGTGATGTTAGCCTGCGAGTCCACACCAGGGACGAGGGTCAGTAGTATAAGGTTTACACCTGCGAGTCCACACTAGGGACGAGGGTGATGCTAGCCTGCGAGTCCACACTAGGGGCGAGGGCTAGTAGTTGTTCAAACCTGCGAGTCCACACTAGGGACGAGGGTTTGAGTATTTCGATTTGGTTATCCGTGACATCTTGACATGAGTTCTCCCGTCCTCGTTCAGCAGTTCATCTATCTGTAGACAGTGCATATATTCGTGCTTTATTCATTACTCAGTTTACTTGTTTGTTCCGTATTTTTTTCCATGCATAATAAACTGTTAGAAAGGCTCGTTTTTATGTATCTTTCTAGTCCTCTGAGGACCTAATGATCTCTTCAGGTTAGCCGAGTTTGAGTCAGGAGCAGACGAGAGGATTTGAGTCAGCATCGGATCGCAGTGCTTGTAGTTGAGGTGGTCTAGATTAGCAGTTTTTATCCAGTTAGTTACTTCATGTATTCCTCTATTTGTTCGTCTATTGGTAGTGAATTTGTATCCACCGGACGTGACATTGATTCTTGATATTCAGTTATTTTCATTATTGTTCAATTTCATGTCTTTTCATTGATCTTGATTGTGACATGACTATTCTGTGGATGAAATATAGTTTACCAAGAGATTCTAGATTGCCGTGACTTGTGTATAGACAGCATACTACCGTCGACACTGCGGCGTAGGCTGGGCTTGGACACGCTTCGTATCCAAAAAGCGGGTACGGGTCGTGACAAGTTTTTTTGGTGGCCCATGCAGGTCTACGTTAATCACTTCGGTTACGTCACTGTGCCGTCGTGAGCCTGCGAATAAGAATAGACACTTAGGATATCATCCACATGTATTGACTCATTATTGGCCTCTAGTCCTTGATTTCATTGAATCCTCGATTTGCATCATGTTTGAAGATCTCTTCAATGGCTAAAGTGTTTTCTTTGTTTCAGTTAAGATGGACTCACAAGACAGGAACAACACCGCAGGGAGCAGCTGGCAAAAACTTCTGGTAGATACTGGCAGTAGTATAGATAGATTGATATTTAAACTTTAGGAGGAATTGAATTTCTTTATAGCGATTTATTCTAGAACATTCATTCTAGTAGATCAGCTCCTTAAATTTCGAGGACGAAATTTGTTTAAGGGGGGTAGAGTTGTCAACCCCTTGACCAATTTTATCCTCTCATTTTTTTTATATTCATTTATGTTAATTATTGTCACCTAAATTGGTTATGTTTATTATTGGTTTTACTTGAAATGCAAATAGAAAGTTCAAATAGGTAATAATTGTATTAACAAGGACCTATATACAAATAGTTATTTTTCAAACTTTCTATTTAAAAACCGAAACTATAACACTGTATACTCGAATTTGAGTCAAATTCGAGATCCACCTTCACCAGGTTTAGATAGGAGCAAAAACCAAACCTCCTTATCTTCAAACACTAGTATTTATAGGAGAGGTTGCGGCCAACCTTTCGGGAAAAACCTTAGAAACCAATTGAACTCTCTGGCCGCAAGAACAGCAAGGAAGAGGAGCAGTCCAACATCGACTTCGACCAGGAAGAATCGAAGAAGGAAGCGAGTATCAACTCTATAGGTACGGCCATCTATCATTGGACTCCAATTCCTGTTGTGTAGTTCAAGTATTCGAATAAATGCGTGTTAAGCCCCTGTCACCAGTCCAAACATTGTGCAGGGCAATTGCTATACTCACGTTCTGCTCATTTGTGTAGAGGTCATCCCCCACACCATTACCCATTGTTCTGACCCCTCTCCTAATAACTGACATCCTTGCCTAGTTCAATATTGACCTGTGTCCTGTCCCCTGTCCCTCTTAATGTTTAGATAACTCAAATAGTTCAGTTACAGTTTCACTTGTTGCAAATTCACCCTCAAGTGCATCGAAAATAGGAACTGCCAAGTCCCTGTTTGGGACATGTACATCAAGCATCCATAGCATCAGAATTTCCAAGTCAGCATACCAAGTGTCTAGGTTTTGTTCACTGGGAACTTTGGAAGTATTGGTTGCCTTGTGTATCACCTAAATTTGTGTAATTGGCAACCCAAAATAGGACAGGTATAGATGTACAAGACTGGCAAAACCAGATACATTTACCTATAGCAGGTTTGCTTCAAGGTTAAACCTATGGGCCTGTCCTGTCCAACCAGAGTACAGTGACCCAGGTGGGGTAGTCACAGGAATATCCATGTAGAGTACCAGGATTTTAGGGGTATAGGTAAATGTGACAGCTATGACAGGGAAACACTGATATAATCCTCTGTCTTGTGATTAATCCTATAGGTCTTCCTTACTGCCAATAACTCAGCCTCATGCAGTCTAGTTTACTGCATAGCAACTGGGAGTATCACCTACCTTGTTCATTCAGTTACTCATGTACAGGTCAGTTTTCTTTTATTCAGTCCCTTTAACATTTGATTTGATAGTAAATGGAACTTTGTCGGGCTTCAAAGGGATAATAGTTTCTAATGGATATGATACTTTGTTCTTCATCAATTATCAGTAACTCGTATTTTTATGTCTATCTTATATAACATCTAGATGGACATATGTTGAAGAAACAGTAAAATCTATGGGGTGATGTGAACATATAGGCAGTAGCAGGTGGTAGGGTCTCTAACCTGAGCTAACATGGCAACTAGGATCAGAACCTAAGAGCCTAGAAACCTAAGAATAAAGTCATTCATGTGTTAGACCAATATACTCAGGTAAGGACTGATTTTCCTAATGACATAAATCAAACTACTTTCTAGTATCAGATGTTCTCTTGCTGTCCTGTTTTCCAACTGAAACCCAGTGCAAGATTGACACCCTGCCCGATTGTAGGTTGCAAATAGCAGTGCCTTATGAAAAAATTTCCACATGGGAACTGAATATGAGTCCAAGTAATCTCAAGGTTCCAGTCCAGGAAGTTCAGTTACTTAAACATATGAACAACCAAGATGCATCAGTTCCTGCCTTATTGGTGAATTCTTTAGTCTTTGAGCATATATTGGTAACCTGGTGACCAAATCAACACCATCTCTTGTAGCAGAGCATTCCAAATCAAGACTGTGGACCTATCTTCTATATCAGGTATGCAGTGACCTTGAAGTCAATATACCAGGTACCAATGTTTAAAGTTCTTGGGAGCAATTATTGCCTATATGAAATTGTTAAACCCTGGTATCTGAGGTCCTTATATCAGAATTAGGTCCTATTCAAATTCTGGAAAATCCTGCAGCCAATAGAAAGGGATGAACAAGGTTGAAATAAGGCTCATCTTACTTGTATACATCAACAGGTAGGAAATAGCCTGGTAAATAATACTGCACATGGGAACACAGGTGTGCTGGAGTAGATGTCATTATTCAAGAGTATGTAGTGGTGGCAGTCCCAGTTGTTTAAGGAAAACAGTTAAGTAAGATATGTAGGAATTGAGTGTAGTAAAGGGAGTTTTGAAGAACCCAGTTCAGCCCAAAATATAAGTAGAGTACCATAAGAGGTAGATAGATATCGACATTGGGGTAAAAGTACAAGGAGATAGGTGCATGTATATGTTTGTAAAGAATATACAGATGCAATCGGGTTTTACAAATTGTTTAAGTACCACATTAAGACAGGCCAATAAAGGACCCCCTCTTAATAAACACTAAAGCTAGAGATTACATGCCTAAGAAAAATAGACAAACTAGGCCACACATCAAACAAGTTAATAAAGTTGGCTTATTTTCCCACAGATATCATGTATTGATCATTATGAATTTATAAACAGGATACTTGGACTTGATACGAATTTTGACCCGTACCAGCAGCTCAGGACCTAAGGCAAGTATACCTTGCCTTTCTACACAGCTTTATTTACATGCCCTGTCATTTTATTATTATCCAATTTTCTCATATTGTTGACATGTATCCTTCATATCCTGCTTGTATATTTATCGTTGCTTTGTAGACCGTGTTCACAGTTAGCTTTGCGTCTTATTGGTCGTGTTTACTTGTGCCTTGATTGAGTCGTGCCATGGATCGAGAAGTCATGAACTGAACTGTTTTACCTCCTTGTCTTGAAATCTTGAAGGTAACCTGTGAGTCCACAATAGGGACGAGGGTTAGTAGTTATCTATGTCTTAAGCTAACCTGCGAGTCTACACTAGGGACGAGGGTTAGTAGTTATTGGTCCACACCTGCGAGCCCACACTAGGGGTAAGGGTGATGCTAACTTGCGAGTCCATACTAGGGACGAGGGTTAGTAGTTATTGGTCTACACCTGTGAGCCCACACTAGGGGTAAGGGTGATGCTAACCTGCGAGTCCACACAAGGGATGAGAGTTAGTAGTATATGGTTCACACCTGCGAGTCCACACAAGGGACGAGGGTTAGTAGTATAAGGTTCACACCTGCGAGTCCACACTAGGGACGAGGGTGATGCTAGCCTGCGAGTCCACACCAGGGACGAGAGTTAGTAGTATATGGTTCACACCTGCGAGTCCACACTAGGGACGAGGGTGATGCTAGCCTGCGAGTCCACACCAGGGACGAGGGTTAGTAGTATATGGTTCATACCTGTAAGTCCACACTTTGGACGAGGGTGATGCTAGCCTGCGAGTCCACACTAGGGACGAGGGCTAGTAGTTGTTCAAACCTGCGAGTCCACACTAGGGGCAAGGGTTTGAGTATTTCGATTTGGTTATCCGTGACATCTTGACATGAGTTCTCTCGTCCTCGTTCAGCAGTTCATCTATGTGTAGACAATGTATAGATTCGTATTTTATTCATTACTCAGTTTACTTGTTTATTCCGTATTTTTCTCCATGCATAATAAACTGTTAGAAAGGCTCGTTTTTATGTATCTTGCTAGTCCTCTGAGGACCTGATGATCTCTTTAGGTTAGCCGAGTTTGAGTCAGGAGCAGACGAGAGGATTTGAGTCAGCATCGGATCGCAGTGCTTGCAGTTGAGGTGGTCTAGATTAGCAGTTTTTATCCAGTTAGTTACTTCATGTATTCCTCTATTTTTTCGTGTATTGGTAGTGGATTTGTGTCCACCGGACATGACATTGATTCTTGATATTCAGTTATATTCATTATTGTTCAGTTTCATGTCTTTTCATTGATCTTGATTGTGACATGACTATTCTGTGGATGAGATATAGTTAACCATGAGATTCTAGATTGCCATGACTTGTGTATAGACAGCGTACTACCGCCGACACTGTGGCGTAGGCTGGGCTTGGACACGCTTCGTATCCGAAAAGCGGGTGCGGGTCGTGACACGCTTTCCTTCGAGTTTGGCTCCACCTTCTGATCACTTCGGTACGACGTATCAATTATGAAAAGATCATGATACCCGTATCGAGTAAGCATCTTCTCAATGTAATGAGATTGTGACAGTGCCAATCTAGTGTCCGTCTGAATGATCTTGAGTCCCAAGATAACATCAGCATCCCCCAAGTCCTTCATACTGAACTTTGTCGAGAGGAACTTCTTTGTCTCAGTGACACAACTTATATCCGTACCTAGGATTAGCATGTCATCCACGTACAAACAAACGATGACTCCTCTTCCGTCAGCAAATTTAGTATAGACATATTTGTCTGTTTCGCTGACCCTGTAGCCGTTTGATCTGATAACTTTGTCAAACTTCTCATGCCAGATTTTGGGAGCTTACTTTAAGCCGTATAGAGATTTTACCAACTTGCAGACTTTGTATTCTAGGCCTCTGACGACAAATCCTTCGGGCTGTTGCATATAAATCTTCTCGGTCAGCTCGCCATTCAGGAATGCTATTTTCACATCCATCTGATGTATCACCAGTTTGTGTATTGCTGCAAGGGCAATCAACAATCTGATGGTTGTCATCCGTGCTACTGGAGCATATATGTCAAAGTAGTCGATCCTCTATTTTTGAGAAAATTCCTTGGCCACTAGCCTGGCCTTGAACTTGTCAATGGTTCCATCAGCTTTCATCTTCTTCTTGAAGATCCACTTGCATCCGATGGGTTTTGCTCCTTTGGGTAAATCAACTAACACCCATGTGTTATTGGAGGTAATTGAGTCAATTTTATTGTCTATTGCCTCCTTCCAGAAGACAGCATCTCTGGTCTTCATCGCCTCATCATAGGTAAGTGTGGATCTGCTTCTACATGATAGGTGACAAATTCATCTCCAAAGCTCTTCGGCCTCCTTGCTCGCTTCGTCGACGGCTCATCGAGTTCTGGTTCAATTGTTGTTTCTCCACCAACAACTTTATCTTGGACTACTGGTTCATATGAGACCTCAGTTTCATTTGCACCTACATCATTCTCCAAAATATCTGGGAGAATAATGTTTTTGTGTCGTGCAAACTTGTCTTCAAAGTATTCAGCATCGCGAGATTCGATGATATAATTTGACTCAATGTCAAGGAATCTCCGGGCATCACTCTTCTCGACATATCCCAAGAAGATCGCCTTTGTAGTCCTTGTCCCCAACTTCTGAATCTTCATATCTGGGAGCTTATGTGAAGCCAGACACCCCCACACTCGAATAACATTCAAGTTAGGTCTGACTTTGAACCAGAGTTCATGAGGAGTTATGTCAGAAGTTGCATAAGGCAATCTATTCAGAATGAAAGTGGTCGTTAATGCAACTTCTCTCCAGTAACATTTTGGAAGACCTGCAGTTAGCAGCATTGAGTTCATCATTTCTGTCAATATTCGGTTCTTCCTCTCTGCTACTCCGTTAGATTGAGGAGAATACGGAGCAGTAGTTTCGCAGATGATTCCATGTTCTTTGCAGAATGATACGAATTCATGAGACCGATATTCTCCGCCTCGATTACTTCTCAACCTCTTGAGTTGTTGTCCAGTTTGCCATTCAGCTTCGGCCCTGAACTCCTTAAACTTCTCGAACGCTTCGTCTTTAGATTTGAGCAAGTAGACGAATGCGTACTTAGAGAAGTCATCGATGAAGGTTATGAAATACTTCATCCCAACTTTTGTAGAGAATTGTTTAAAGTCACAGATATCGGAGTGTACCAACTCCAGAATATCTGTGCTTCGATTGACCCGATGAAAGGGTTTTCTAGTGATCTTAGTCTGAGCACATACTTCACACTTCTCTACCTTACCCCCACATTTGGAGATAAGTCCTAGACTAGACATTTTTTTATTCTTTTACAATGAACATGTCCTAGCATATTATGCCACAACTCAAGAGAATAGTTAGAAAGAGCGATTGCATTTATTTCATTAGACTGGTTTACAAGCTGAATTTTAAACATCCCTTCGGTTTGAAAACCTTTTCCGAAGTATGTTCCCTTCTTGGACATCACCATCTGACCAGCATTAATGTCCATCCTCAAACCTGCATTGCTAAGCAGGCTCCCAGAGATCAGGTTCTTGGCAATCACCGGAACATGCTTTACTCTTGGAGCGTCAGAGTGTTCCCGGAAGTCAGTTTCAGCTCCACAGTCCCGATCCTCAGAACTTCAGCTTGGGCCTGGTTCGCCATGACAACCTTCTCAGAAGTTGGCTGGTACGTGACGAACCATTCCTTTCCAGAGCAGACATGGCATGTCGCACCGGTGTCTATCCACCAGTCAGAGTTAGTCCCCTCAGTTATGACCTGAGCGATCATACCAACGAGGTTAGAAACTAAAGAAATCTTACTAGGCTCACCTTTCTCTGATTGTTTGGGCTTGGATCTGCATTCACTCTTATAGTGGCCCATCTTGCCACAGTTAAAACAAGTCACATTGGACTTGGGCTTCTTCTGTTTGAAAGACGGTCCCTTTACTTTCAGATTAGTGAAGTATTTCTTTTGGTGAGAAGCCGCCTGCTTCTCCTTGGAGTCTCTCGTCTGCACCAGATTAGCCTCGGCCAATTGTTTAGAAAAAGCATCCATCTTTTATTGAGAACGCATCTCGTCCTCAACGTGGATTTCTTGCAAGAGATCTTCCAGACTGATCTCAAGTTTCTTCCGATACATTCTTGCAAAGAACGTATTCCATCCAGCAAGAAGTTTCGAGACGATCCCTCCAACGACAAACTTGTCGACGAGAGGCATCTTTTCATCGTCCAGTTTCTGACGAAGTTTCAGAAACTCCTTCACTTGAGGAAGCATCGCCTTCTCGTCTTTAAAGGGCCACTTGTGATATTTTTGACGAAAAATATCTTGCTCCTGTTTTTGTCTTCCTCGTACAGCTTTTCCACAGACTCCCATATTTCTCTGGCACTATCCATCTTTGAGTAGGATTCTGCCAGAAAATTCTCCATAGCATTTAGGATCAGAAGCCTACAAATGCTATTCTCCCTTCTCTATTTGGCCTAAAGTTTAGTAGCCGCAGTTATAGCGGTAACAGATCCAGTATCTAGAACAGTAGGTTCCTCTTCAAAGAGCACGTGATCAACGTCTCGGAGTTGAAGGGTGAAAAGGACCTTCCTTTTCCAGACTTGATAATGCTCTCCATCAAACTTTTTCAACTTGCAGTAGTCAGTTTGGAGGAGTGAAGCATTAATATTTTCCATCGTACTAATCTTGTTTTGAGATTGTTAGTCCCGAGGCGTGGATATAGATAGAAAACAGGAGTTCAGCAAGCCTACACAGTAGGTGCCACAAATGAGATAGATCTCAAGAACAAAGTTAGGCCTCCCTACTCAGTAGGTGCCTTAAAACCTGAAGAATGAGTTACAGAGAAACAGAAGAAGAAGAAGAAGAAGAAGAAGAAGAAGAAGAAGAAGAAGAAGAAGAAGAAGAAGAAGAAGAGGAGGAGGAGGATTAAATCTGCTGGGGTGTAAAAATACCGTTGCTCAAAGCAAGATTCGCCTCTATACGATCTGCTTCCAGGAACCAGCAAGTTTAAGAGAACTTCTAGAACGCGCGTCAGTCAATATTTGTGACTTGAACGGGCTTCCTGAACTTTACAGACTCCCTTAACTCTCTTCTTTGGTGCATCTTGGAAAGGAGGCAAGGGGGCTCTATTTATAGAGTGGAGTGAGCCCTCACCATCTCTCATATCCGATGTGGGACTAAAACACAATACTCTAAAATAGAGTTTGATGTTTTACATCATCCCACAATCAACATAGTCGAGTGCTAGCCCACGCCTTCCCCCCGAATACTCCCGTGCATGCACGAGACAACCTGGAGTCCGTGTCGAGTCCGAGCCCGCACAACAAAAATTAACTTACGTCCTTGTTAGAATTAATCATTTTTCTCTTAGTAAAATTACTCACATGGTTCCCTCCTAGGGTCACCACCCCATGTGCATATCCCAACAACACATACTCATATATATGTTGAGATAACTCATGGTACTTTTTCAATATGGGACTAAACTTTACAAAGCATGTTGAGAGCAAGCTCTCTTCATGTCAAGGAGCAAGAGCACCAACATTCATCAATGGAGAAAGAGGCAAAACTTATCCCACAAGAGGACGTGGAAGAGGAAGCTTCACAGGAAAAGATGCAAGCCAAAGGTATGATAAATCTCTAGTTGAATGCTATAATTGTCATAAACTTGGACATTATGCATCGGATTGTAGAAACACAACTAAAAATGTTGAAGGGAAAGCTCACTATGTTGAAGAAAAAATACAAGAGAAAATTCTATTGTTTGCACACAAAGAATAAGAAGAAGAAGAAGAAGATATAAACACATGGTATCTTCACATGAAAGAAAACAATCATATGTGTGGAAGCATAAACATCTTTATGGATCTTGATGAGTTCTTTGATAATTATATCATATTTGAAGATGATCTAGAAACACCGGTGAAAGCAAAAAAGAGTGAAGAAGAAATCATTCAAGAAATTGATACTAGTGGAGACATTGTGTCCAATGAAGAAAGGTCGCCACAACTAGATGTCCAAGAATCAAGTTATGACTCGATTTCTCTCATGGAAGAAGAAGATAAAGTGCAAACACGTGAAGAAGTGTAAGAGTCTGTTACTGTGCTCGTGACATCAATACCATCTCGAGAATATTCTCCACCATCATCCTCGGAAGGAAGAAGAGTCCCACGCATGAGGAGCCTACAAGAAGTATATGAGGTAACTGAAAATCAAAATGACCTAACACTTTTTTGCCTTTTTTCCGATTGTGAACCAATATGTTTCGAAGCAGCGACACAAAACAAGAAATGGAGAGATGCCATGGATGAAGAAATCAAGAATATCATGAAGGACGACACTTGGTGTCATGCCCCAGTACCAAAATACGGAGACGGACTAGACCAGCTACTCCGTATAAGGTATTCAAACGTCATACGGCGATCGTGGCTGTCAAGAGACAAGGGGATGTATGCTACATTCAAGTCACCTATTGTCACACAGAACATCTACGTCTCAATCATTCAAAGCAAGAAAACATTAATTAATAAACATATAAGATAAAGCAGTAAGGCGTCCCTGACGCTTCATCAAAATGGTCATGGGGTTCTAGCTTTATAAGGTAGCTAGCCCAGAGAGTCAAAGATACATAATTGTATTCAGCTGCAGTCTGATTTAATTACAATTGTACAAAAGACAAAATGTCTAGATTAGCCGGCTAAACAGGTGCCGGTGGCTAAATGCCAGGACATAAATAAAGATACAATAGTGGTGGAGAAGAAACCCACTCGAGTCCCCCGCCAGTCATGCTCCTAGTATGCACCATTGACGTTAGGGAAGAAAGTCGGATCCTCAGGCTCTGCTATGCGATCTGGCCAAACAAAACCAGCCGGGTCAGCCCCGAAATAGCAAGTACCACAAGGGAGCACAAAAGAGTGAGATAAAACCCAGTCATAAAATAATAATAGTACACTTCCGGTCGTAACCTCGGTCCACAGCCTGTCCTAGCACGATAGACCAACCCAACAACCAAACAAGGACATGGGTTGGACCACGCACCATGACAGTCTGTGTCCCTCGGCTACTAGCGGAAGACCCAAGCACAGTCAAGTCGTTTTTCAAGCGGCCATTCATTCCTGCGGCTTTCTATATTTGGCGGAGTTATCCCCGTTATACTGATTAAAAGGAATCCTCAGATCGTGTCAACCCAGCAGGGCTAGCCAAACCATAAAACTTATAACACTTTGATTATGCACCAGTCCCCCGAAGGGCTACCGCGCTAAAACATTTAACACATAGCTCGTAGGAGTCGGATATAGCTATTCGCTATAGGCGAATGAAACCATATCCGTGGCGGCCAACCCGGCACGTCAGGACAGGACCTGAGGTGGCTAGTATGGCACGATCTCGGGATTCTTTCCACCCAATGCATCTACTAAGTTAGTTGCCTAGTTAATCCCTAGATTATCCTCAGAGTTCACATGTCGTGGTCACATGCTCATTCCCTTAGATGTCGTACATCGTACGAGTACCCCAAGAAGAGATCCGTACTAACTCAATGATTCGTACGTATGTTTCCCCCTTCTTGGTGTACTGCAACGCATAACACATACCACGTCATTGCTACCGACCTTTACTATATAAAAGCTGGACTCTTGAAAGTACTGGCAGGTATTACGTAGGAACACTTAGCGCTTAGGATAGCACCTCGGTGCTCATATAGGTTGTACCTTAGTACACACAGGGTTATCCAGCCATCACATAGGCAGTCAGATTAGAAATGAGGACTAAGATACAAGGAACATGTGGCCAGGGCTCATGCGGCTGGAATATGCTGGGCACATGCGGCTCAGGACGGACGGGGGGCATGTGGCTCAGGAAATCAGGGCGCATGCGGTTCAGGAAATCGGGCATATACGACTGGAATATGCGGCTCAGTCAAGCCATGCGGCTAAGGAACTCATGCGGCCGAAAGAAACAGAAGTCCATGCGGCAATGAGAATAGATCTTATGCGGCTGGGGAATGGAACCATAGCCTATGCGGCTCAAATAAAAATCTTGCATATGCGGCAGTGGGAGGGCAGTGCCATGCGGCTCAGAAGTTCAAAGTTTATTGCGGCAATGAGCTCATGCGGTTACAAAGGCTTTATGCGGCTGCGAAGGCTTTATGCGGCTGTGAAGGCTTTATGCGACCGAAACTGCCCAGCGCCATGCAGCACGATCGCATGCGACTAGGAAATGCTTATGCGACTGGGAATGCTCATGCGGTCGAAGGGAACTATTCATCATCCCTGCCAGAACCAGCACATACGAACCTAGGAGAAGTCCAAATATTGTTTTGGCCACAACTTCCTCAAAACAAGTTGAAATCTAACTTTCCAAAGGTCAAAATTGTATAGAATCAAATTTCCTACAGCATAGGACCATTGGTTTTCAAAGATAGCCAAGTTTGATAGATCAAAGCCATGAAAACCCATAAAATCCTAGTTTTTAGGAACTTAGATCTACACAAATCTAGCCATTAAAATCAAAAACTTCAAGAACTAAACTTGTAGAGAACGAAGAGATGAACAATATAGACCAATAAAATCGAGTAAAAATCAAGAAAGGAAAAAATACACTAATCTCCACTTTTGAGCAAGTTGTACTTGCCTGTGGAGTGGTAGTTGAGAAAAATAAATGGAGGAGTGAATGAAGAGAGAGAGTGAGGAAGAGATATTAAATAGGGGTTGGGTTGGTTTAAGAAAACCCTAATCCCTAACCACTTCCTCTAATGACAATGCTAAAAAGGCTACATGCCATCATTAATAAATAATAGACAAAATTTATGCACATGCTAAATACAGATACTGTCTACAAAATTCATGAAGATTACGTATATCGGGATCGGGGAGTGACATCTCTATCCTCCTTAGAAAAATTTCGTCCTCGAAATTTCAGCCAAGATAAAGATAGAGGTATCCAGGCAAGTAAGGTACAATTTCAAACTACGCAAGCAACCTATCATTAGCAATCATTGATCATATATTTCAAAATCTACCAAGGCCTGACGAGAAACATACCTTCCGAGTCGAACAAGCGCGGATACCGAGATTTAATCTCGTCCTCGCGTTCCCAGGTCGACTCTCCCTGAGAGTGATGGCCCCAAGCGACACGGATAAGGCTAATAGTCCGGTTCTTGAGCACCTTCTCTCGTCGGTCCAAAATAGACACAGGTTGTTCCTCATAAGTTAGGTCGGCACCAACGACTAACTCTGAATGGTCGAGGACATGACTCGGATCCGGGACGTATCCACGTAACTGAGATACATGAAACACATCATGTACGCCAGATAAAGAGAGAGGAAGGGCAAGCCGATAAGCAACATCGCCTACCCGAGTGAGAATCTCAAAAGGACCAACGAATCTCGGACTAAGCTTTCCTCGAGTTCCAAATCTAATGACACCTCGAGTCGGCGAAATCCGCAGAAACACTTGGTCACCAACACCAAACTCTAGAGGTCTTCGATGCTGATCTGCCCAGTGGCGGTGTCTGTCTTGCACGACTCGAAGCCGCTCTCTGATCAACTTGACTGTTTTTACGGTCTGCGTGATTATCTCTGGTCCCAATAATTTTCGTTCGCCCACATCGTCCCAGGCCAAAGGGGACCTGCACTTCCTTCTATATAATGCTTCAAACGGCACCATCTGTATACTTGCCTGATAACTATTATTGTAAGAGAACTCTACTAAATGAAGATGATCTTCCCAAGTTTCGCCAAAGTCTAAGGTACAAGCCCGTAGCATATCTTCCAAGGTCTGAATGGTTCTCTCCGATTGTCCTTCCGTCTGCGGATGATAAGCTGTGCTGAACCTCAACTTGGTGCCTAGGCTTTGGTGCAAACTTTGCCAAAAGTGAGAGGTGAACCGTGTGTCTCGATCTGATATTATGCTGACTGGAATACCATACTGCCTCACAATCTGCTTCATATACATTTCTGCCAGCTGTTCAGTAGACTGCCTTACTCTGAAAGGAAGGAAATGTACAACCTTCGTGAGCCGATCCACGATTACCCAAACTGTATTTCGGCCGGTCGGAGATCTAGGTAAACCTGTCACAAAGTCCACCGTGATGTGCTCCCATTTTCACTCCGGAATGGGAAGCGGCTGTAACAGTCATGCTGGCCTCTGCTGCTCTGCCTTCACTTGCTGACACACTAGACATCGGGATACGAATCTCGCTATCTCCCTCTTCATGCCATTCTACCAAAAGTGCTGCTTCATATCCTGGTACATCTTTGTGCCTCCGGGATGAATGGAATAAGGTGAACTATGAGCTTCTGACATAACTTCATGTCGAAGGCCTCCACCAGGTACACAAAGACGGTTTCCGAACCTAAGTGTACCATCATCATGTATTACTAACTCCTTCTTGAGACCTGACTCACACTCCGATCGAAGCTTCTGGATTCGCGGATCCTCTGCCTGAGCTGCTCTGATCCTCTCTACAAAAGTGGACTGAATCTGCAAACTGGCCATAACTCCCGTATCTTGCGGCAAGATCACTTCAATTTCTATTTCCTGAAGATCTTCTAAAATATGCCTCTGCGTGGTTAGAATGAATGTACCACCTCTCTTGCTCAAGGCATCTGCTACCACATTCGCATTGCCTGGGTGATACTGAAGATTTACATCAAAGTCTTTCAGTAATTCCAACCATCTTCTCTGTCTCATGTTCAGGTCCCTCTGGGTAAACACATACTTTAAACTCTTATGATTAGTATAAATCTTCACTCGATCCCCATATAAGTAGTACCTCCATAACTTAAGCGAGAATACTACTGCTGCTAATTCCAGGTCGTGAGTTGGATAGTTCTTTTCATGATCTCGAAGCTGTCGAGATGCATATGCTATCACCTTACCATGCTGCATCAATACACATCCAAGTCCTTTCCCGGATGCGTCACAATACACTGTAAACCCTCCCGATCCTACTGGAAGTGTCAAGATCGGGGCTGAGATTAATCTTTTCTTCAGCTCTTCAAATGATGTCTGACACTCTGCCGACCAAACAAACTCTACGTCCTTACGCGTCAAACACGTCAAGGGTGCCGAAATTCTGGCAAAGTCTGCCACGAATCTCCTATAGTAACCTGCCAATCCCAAGAAACTATGCACATCTGCTACCGTCTTCGGAACTGGCCAATTCTCCACTGCCTCAACCTTCTTCGGATCTATAGACACTCCTGCTCCAGAAATAATGTGTCCCAGGAACGAAATATGATCCAACCAGAACTCACATTTACTAAGCTTCGCATAAAGTTGATGCTCCCTCAAGGTCTGCAAAACTATTCGAAGGTGTTTCTCATATTCCTTCTCACTACTGGAATAGACAAGGATGTCATCTATAAATACTACTATAAACTTATCTAAGTAGGGCAGAAAGATGCGATTCATCAAATCCATGAATACTGCTGGGGCATTAGTCAGTCCAAATGGCATCACCAGAAACTCATAATGCCCATACCGCGACCTAAAGGCTGTCTTGGGTATGTCCTGCTTCCGGACCCTCACTTGGTAATATTCAGATCGAAGATCAATCTTAGAGAAGATGCAAGCCTTACTCAATTGATCAAACAAGTCATCAATCCTTGGCAACGAATATTTGTTCTTCACAGTTACTGCATTCAACTGTCGGTAATCAATGCACATCTGCGTCGATCCATCCTTCTTAGGTACCAAAATCACCGGTGCTGCCCAGGGCGAATTACTGTCTCAGATAAACTGCTTCGCCTTCAATTCTTCTTCATGCTGGTACAACTTGTCCAACTCTGACTGCGACATCCTGTAAACTCTAACGACCTTTGGCTCTGTCCCAGGATTCAGCTCAATGCAAAACTCCACATCTCTGACTGGTGGCAAACCTGGAAGCTCATCTGGAAACACATCGGCAAACTCTCTGACTACTCTGGGAATCTGCTCCTGCTCTGACAATGCTTCTGCAACGATGCCCTTGGGTCGATCCTCCAATGATCGAACAAAGACAAACTCCTCTACGCCAGGTACATTAAATACTACCCTACCTCCCCGACAATCTATCGTCGCATGACTGTCTCTCAACCAGTCCATGCCTAGGACAACGTCAAAGTTGCCCATGGGGAACTCAATCAAAGATGCGGTCAATAATCGCCCACTCACTATTACTTGACACGCTAAGCATACTCTGCTAACTCCTACGAGCCCATTACCAGTGAGTATATTCATCCTCTCTGGCAATGCCTCGAATTTTAATCCAATACGTGTCGCAAATCGTACAGATATAAAAGAGTGGGTAGCCCCCGAATCAAACAATGCTACTGCAGGAAAAGAGGTAACAGAAATATTACCTGCAACCACGTCGCCTGAAGCTAGCGCATCCTCCAGTGATAATGTGAAGGCCTGGCCCTTGCCTTGCTGAGCTCCCTCCAGCTGCCTTCCTCGACCATGCTGTCGCTGTGGCCTCTGCGGGTCTTTCTGGTTCTGTGCCTGGCGGTACATCTGAGCCTACGTGGGTAGACGCTGGGATAGCGGCCTTACGGCCAATGCTGGCCCTCTGTTCGGTGCTGCCCCTGGAGCTGGCAATGTCGGAAACTTCTGAACTGGCCCTTCTGACCTCCACATTATAGGATAATTGGCAATCCGGTGGTCTGGACTGCCACACCTCATACATAACCCATTAGCTGAACGACACACATCCCTAGTGTGCCCTCCCTTACCACAGTAAGTACATCCAATAGGCACCCCCTGGCGCTGCTGCTGGTTCCTCGGCTGCTGATGTCGAACTGGTGCTGATATCTCAGATACTGTCATCCTCCGTGGCGCTCCTGACTCATGAATACGGATGCCGGGCGCTGGCGCCGATGTTCGATGTACTGCTCCTCCGCCCCTGCTCTGAAAATGAGTCCTCTTCTGGCCCCCATGCCTTGTCACCAGCCTTTGTTGGGTGAGTTCATGCCTCCGGGCTGCCGTTAAAACGGTATCAAAAGTCTGATAGTCGTGCCCCTCTACAAGCTGTAGAATTTCCAAATGAAGTCCCAGTTGGAACCTCATCGCCTTCTCTGGCTCTGTAGCAACCATCGTCGGTGCAAACCGACTCAGTCTGCAGAACTCTGCTGCATATCCATCCACCGTCTTCCCAGCCTGCTTGAGACTGTTAAAACTCTGCTGTAGCTCATACCGTGCTACCACGCCAAAGTACTTGGCCTTGAATCTGGTACGGAAGCTATCCCAGGGAACAGGGCACCTCAGTCCAACCTCTTCTGATGCCCACTAATCGCGGGCGAGATCCTGAAGTATCAGTCTGACCTGGTCAACCTTCTCTTCTGCTGGAACCTTAGCTGCAGTTAATATGGCCTCAATGTCCTGAAGCCAAGCATCCGCCGTGATGGCGTCCTCCGTGCCGTCAAAATATCTCGGGTTAAGTCGACAAAACCTCCCTGATGCTCCTGAATCATTCCTTACACTCCTCTCAAGGGCCAATTGCAACCCCTGATTCAGTAGCACATTCTGTTCCTGCTGTCGGGTCTGCTATTGCTGATATGCTGCCACCTGTTGCTGCTGAGTAGCCAAGAATCCCCGGATGACCTCCAGGAGTGCTGTAGTATCAAGTTCGGGTGTCGCTGCTGGCACTGCTGGGGGTGCAGGAGTTTCCAGAACCTGCGGTTCCACTGGCTCTGATATTATTTCCACTCGGATCTGATCAGGAGATTGCACTCCTTCCGGTTGCTGCCCCGTCGAGCCATGCTCCACTAGTTGTTCCTCCATGTTGGCCTCGCCAGCTACTGAGAAAGAAGCACCCCTATATAAAAAAGTACATGATATTAATTGTCAGGACAAGGAAGATTCGAGGATACAATTCAGGGGGTCAATCAAGGTGAGGAAAAAGAAATCGAATCAAGAGATTCAAAGGGAACAAGTTTTGATTGAGACTCCAATAATAGTAACACCCCATAAGTCTGAAAAGTCAGACCTGCATGGGCCACCAATAAAACCTTGTCACGCCCCAGTACCAAAATACGGAGACGGACTAGGCCAGCTACTCCGTATGAGGTATTCAAACGTCATACGGCGATCGTGGCTGTCAAGAGACAAGGGGGTGTATGCTACATTCAAGTCACCTATAGTCACACAGAACATCTACGTCTCAATCATTTAAAGCAAGAAAACATTAATTAATGAACATATAGAAAAACAGTAAGGCGTCCCTGACGCTTCATCAAAATGGTCATGGGGTTCTAGCTTTATAAGGTAGCTAGCCCAGAGAGTCAAAGATACAATTGTATTCAGCTGCAGTCGATTTAATTACAATTGTGCAAAAGACAAAATGTCTAGATAGCCGGCTAAACAGGTGCGGTGGCTAAATGTCAGGACATAAATAAAGATACAAGAGTGGTGGAGAAGAAACCCACTCGAGTCCCCGTCAGTCATGCTCTAGTATGCACCATTGATGCAGGGAAGAAAGTCGGATCCTCAGGCTCTACTACGCGATCTGGCCAAACAAAACCAGCCGGGTCAGCCCGAAATAGCAGTACCACAAGGGAACAAAAGAGTGAGATAAAACCCAGTCATAAAATAGTAATAGTACACTTTCGGTCGTAACCTCGGTCCACAGCCTGTCCTAGCACGATAGACCAACCCAACAACCAAACAAGGACATGGGTTGGACCACGCACCATGACAGTCCGTGTCCCTCGGCTACTAGCGGAAGACCCAAGCACAGTCAAGTCGTTTTTCAAGCGGCCATTCATTCCTGCGGCTTTCTATATTTGGCGGAGTTATCCCCGTTATACTGATTAAAAGGAATTCTCAGATCATGTCAACCCAGCAGGCTAGCCAAACCATAAAAGTTATAACACTTTGATTATGCACCAGTCCCCCGAAGGGCTACCGCGCTAAAACATTTAACACATAGCTCGTAGGAGTCGGATATAGCTATTCGCTATAGCGAATGAAACCATATCCGTGGCGGCCAACCCGGCACGTCAGGACGGGACCTGGAGTGGCTAGTATGGCACGATCTCGGGATTCTTCCCACCCAATGCATCTACTAAGTTAGTTGCCTAGTTAATCCCTAGGTTATCCTCAGAGTTCACATGTCGTGGTCACATGTTCATTCCCTTAGATGTCGTACATCGTACGAGTACCCCAAGAAGAGATCCGTACTAACTCAATGATTCATACGTATGTTTCCCCCTTCTTGGTGTAATGCAACACACAACACATACCACGTCATTGCTACCGACCTTTACTATATAAAAGCTGGACTCTTGAAAGTACTGGCAGGTATTACGTAGGAACACTTAGCGCTTAGGATAGCACCTCGGTGCTCACATAGGTTGTACCTTAGTACACACATAGGGTTATCCAGCCATCACATAGGTAGTCAGATTAGAAATGAGGACTAAGATACAAGGAGCATGCGGCCAGGGCTCATGCGGCTGGAATATGCGGGGCACATGCGGCTCAGGACGGATGGGGCGCATGCGGCTCAGGAAATCGGGGTGCATGCGGTTCAGGAAATCGGGCATATGCGACTAGAATATGCGGCTCAGTCAAGCCATGCGGCTAAGGAACTCATACGACCGAAAGAAACAGAAGTCCATGCGACAATGAGGATAGATCTTATGCGGCTGGGGAATGGAACCATAGCCTATGCGGCTCAAATGAAAATCTTGCATATGCGGCAGTGGGAGGGCAGTGCCATGCGGCTAAAAAGTTTAAAGTTCATTGCGGCAATGAGCTCATGCGGTTGCGAAGGCTTTATGCGGCCGAAATTGCCCAGCGCCATGCGGCACGATCGCATGCGGCTGGAAAATACTTCTGCGGCTGGGAATGCTCATGCGGCCGAAGGAAACTATTCATCATCCCTGCCAGAACCAGCACAGACGAACCTAGGAGAAGTCCAAATATTGTTTTGGCCACAACTTCCTCAAACAAGTCGAAATCTAACTTTTCAAAGGTCAAAATTGTATAGAATCAAATTTTCTACAGCATAGGACCATTGGTTTTCGAAAATAGCCAAGTTTGATAGATCAAAGCCGTGAAAACCCATAAAACCCTAGTTTTTAGGAACTTAGATCTACACAAATCTAGCCATTAAAATCAAAAACTTCAAGAACTAAACTTGTAGAGAATGAAGAGATGAACAATGTAGACAAATAAAATCGAGTAAAAATCAAGAAAGAAAAAAATACACTAATCTCCACTTTTGAGCAAGTTGTACTTGCCTGTGGAGTGGTAGTTGAGAAAAATAAATTGAGGAGTGAACGAAGAGAGAGAGTGAGGAAGAGATATAAATAGGGGTTGGGTTGGTTTAAGAAAACCCTAATCCCTAACAACTTCCACTAATGACAAGGCCTAAAAGGCTACATGCCATCATTAATAAATAATAGACAAAATTTATGCACATGCTAAATACAGATACAGTCTACAGAATTCATGAAGATTACGTATATCGGGATCGGGGAGTAAGTAACACTTGGGAGCTAAAGACACTTTCAAAGTGGCAAAATGAAATTGGATTAAAAAGAATCTACAAGCCAATGAACAATGCTAAAGATGAAGTCAAGAGGTATAAGCATAGACTACTTACAAAATGCTACGGCTATGATGAAAAGCAAGTTCATCCACCCAAAGATGTGCATCATAAGAATGCAAGTACAAAGAAAGTGTGTCAAAATGCAAAAGTAAGCTACCGAGATCTTCACCAAACAAATCGAGAAAGAAAGCACTATTCAAGACAAGAAGTTCACTTGGAATCGCAAAGTCAAGTTTAAGGAGGAGTGTTGGAAATAAACTTGATTTTGCGATAATATTTTAAGCCCAACAAATCTTGTCAATTCACTATCATTGGGCTTTGTCCATTAGGTCCATTTTAGTTTTAAGTTTAGTGCATGTTCTAGGAAATTTTTTACCTAGAAAGTTCATGAAAAATATCTATGTTCATGAAAAATATCTATGTTCTAGAGATATCTTAATATTAATTGTAAAGAGTGTAGAATAATTTCATACTATATTTAATAAATGTATAGACTCTTCCAATTGCCCTATAAAAGGGGTGTTCTCCCCTCATTTTGTACACAACAAAAATTAAGAAGCTTAGTGCTATTATAAATTTTCTTTTCTTCCATTCTTCACTTCTACTAAATCTTCTCTCTATAATTTTCTCTCACTCCAAATTTGCTCATCCTTACTAATTGGTCCACCACAATTCCAACAAATTATTGTTGCAACATTTGTCTTTTATATAAAGATCGAGAGAAGTCCTAAGTGTTTCTTCTTATATAAACTTATAACACTAGTTACCTCTATGTTTTATAAATTTATAATTTAGTATAATTATTTTTGAAATATGAATAATTTTTATAATACTCATAAAACATAAAAAGAGTCAGTATATTTGTTTTTATATATAACTTTTGACGGAGGCTGCAAAGAAGATAATAATTTTTCTTAACGTCACATACTGAACAGGAAAAATTGTTGGTGCAACAGTTTCTTTTATGTAAAGATCAAGAGAAGTCCTAAGGTTTGCTTAGGGCAATTATGTTGATAGCAGCTATGAGCAACAAAGCAGCGCAAGAAGTGACAAATTTTGGCTGCCACCTATAGAGCAATTACGTTGATCGGTCTGATTAAGAAAGATTTTTTTTTTTTTTTTTTAGTAATATGGTCTCATATCTTTCTTTTTTTTGCTAGATGGTATCATATCATATTTAATATTAGAGTTTTAGTCTACATATGTAGGATTTGTATCTCAAATTTATTTTTTACATCCAAATATGTTATCAATTTCGAGATCTAAATTATATATTATTAGACCCAAATTCTATATTTGAATATATAGAGACCCAAATTCTAATATCAAATTATACAAGACTATGTTATTAAATAACCCTTAACAAAGTCAGTTGACTTGGATTTTCTGTGTAGAAGAAAAATCTTTATTTCTTTTATATATATTTTAGTTTGAACTAAAACGTTCCAAGGAAATACGTATTAAGTGGACCAATGTTGTAAAAACCGGACTGGACCGGCGGTTGGACTGGGTCCAACCGGTTTAAGCTAAAAAATCGGTCCGGTTCGGCTAAAATCGGGTCTTTTAAAGAACTGTCGATTTTTTGTCAAAATCGGGTTCAACCGGTGAACCGGCCGAACCGGTTCACAATTGAACCGGCCAATTTTGGTTATTTTTTCATTGTAAAAAAATTCAAAATAAATTATCATGTAAAATTTGAAAATTTTTTCTTTATTTGGTTTTAATCGGCCTTATAGTTGTAAAATTAAACCGAACTAACATACTTATGACCAAACCAAACTAAACCAAGAAGTAAATATGGATATTTTACCTATTTGAACCAAACCAAACCAAGTCTATTGAACTCCAATTGAATCCCGGTTGAACCCTAGTTGAACCGGTTGAACCCTGATTGAACCCCGGTCCGACCTATACCAAAAAAATTGGGTTCGATCATCGGTCCGGTTTTTAAAACAATGAAGTGGACTAACATATTTTCATATACGGACGTCTACACGTTGAATTCTTAACATCAAATTAATCTGATAAGAACACTTTCAACAAATTTCTTGATACTCGGAACATACTAATAGTTTTTTTTCTTGTAAAGATTGCTCTCCAATATGACCACCATGTTTCGTCTCCTTTAAGCATTGTTCGTCCCTCTAACTGACATTATTATGTTGTTTTTCCCCTCATATAGTTAGGCTGTAAAAATAATTTTTTTTGTCGTGTATATCAGTAGCGATAAATGTTTGGTTAATTTGGTTTCAACCTAGTCGAAATAGTCAAAAACAAATAAATCTAAATTTTCAAAAACCTAAAATCTAAATCGAAACCGAACCGAAATTGACAATAACCGAAACCGAACTGATATATTATATTCGCTTTATTCGGTTGAACAATTTCTATTGTTTAATGGGTCGGATCCAGAATTAAAATTATCGTTAAATTATTATTTTTAAAATGTATTTTTATACATAATTTGTTGTGTTTCAAATTTGGGCCCAAAATTTGACTAGCTAATAAACTACCAAAGTTGAACTTCAAAACACATATAAAAAAAACTATTGTTTTCAAAATATACATAAGAATATACACATTCTTAATCAATAAATACATAGAATTGAGAGTTTTTATATAATTACATCAGTTTTATTTGAATGTTGATTTTGAATAGAAACCAAAGTCCAAATCCAAAACTAAATAATTTTTTAGTATTTTTAAAATCGAAATTGAAAAGATTTTTCTAAACCGAACAAAATCTCTTATTCCCTTCGATTTTCAATCCAAAACCAAATAATGCTCAGTCCTGCATATCAGCTATATACGTTCTGCTGGAAAGAAAAAAATTATATTTTGTTGAGCTGAATTTATTCCATGCACATAACTAACTCATAGAATGATGGAATGCACATCCCTGTCAAGAGCTAGCCACAGGAAGGAAGAAAATAATATTCATGGTTGGCCAGCGCCCACGTAGCAGCTCTCATTCGTCTGGAGCATATAGAAGGGTGAAGTTCGAAGCATGCAGGAGAGCTAATAGAAATCTGTCACGTGGATGCAGGCCAGCGGTAGTCATGCCCACGGACGGGACCAAATAGCAGCGTCGAGGAAGAAATCATCTTAATTATTAGGAGTACTTGCAGACAACAGCTAATGCATAGTAGAGAGAGAGCTATATATGTGGAGCCTGAGCCACACACTTGTACCATTATTGTGACTCCGAAGCAAAGCCAGCAGCAGAAGAGAGGTGTGAACGAGTGGACATGCATGCACGTGGGTCTGCTCAAAGGGGATCTGATGGTAGCCCAGGTTTCGTCGCGCTGTCGCGCGCGACGACACGGATGGGCCTGCCGCAAGCGGTAGCTCTCGTTGATTCGTGGAGCTCTCGCAGGTTGAGAAGCATGCATGACGACGCCGATCGTTTGAGCTTTTTGACTAAATTTAGTAAATGCACACCGTCGTTTCATTAAAAAAGAGAACAATAAAATATATATATATATATATATATATAATATATATATATATTATATATATATAAACGTCGAGATCTCACTGCCTCCGTGTCGACCGCAGATGATGCGTACATAACTATGTTGTTCACATCTATTTCCGTTATGTTCGAGTGCGGAATCAGTCGAGCCGGAATGGGCTGGGATAAGCTGAGTTAGACTGACTTATATATATATATATATATATATATATATATATATATATATATATATTAAAAAAAAGGTTGGATGCAACCTAACTCAGCCATCGAGTAGTACGGCCTTTATTACGATTTTACAAGTGAGAAACCTTTAGAGTGAATATGAAGAATATATCTAACTGATCAGCTGAGAATTGTAGTCTGCAAGGAGTGGCCAACCTCCTGCGAGAGAGATGTGGGTGTACCTAAAAATTGGGGACCAAGTAGCATGCAAAGCAGCATGTACAAATCGCATGTGTTACACTAGACATTGCGAAAAAAAAAATTAAAATGTTGACATGTCCACTGTCAAGCTCACAATTATGATAATCTTATTTTTTTTTTCCGCCTTGAGCTAATTAATTTCATTATATTAGCATATAATTCACAAGCAAACAAAGGAAGAAATATCTTTCTATTGCAAAACGCGGTTCGGAGTTCAGGAGCAAAAGTGAAAAAGATGAAAGGGAGTGTCGTAGTTCTTTGAATTAGATTAGGGGGAAATGAGTGAAGATGGTTACGGTCAAGTGGTGGTAGAAAGAATGGGTTATAGGAGGGAACTTTACCATATTATATAATATAAATATATATAAACATAGTGGTGTAAAGTTCATTGGCACCTTCCTTTTGGGTGGATATCATGACCTCTCAGTTCTAAGTGCAATTTGATATGTTAATTAATCATTGTACTCTTCATTGTTAACTTAACACTACTCTACACACTCTAGAATAAAACTAAGTAAAAAAAAAAGATGTCCGTGTTATGTTCATTTTAAGTAGTGGTGGTTGTAGGTTAGAAGTAGTCATAAGATATATGATAGTAGTTAAACTAAAGGAGTATATTATATATATATATATTATATATATATTATATATTATTTTTTTTTTTTTTTTTGAAATAATGGGTACTTGTGGTGAACTCGCCTCCACTAGGGCTCGAACTCCCGACCACTTGGGCCGTATGCATCTCTCTTAACCACTAGGCTAGAAAAATGATTCAAATAACATACTCAAAATTTTAGAACAAATACTTTGTTGCTTGTATTAGCATATAATTGGATAATTCCTTCTTTATGAAGCAAGTACGTTAGAAGAGTACAACAAAGAAAACCTGCGCAAAAATGTGTGCTTTTAACTGAGCGTGAATATTAGATGTTTGGACTAAAACCAAATTGATGATAATACATAATTTTTTATTCTAGTAATCACAAGAATATTACTTCCTACTTTATGTAAGTGATTGTACAATAAATGAGAAACACACTGTTTACCCGTGGAAATTCTAATTTAAATTATTTTTAACAAAATCTTTTACGTGTATCATGGTGCAACATATTATATATTAAAGCCTCAACATTGTTCTTTTGAGAAAATAAATTAAAAGATCAAAATAGATCATATAAAGTCTCATTTGGGACTCCATTCTGATGTCCAAAAATCAAGCTTTGAGGCCAAATATTGTTGTAATTTGTGAGTATGTTTGGGATTTAAGTTTGGGGTTGGCAAAACTGAACAAA
The DNA here is from genome assembly GCA_029216955.1 of Iris pallida. Taxonomy (NCBI): domain Eukaryota; kingdom Viridiplantae; phylum Streptophyta; class Magnoliopsida; order Asparagales; family Iridaceae; genus Iris; species Iris pallida. The sequence continues at coordinate 5,572,032 of JANAVB010014199.1, read as the reverse complement.
GATTTTTCTGGTGGAAACTGAAAAAAAAAAACAAAACCCTTCATTCACGAAATTTGAACCCCTTTTTTTCTTCACCGAAAGTGGAATACAATATTAAAAAAAGTATGGACAAAAAAATGGAGGTCACCCGCAATTCCGACCTCTTGTAGGATCACACTAATTCTAGGGGTGCCCTAATTAGAGGGAGATTGTCCAAGCCCGGAGCCTTGTCTAGCTTACCCTTGGGCCTGCCCTGTACGCACAACACCTTGACACAAAGATGGCAGATGGCATGCATAGAAACAGTATACGATCGAGTGCGCGTCGGATATAATTTTGTCTATGATGTATACTTTAAGGATCCATTTCAAAGAGATCTTGGCAATGTTTTGCATTGGTACTACCTAATGCAATCCTCCTTTATTAGGATTTGGAACCGGGAGTGAAAATATAGGACATTAAAAGCATAGCATAGATGTTGCCGTATAGATATGAATATGACATGACATGGTACAGATACAACATTAATTTTGACATATCCTAGTTTATTTTGGAGTCCACCTCAACCTTTTAGGGTACAAAGAAGGATCGATAATGGATTAACTAATTAAGAGAGGTGATGAGAAGCTAGTTAGCTAGGTCTGAACAATTAAAATTAGGATGTTAATATTGTATCTGCAATCTGTAACTACATGTCACGTGTCACCGTCTCATTGTCAGAATTTTAATAGCAGGCCCAAGCAAATAAGAGGGGCCTATAGAATTTGTCCACGTGTCCTACGGGTCACAGCCAGCTGTCAAGACCCGAGCAAAATATCGGCTTCCTTAAAATTAAGATGCACTAGTAAAAATAAGGAGCCTTACGTGTCTTGACATACGGCCAGAAAAAAACCCAACTTTTTGTTATATACAATAAAAATATCTCACTATATTGCACTTTTGGACTCCACTATCACCATTCCACATTCCTAGCTAGTAAGTGGCATACATGTACACTACCAAGTTGTTACATTTAGATTCACCTGTTGAGCACAATTAATTAGTACTAAGTCAAATTGATTAAGCAAGTGCTGATCACTTTTCCCTCCCTATATAAAGGCCTCCTGCCCACCTCCACAACATGCATAGAGAAGAAGAAGGAGCTTGAGGCTTTGTGTGTGTTCTTTCTCAAAACTTCAATAGTTTTGGAAGAGGAGAAGAAGGGAGGAAGGGACTTGATATTGCTTGCAATATTATTATTCAACCCATATCTTTCCTTGGGGAAGATGGCAGGCGGGCTATCGCTCGACCACCCTTGGGCTTTCTCCTTCGGCCTTCTAGGTGATGCTTCTTTCCTTCCCATTTCATTCATTTTGATTATTGTGCTTTTGTTAAAACTCCACATGCATGAATATATATGCTCCGACTATAGTGTAATTACTAATGCTGACGAACTAGTACATGAACTGCAGGCAACTTGATCTCATTCATGGTGTACCTAGCTCCGATGTAAGAATCTTATTTACTATCATCAACTCTATTATTTCTTTCTTTTTTCAAGAAACATTCGACGCGTATAATAAATTATTGACATAGATGGTTTGCTCTTGATCTTGATCACAGACCAACCTTCTATCGCATATGGAGAAAGAAATCGACCGAAGTGTTCCAGTCGGAGCCCTACATAGTTGCGTTGTTCAGCTCCATGCTATGGATCTTCTACGCATTTGTCAAGACCAACCAGCACCTACTCATCACCATCAACTCATTCGGGTGCGTCGCCGAGACTGCCTACATCGTCATCTTCCTCTTCTACGCCCCCAAGAAGGTTAAGGTATGCATGTTCATCATCGATGTTGTTTTGAAATTGGGAAGAAGAAAGGAGAATGAGAATAAAACATAAACTCTGTTGTTGTTGTTGTTGTAGATTCATGCAGCAAAAGTGATGGTGGCCTTGAACGTGGTACTCTTCTGCTTGATCGTCCTCTCCACCATGCTGATCTGGAAAGGCCCGGCCCGGGTCACGGCCCTCGGGTGGATGTGCGTCGGGTTCGCTGTCGTCGTCTTCGCAGCGCCCATGACCATAATTGTGAGGACATAACATACATTTCTCTCTTTCTTTCCTTCTTCACATAAAGTGGTACTGACCGTACGCTTACTTTGGAGCTGCAGAAGCAAGTCATTCGGACGAAGAGCGTCGAGTTCATGCCCTTCTCCCTCTCCTTCTTCCTCACGCTGAGCGCCATCGTGTGGTTCTCCTACGGCCTATTCATCAAGGACATCTACATCGCGGTAATTATAAATTATTCTAATGGCATCTCAACTATAACACTTGCTGCCTTTGGAGCCTTAATCTCGATTTTAGCATCCAAATTTTATAAACTGCTCATTTGAAACACATTTCGTCAATTTTGAAACGTACAGATTCCAAACATCTTAGGATTCGGCTTTGGGGTCATCCAGATGATCCTCTATATGGTCTACAGGAAAACCAAGGTCGAAGTACTGCAAAAGGAAGACACGATGCCGGAGCACGTAGTAAAGGTTGACGAGATCAGAGTCGCGCCGGTAGCGTCCGAGGAGGAGGAGAGAGGGCTGGGGAGGGGACTGATCAGGCGAGTCCGGTGTGAAGTAGCTTCATTCAGTCGCCCCTGTCTCTGTCCTCTGCTTCCTTCTTCTGTGGTCTTGAAGTTTATTGATTTTGTAGGTACATATGTATCATTTGCATTTCACCAGGGAGTATATAGATGTCAATGTAATAATTCTTTTTTTTTTTTTTGGTGTTTCGATCTTCATTTAATAAAATTGAAGCTCATTCTATTGCTCCATATGCCAGCAGCCTCCTAATTACCTGAAATTTTTTGTCATGTAACATCTTTTAGCAATATTTTAGTGTTGATTTCATTAGGAAGGAACAGAGTTTGAATTAATATTGGGTACTAGTCCTCAAAATTAGTCATGGTAAATGCCAACTTGTGATGATTGTCAAACAGAAGCTTTATAAATGAGTGATATCAACCATTCTCTCACGAGAAAAATACAAATATCAATGGACCATACAACTTACCAAGTATTTAAAAGGGGGTTGCTAGCTGAAATTGATAGTAGGATTGTTGGGTTCAGCCATGGTTCTCTAGTCAATATTGCAGATAGAGTCATGTTTTCCATTATAATAATAAGAAGATGAAGTTCAACTTTGGAACGGTTCGATTGTATATCCTTTCGGTTGAGTGTTCAAATGTGGTGATAATAGAATGGATAATTTAGCTCCACATCTAAGAAGTATGATTATGAGATGTATTAATTAGGATTGGTTAAGACCTTACATGGAAAAAAAAAATTAAGACATGGGTCCAGTCTAGTATCATATCACATGGGTCAATTTCTGTTCGGGTCATACCTTGTCTCAACAAGTGGTATCATAGTCCAACGTTATATGACTGATTTGGACGACTCTAATTGGTTCGAGACAGATTGTGTTGAACGTTCATGTGTATATATAATGAGATTATATGGACTCTCTTATCAAGGTAGAGTTAGAACATCCTCCATAAGATAGTTTGGAATACATTTGTATGAAAGGTGGGTCAAACTTAATGTTGGAGATAAATACATGGATTGACTTTAAAGATGGTTCTGACACGTCGAAGGCGGAGCAAGACGTTGTGGTTGACACACAATGATGGTGTGGATGAACATGTCGGTTTGGTTATGTGGTCGAACGAATATTGATGATAATATTTTGGATCTCTTGGGTGCTCGACTAGCTGGAACGAGAAAAGGTAGCCAGGATGTTTGGTTGCTCAGCTAGCGAAAACGAACTAAGGTGGAGATTGTTGGATTGTATCTCGTTTTCGATTGAGCGCTCAAAGGTGATGGCAATGGAGTAGATAATGTAGTCTAACATCAGGTAGGAAGTGGGATCATGATGTGTAGATAATTGGAATTAGTTTATGACTTATATGAATTTTTTCTTAAAGACATATGAGTCCAGTCAAATATCACACCTCAACAAAAAAGGTAGTCGGGGTGCTTGGCAGAGCCAATCCTGAGTTCATTAGAGGCCTAGGCAAACTTTCAAAATGGGGCCTATATATAATATAGATAAATTAAAAACTGAAATAAAAGTAAATTAATAAAAATGTTGCCACCAAGAATTGAAACCTCTAGAATGCAAGTCACATGATGACCACTACACTAGAATTATTTTATGTTAAAAAAGGTTCATTATACATATTAGTTCTTTTATATATATATATATATATATATATATATATATATATATATATATATATATATATATATATACTTTTTGGGCCCTCCACTCTCGTGGACCTTGTGCTGTCGCCCGGCTGCCTGGACCAGGGCCGGCCCGGTGCTTGGTTGCGAAATTATAAGGTGAAAATTGTTGAAATGTATTAACGTTCCGAGTAGAGCGTTCAAAAGCGATGATTTAGTCTCACTTCTAATAGAAAGTGAGATAATAAGATGTAGATAATTTGGATCGGATCATATCATGAAACCTTTTTTTTTAATATATAGACTCAGTTCAATATATCGGATAGGCCAACACACATCATTCTCAATAGGAATTCCTATAAACCTAGTTAAAAACTGGAAAGTAACTAGCCATCAGCAAAAAGAAATAATAAGTCGTCTTCACCTTCAGTGTGGTTTGAACACTAGGCTTGTTCCCATTATGAAAATCACATAATGAACCCAAAGAAATGGAAGCATGCCATAGGATCTGTCATTTTTTTCTATGATGGTCAATAGACAATAGATTGTGCAGTTTGGAAACACTTTCCATTCTTTGTCTTTTAGATACACTGAAATATAGTTAAAGGAACTTAATTTTGATTAAGAACAGTTAAACAATCAGACTGAGGTTGGAACTGTTAATAATCTCTATAGTTTATATTTTGTATAGAACTTATAATACTGACCACGTCTATATTAAAAAAAAAGATAATCAGTGTAATTATTTTCGAAATATAATAGAAAGATATTGTATATTTATTTCTATATATAAACTTTATAAAAAAAATTCATGCACACACATAATTGGAGGATTTAAATCTTGTCGGTCTCTTCGGATGTTTATTTAATATTATTAGACTAGAGAGTCGGACTATTATATAAACTTTGACTGAGGCTGCAAATAAGAAAATATTTTTCTTAATATCACATACTGAACAGGGAAATTTGTTGTTGCAACATTTGTCTTTCTAGGTAAATATCAGGAGAGGTTTATGTTGATCTTTTCATGAAGCAGCTGTGAGCAAGAAGTGACAAATTTTGGGTGCCACCTATAGAGCTGAACAAGGGGACAAGAGGACTGTGCTGGTTTGCATGTGTTTGGAGGGCTGAACTTGAGTAGTCCCACAGAACTCTACGCACAAAAATCTTTGGAAAAAAAATATGATAGTTATCCTTCAAAAAAATTAAAAATTAAAATAAAATCTTTCTAATATTTTGTAGTTTATTTTGGGTCATAGTTATTTTGAGATTCTTTGTGTAATGTGTATCGTGGTGGCAATAAGCTTATCTTAAAATTTGTATGTTTTGTTATTCTCTTTTTAATAAAAGAAGGTGGACACTTACCACATTTTAGTAAATTAAAACTCCACAATAATAAACTCCTGTAGCCTCAAGGTGTGAAGTCGTTTGAAGGTGTAAAATATAAATATTTTTAATGAAAATATGAACATTAAGATATGTAATTAAAGAAGCAATTAGAACATCTTTAAATTTGGAAATAGTTGATATTGAAGAAAAAAATTGTGATGAACCTATCCGGTTCATCTACGGCCATTAAGGTAGCCGCTCATCTAGTTTAGCTTTTAAATTAGGAATATTTTAGCAAATCCTCACTCAAATTATAGAAACTAATATGTACTCAGGGGCGGCCCTGGCCCAGGGCAGGCCGGACGACGGCCCAGCCCCCTGATGAAATGGGACTAACATGGAACTATTTACATTAGAACTAGTATGTATCATGTGCATTTTTTAACAAGAAACATTGTGGTTTAGTGGTTATAATGCTAGACTTATATTTAAGAGGTCATTGGTTCAAATCTTGACTACAACATTTTTTATTTTTTTACATGATGTATGGGGGTCCATTTTGGAAGTTTCGCTCGGACCCCCATCAGCTCAGGACCGACCCTGTATATACTTCCACTTTTTTAAAATAAATACCTCCAGTTTTTATATGGAACAATTAAAAATTTAAAGTATACTCCTACTATTACAACCTTTTTGAGTGTTTGGTAAAAAATAGGACATTTGGTAGATTTTTAAAATTTTTGAGAGTATATACTAGTTTCTATAATTTGAGTGGAGATATTTGCTAAAAATATCCTTAAAATTATTTATGTCTATTTTATACAAAGAAGAAGAAAAAAAAATCCAACTTAATTCTCTTTAGAAGATGATGATGGTTCTGATACACATACGTACACACACATTGCATCTGATGAGTGTGGTGTGGACAGTAGACAGTGTTTGTTTGAAAACTTTACAAAAGTCACCAAACAATGGACAGCTTAACATGTTTATATGGTCATCTGACAGATTCACTCGTTAAAATCAGTGCTCGTTCATCTTTCTCAGGGATATGCTTCGGACAATGTGACAATTTACTTTGGGGAAAAAAATGTTTGTAACTATTTCTAACAGTGGACAGCAGAAGGAAATGTGACCATTTTAAGATTTTTCTCACTGGACAATGCGCAAAAAGTTCAGTAAAAAAGAAGGGCACGAAAAGATATCAGATGAACGTACAATGATACATGTGCTCTCACACACACAAAAATACAAGAGCGGTTCCTTGCCGACTGCAGATTGCCGACTGCGGAGGAGGACCGACGCATGAACCGTGAACACGTGTCGGCCTCTCATTAGTCGAATTGTGCATCAGATAGAAGTAGTACTCTGTTTTGTTGGGTCCACAACCGAGTCAATTGGGGTCCTCATTTGTCCTTGATTTCACGTGTGTGGTCCCCGCTCGGTCTATTAGGCTTTTTTTTCAAAAAAAAAAAAAATTTGTTCATGTTTCACTAGTCACCTTCACGTGCGTACAATAAAGCCTATATTGTGTTTACAAAATTTAAATACAAATTTAAATTATATTAAAATATTTTAAATTTGATTTGAATGTATTTTAATTTTGATGTTATACATATATTTAGAATTTTGGATATGTTTTAGTTAGATAATATTACGTATCTAAGGGTACATTTGATTACAAAGTGGAAAACATGTGAAAAATAAATTAATTCCACTGAATTATTTTACTAGGAAAAAAATTACAGGGAAAAATTTCACATAATTAGTTTGGGCATTTGATTGTCATTATTTTCCATGAAAAATAGTTATTTTCGATGGAAATTGATATTTTCCTATTTATTGGGCATGTTTCATTTTCCACCATTTTGAAGGAAAATATAAAAAATGATAGATTCTTTGAAAATAATTCCATGGAAAATATACGCTATCAAACACTACAACTGGTGGAAAATTTATCACAGAAATATTTTCCACAAAAAAAAAAGCTCGATCAAACACCCCTTAATTTAAATAATTTGAATATTGAATATGGTTTTAGGATTTGTTATATAGTTAGAAGAATGGGCGATGATGAACCTGGCCTGTGCGATGCGAGGCATCCACAACGTCGTAGGACTGACAAAAATGGCACGATCTGAGCTGGCGTGGGACAGAATGGAGCGCCCGTGCAAGAAAACTCAACAGCTAGGACGTCGTGCGGACGGTCGAGGACCGGCACCTTTCTACCACGGGTATAAACGACGGCCAACCACACGGCCCGTCGTGCGGCGCCGTAAGGACGTCGAGAATACGATGTAAAGACGTCATGCACATAGAACGGGTGGCTGGGCGGCATCGGCTGTCGTAGGCGTCGTGAAGACGTCGGGGGCGCCTTCGGCGTTGGGGGCGAAGCGAGACGTTGAGTTGGGGGCGTTGAAAGACGTCACGGCCGTCTCGTGGAGCTCTGAGCGCGCGGATGCGCAAGATATGCGTGTGGGACGATGATGACAAATTCAGTGCGGACAAATCCGCACGAAAAGTCCGAAACGATATGACAACCGGCTAAAAATCGTATGCGGGGAGACACGATTTAACTGAGTCCACATGTGCTGGTTAGAAAAAAAAAAGAGGAAAAAAAAAGTTAGAAGGAATTTTGAAATTTGTTTAACTACGTGAGAGATATATACGCAAGTTAAAATAATAATAGAGATAATAGATACGGATATACATACAACTTCTTCTTTTTTTGAGATGCCCGACGTAACGCACGGGACTTTGTGCACAATACGTTGCATGCCAGTTGGGCCAACTGCCCAAGTCTCTCCCGCGGTTCGATCCCGAGACCATCCACCTAGCCAAGGAGGTTATACCTCTCCTCACTGACCACAAAAGCCAGATGAGTTAGGTATACATACGACTTATACGGCTCATTTTTGGCCCGTTGTTAAGTCGTATACTCGTATTATAATTATAGAGATGGATATGAATTTGCTGGTAGGTTATATCATCATTCAATTTTTCCTAAATTATCCTAATGACAACTATAGTGCTCTCAATATTGCTGGGACATTTTTGACATCTTAAATTTTCCTTGCTCAATTTTGGCATCTCAATTTTATAAATGGCTATTTTGAAGCATATTCAGACTACTTCAAAAGCATATCTTATAGTACAAACACATCCTAAATACTTGTATTGTCATATAGTCTTTTAAAGTGGTCTCAATGTACTTCAAAATTAACGAAAGATACTTCAAAAAAATATTTTATAAAGTTTGGATGTCAAAATCGACAGTGAAAAGTTAATGTGCCAAAAAAAAAGTTCAAAACGCTGTAGTTGGAGATAATTTAGCCTCCAATTTTATGGGTACCAAGTACATGAAAGATCAAACTTCTTAGATCATCCAAGAGTACAAATTATAAATGGGACAATTGTAGCTAGGTGTAACAAACAACCAAATCACTCAGATTGTAAGAGAGACTTTTCATTATATTTTGAGGGAAAAAAACACAATTCCAAAGCCATTGCAAAACAGGAAGCAAGCAAGGGTGAAACAATGTACACAAGAAAAAGAACCAAAAAAGTGAAGATACAAGACTGGCAATTAGTGGCAAAATGCACACTTGGTTAGCCCTTTCATTTCTGATACTATCCTCGTTGCTGATACTATCCTTCATTGCTACCGCTGCCCGCCCGCCGCCCGCCCGGATCCCCCAGCTCCGGAAGCTAGACCCATGGCATCCGGTGGCATCTCCCAACTCCCGCTCCTTCGGCCCCAACTCGACCTCTTTGGATTTGCTGCTCCCCGTCCCTCTAAGCCCTCCTCCGCTCGGAAGCCTCGGTCCAGGTCCGGTGAAGGACCCGCGAAGCCCCCTCCGTCCTTGTCCTCCAACATTTCTTCTCTCATACCTGCCTCGAAATCGCCTCCCATTCCCATCCCCTCGACCTCACCGTCCCACGCAACCGCCTTCCTCCCCATCTCGATGTCCCCCACTCCTTTCCCCATGTTCGGGCTCATAAACCCCCCTCCGCCCACTGCACGGCCCTCTAGCCCTTCCTCTTTCTGCAGCCTTGCTCGGAAGTCGTTCATGGAAGGAGGGATGCTGGTGAAGAAGACCTCTTTAAAATTATCCACTACTCCTTTGTTGAAAGGGTTGGCTCGACGATCATATCGGTATCTGAAGTTCTCATAAGTCGTCTAAGAGCAAGAAATGGTGTGTGGAATTATAATATCAGGCGACAAATATAATGTACTTCTTATACAGATTCTAACAGGAAGTAGATATTGGTTTACCTGATTGGTGCTCATGAGATATAAATGGAAGATGGAGAGACCGCCGACGAACCATACAGCGATGAAGGTGTAAACTATGAGAACAATGGAAGCGGGGGTCTTGGTCATAGCTTTCCAAATCGTACTCTCATCAGCGTCCATAATCTTTCTTATGTAGATCCAGCAGAAAGAGAAGACATATATGCAGAGCAGAGTTGTGGAGAAAACAAACATGTAGAAGAATCGGTAGTTTCGCTGCATAGTAACACAGCAGACCAGTTGGAGAAATAAAAAAGATGATTGAGCATTACAAGTAACCCACATAACAAGCAAATTCCAAACTGTCCATAGACATTTGCAATCAACATTATAAGCAATTCCAAACTGTCCATAGACATTTGCAATCAACATTATAGTAGCTTCAGTGCATCAACAGTTCTCCTTTGCACATGTTTAGACCATTTCCGACAATTTTCTTTCATCTTATACGCATATAACTATAAACCACATGAAGATAAACAGAACTAATAAGCAAAAACAACTTGAAAAGAGTATAATGTAAATGTCACTAGCTTGGTTTGTGGGAAAACACTAATTATTTAACATGTGTCAATCTTATCAACCAACAAATTTGCAACTGCTACTAACAGATTTCAAGCAAAATAGAACAGAAATAAATATAAAACCAGTATAAACTACAAGAAATACCGACTTGTTCTTGTAAAGTAATATTCTTCGTATAAAGAGAGGATAAATTGGTTTTCTTCTGAGAAACAATAGAGATACATTATTACTTCTAATTTAATTTCGAGTTTGTGGTTCAATAGTTAGTGAGGTTCTCTTACAATTGCAAACATGTAACTTCCATATGTATAATAATGGAGATAGCGAATTAGACTTACAAGCCCAATACACTGCCCAACCCATGGGCAGTGGTGATCGAAACGTTGCACACAGTTATTGCAGATCGAGCAATGGGAACACCTAGGAGGTCGGTAAAGCATGCAGGTATCACAATACTTAATCTTCATAGTCATTCCATTGACAATCACGTCCTTAGTCCGTGGTAAGCGTAATGGTGGAGTTTGGACTCCCCCCACCCCGTTGTTGCCATCATAGCCTTCAGGCTCTGGAGGATGTGCATTACGAGGAATGATACCCGGATCTCTTCCAGATGTCATAAGTAAGAGGGCTAGATCCTGAAAAACAGATCCTATGTGAAATTAATATGCAGGAAAAAGAGGGGGAAAAAGAAAAAACGTGCAAATAATAATTTATACTATACACTCTGAACAAAAGGCTACACACAAGATGAAAACTCAAACAGTTAGATATAATCTACTAGCGCTGAACAATGTTCAAGTCTTAATTTCATTTTTTTTCAAAATTTTGTTAATACAATTATGAAAAAATAACCGAGTCTTAAACTAAAATTGAAGTTACGATTTCTGTTCTCAGTATCTCATGATACACGATACATATTTTCTGATACAGCAGGATACAACCTATAAACGATAGGAAGGTGATGACTTATTTTACAATACAATTTTATGTACCATACAAAATGACATGTATCACTCCAAGTTTGATGTTCCATATTTGTAAGTTTCATAATGGTTCTTTCTACGCGTCATCATTCTCTTTCTGTTGCAAGAGTACTCTAACGGACCTTATCCATACCCACACCTATGTCGAGCATATATTCAACATTTTTGACACTCATGTTTGATATGGTTCGTCTATATCTAGGTTCTAGAGGACCCAAAACATAGGCTCAAAATGATTTTGCATGGTCAGTATCGTGCCACATGAGAAAGTAACATTTCTTTGTATCATCTCCTCTCTATAATTTTTTGGAACCTAATTACAATCCACAACAAGCACAAATATCAATGTTATCAAGATCAAATGTAATTCCATTTCGCTCTTTGGCTTACGTTTCATAGGGATGAATGCAATTCCCTATAGCAAATTATTTCATGTTACCTCTTCATCTAGACTTCTTATACTCTAGCGAACTTGGAGGGTGCTCTTTGTTTCATTTTCTTAAACTGTATATCCAAAAGGTAGGCCTAGCTGCCTGCCCACTGGCCGCCTAGGTTTTATGGTGTGATCCTCTCATGCCCATAGTTAGGTTAGCAAGAAATTAGACACCTCAGGTCAATAGATGGTCATAAAATCTCTCCATTGTTTTTTTTTTTCATAGCTGACCCCATTCTGATGGGACAAGGCTTGATAGTCACAATGATGATAAAATCTGATGTACACTATATAATATATATTTTTTTAATTTTTTATTTTATTATTATATATATATATATATATATATATATATATATATATATATATATATATTTATTTTTATTTTTTTTGGAACCAGGTAAATAGTTTCTGGAATCGCTCCCACTAGGATTCGAACTCCTGACCACTCGGGCCGCATGCATCCTCTCTTAACCACTAGGCTAGAGGTCATTTGCACATATATATATATATATATATATATATATATATATATATATATATAATATAATGCATGAAGATGTCTCCATGTGTATATATATCTTGAATATCCATACCTGCATCCAAAATCTCGTTTTTTTGAATACGGGAATCCGTATTATGCCTGTATGTGAATCTGTGTCCTAGTCTATGCACCCTAGCCTTCAGTATGCCATGCTTGCACATTTATTGAGGTATTCTTGTTGATAAGGTGCAACTTCTCTGAGTTGTCAAATTGCATTAGCTAATTAATGGCTTGTTTCAGATAGTCTCAAAAATAGTTCAAGAACATATTCTATGCATAGGCATGTATTCATGTAAATGCGTTTTAGCTGAGACAATTAAGGTAGATTGAAATGTAGCTAAGGGGCTTCATGGAAATTTTAAGTGGTCCTTGAGAGAGACAGATGGAGGTAATACGTACATGTGGCCAACACCCCAAAATTGATATGAAGGCTACATTGTTGTGTCGTTGAATCCTTGCAAATTTTGGAGTTGATTATCATACTCGGTATTTTGACAAAAGTTGTGGCAGATTGGCTAGAATAATACATGTACATAACTTAGGTATCATATTTAAAGTGAGATTGTGAAAGGAAGCCACATAATAATAGATTGATACTTAGGTCAAGACTATTAGAGTTTACTGAAGTTGTTATTTTAAGAGGGGGCACTGGTCGTGTACAAAATGACCATATATTAGAAAGCTTGTTTTGGCTAATGTTCAATTCATAGTTTGCACTATCAGCCAATACGATCCGATACAGTCAATACCGATATGGTTTGGCATGTCACGATCTGATATCGACCGATATCCGAGACTAACCGATACCGACACTGGGAGTCCATTTTCCGGTCAATTAGGTTAAGAAATTGAACGAAAAAGACTAATTAACAAGGATGTAAAAGCATATGGTTGTAAAAGCATGTAAAAGAAGAAAACTTATTTATTGGATGTAAATCAATCGACAAGGGTAACTACTATTTCATTCAATTTCAAAACTACTAAGAATCATCATAGAAAATACTTAAAATTATACATAAATGTATACAATATTTCTTCTAAAATGTTAATAATTTATTAATAATTATTTGTTTTCCAATTATGATACTCCGATCATAAATCGCGATACTGTCGATACCGAACTCATATGAATGGTTCGATACCGATTCTAATGCCGATACAGCAAACCTTGGTTCAGTTATAGGGTGTGTAATTTCCCCTCCCATAGTTTTTTCTCTTTTTCAATAAATTAGAAGTAAAAAAGTTATTTCATCAAATTTCTCAAACCCACTTTTACATCCTAAAGCCTATTCCCTAATTTCCATTTAAATTTCCATTCTAACTTATTATTCCTTAAGCCCATTAATTAAAAATCCCTACAACCAACTAAACCCAAACCCAAGCGTTTGTCATTACAAGTGTTCGTGATGAACTTATATATAATCACAAACAGAACAGAGTACAATGTAGGATCTCGTTGGGATCCTAGGAGTACACTTTTATTTTTATCTGGAAACCGTGTCGATGGAACGAGTGTGATTCTTTGACTCCATTGATGATCTGACGACGATCTCGGATCTCTGAAGGTCTGAGTTGCTCTGGAACAGGTAGGGACTTGAAGAGGATTGAAACTCTTGCAAGTGCTCTGGATGCTGAAGTGGTTGAAAAAGTTGAAGAACCGAAGCTGAAGCCCTTGAATGAAGGAATGATCCTTCTATTTATAGGCAGCAGAATGATCTGCTTATGCGCGCATATGCGATGCGTGCATCGAGGTTTTGCACGTAGGGACGCCACGTGTCTGACTTTGTTGGACGCATGGACGATGCGCGGGGAGCTGCAAATGAATCTGTTTGAACTGCACTGTGGGCTTCGGAGGAGCTGACATGGCAGTTGCTGAGATTTAGTTGTTGCTGAAATCTTGGATGGTTGGCACCCATTCGTAGGCAGAACCGAGTCAAAGACACGGCGCGTACCTATTGCTAAAAGATCTTTGTTGATTGATTTGAGTGGATGCGTCTAGGATCCGGCGCATGAGACTTGGCTTCTGACAAGAGCAAGTCTGGGCACATGGCTTTTGAGGCGCATGCAGAGTTTGAGCGCATGGCTGCGGGCGCATGCAAGTTATCAGTTAGCTATGTGACAGAGCACAGCCATAACCGACAAAAGAGTGATGATTGTCTCTTCGTCTTCTGCAAAAGCTGACTGCTCAGACTTCGAGACGCGTGTTGCTGTCATTTCGATCATTTTAGCATTAAATGTTTTGATGGGTGGAGAGCTTTAGGAGGGCGCATCTGTAATATTCCGCTCGCGCAAGGCATTTGTTTGGTTTTTGGATGCGATCAGAATGTTAGACCGTGACTTGTGTTGGAAACTAAGAGAATTAAGGCTGATGCAGTCTCTCTTAACTGGCTAGACGGAATGGGTATTGGAACGTGCTTGCTGGTGGAGCTACGCTGAGTGGAAATATGTGCAATCGAAACAGGAAGATCTTGATGCAAGTGAGTGGAACTATCCTTCCTCCTTCCTACTCCTTTATGCTTAATAAAATGGAATTGTGATACTATGAATTGTCCATAAATGACTCATGTCTTAGTTGTGATAATAAGAGATGCTTATGTTGCCAAATATTGAAATGAACAACACATGAACATTAAACTCTTGATGAATCACACTTGAACTGCTAATGTGACTTGATGCCTGAGAATGAATTTATAATGCCCCTTATACTTAACGTTGCCGAAACAAGTAAAACACTTGAATAATGAGATACCTTGTGAACGATACATGAGAAATGAACTGGCTATGCTATCGACCCAATGAGCCAAATGAAACACTTGAATCATGTACACTCTGTACAACGTTGCAAAGATATGAATTATTGCATGTTTCTCATAAGCAATGAAAGAATGAATAAATGTCCCTATGAAATGAATGAATGTTATATTTCTTGCGAAGGAAAGATATGGAAAACATTGCGATGAGTTGATGAAATGAGAAATGATGAGACTTGGGATCGCTGGGATCACCAAGTGAAATGATGGTAATGTTGGAAAGAAATGAGTTATTGAACATGACTTGAATGAGATGAATGATGCACCGTTGCCTTACTTTTTTTAATATTTTATCATGCGATTTTGTGCACGATCGAGTCGGACACGCATTCGCATGGTCCTGGACAACTTCTATACAAGGTATTGTTTCCTCGGACAGTTCCGAGGGCCCTGGGACCGATTCGGCCTAGGAGGAAATGCAGCATGCTTTGGTGGCATGATTGGTATCGGGACATTCATTTCAGGCTCGCAACCCGTGAATGGTGCGTCGCATACCCTTGAAGTCCTATATGGCAAGTCCTAAATGGTGCATAACACCAGTGGTCAAGTAATCAGGATGCACGCTAATGAATATTTTGTGCAGGCAGAGTAAGTATATTACCTAACCTGTATTTGATGCAGGAACGAGGGAGTCGGCTATCGGTAAGAAATCACTTTAATGTGATATTTTTAATTATATGTTGGTTCAACTTGCTTGCTTAACATGATAACACCAAGTATGCTAGGATTATACCTTATTGTGAACGCTGCACAATCATGACTTACATATTAAACTGTTGCTATAGAAGAGAATATGAGACTACATGTTGCCCCTGGTTTGATGTTGCTTCCACACGAGCAATGCCATAATCCTATTTACAAGTTTCAATGTCCCTGCTCATGAATTGTAAACTGATGCTGGGCCCAACTAGAAAGATCACTCTAATAAATGTTGCTAAAATTGACTACTTAGTGTCGTTTAGGCGAGTGGGCAGAATTCTGTCGCCAGTACATAGATGATGTACTGACCCACGTTGTGGACATCTTTTTAGGTGCTCGTGCTTGGAAAGTTCTATACACGAAGATTGGCTTGATCGGTCCCGCGACATCGAAGATTTGTTGGGCATGCAGAAGCTCTCCTTGCAAAAGATGTCTTCTATTTATAAAGGGCATAATGTATGGAACATTGTAATTAGTTGTACCAGTGAGTTGTAAGTCAAGTCGATACATTGAGTTGTAATCTAATGTATCAGAGTATCAAATGTAAGCTTTATGGCATATGTTCAGTTAGCTATTAATGTAAAGTGAGATGTGTTGTAAATTTTGTATTCCATTACGAGTCATGTTCTACTTCAATTATCAATAAAGAGAACACATTTTTATATCTCTGCGCAACTTCAAGTTATCTGCTTATCTCCGCTACTATAAATCAGTTATGTGTTTCAATTCGATAAGAAATAATGTCCTCGTTAACCTCAATTTGTCTGCTTTGCGCTGCAATGTGTTCCTATTTGAAATTATCAATTATGTACCGTCTTTGTCTTGTACAAGTACAACACCAGACTTGTACGGCATCACGCTCAAGAGGACGAATGATTCGGCGTAATCAAAGCGAGGACGAACGATTCTCCGAATCGGGGCGTGACAGCATCAGATGTGCAGCGCATGGAGCTGATGAGCGCATAAGCTGTGTGGCGCATCTACTTTGGTCAGTTTTGTTGAGTATTTCGAAGCATTGATGACTCTTTGACTTAGCTGAGTTTGAGGTGACAGATTGATCGTCATTAATGCAAGTTCATTGCACTACTTTGAGAAATTGCCACTTGGCGCATGGATTTGATTTGCCCTGGCCTATAAATAGTAGAGTAGAGAGTTTGCTCATTCTAATCCGGAGTTGTCCATTCCGTTTTCACTTTTCGTGTTGCTCCTGACTTGACAAGTTCGCTGACAGAACGCTACCTTAACTCTTTCCGGGTTTCAAAAGTATACCTTGTATGATTACTGTCTAATTATATTTATTGCAGCATGTTACATGTTTGTTACTCTTTGCTTTAGTACTTATGATATATTGAGCGTCCAAGCTAGACTTGGGTGCGATTGACGAGTTCGTTGATTTACTTGTCTTTATTTCTTCTATGCATGTAGACTTAGTTGTTAGACGATTATCCTATATTAGCGGGATATTTTTATATCTCCTAGGCCATGACACACACATGACACGGATATGAAACTCATGTTAGGGGCAGGGGCTATCGTACTCGACTGGCCATCGATACGTACGGGACGTATGACGGTTAGAAACATAACTGCTATGATTAGTGCATTAGATACTCAAGCAGTAAACTGGACATATTGTGGATATGACTTGGTCGGTGTGGAGATTGTGGGGAGGACAGTCACTAAGCGTATGGGTTACCTAAATCGGTAACCATAGGATCCGGAGGAAACTATAGGAGTTTATGAGTTTGATTATCATGTCGGCCTCTGTCGTTCGTTGAATGTTGTCCGGATGCAGATGATTGGTTACATTTTATATATATATTATATAATATATATATATATTATATATATATATCATGAGCCTACACCTGCCCATGCGTGCGTTGTCCTCTAAATTTGCACTTAGAGGTTAGAAACACCATGTTGCATTTATTTATTGTACAGTATGTAATATCATGTTGTTTGTATCTTGCTACGTCCCTCTGAGGACCTGATTTTCTTCCAGGACTGGAGGACCAGGAGTATCCAGAGGTGTACAGACGTGGCCCTGTCTCTGCATTTGTGGACGTGGACGAGGAGGTCTTGCCTTTAGAGTTTCCATAATTCATGTTAGATAGGTTATTTATCTTGCATTTCTTTTTATTTCATGATGTACTGGACTATTTTCATGATTACAGTTACAATAGTCATTTGGTAGTAGATTTGTTTCCACGATCATCACTCTCAGACTATCGTTTCCTTCAGTTTTTACTCTTGTTGTTTCATGCTTAGTTATTACATTTACGGTATGGATGAGATCATTACTGCAGATATGTGACCAATTGTTACTTTATGAGTTGGAGCTCAATTACAGCATAAGTATGCATCATAGGTTCCATATATTAGAGTAGCCTACGTATGCATGCCAGCTGGCATAGCCACGTGCTGGTCCCATGTACTTTGGGACTAGAGCGTAACAGAGTGCATTTAGATAGCATTCCATTTTACGCAGAAAATAATTTATCCCATCTTGAATAACAATAATATCAAAATAATAATTACCGTGTACCCAATATTAGTTGAGCGAACAGAATATTACAAGGTCATGAATTCAAAGTTTATAGATAAAAGGTTTGTTTCTTCTCTGAGTAGCCTTCTCTACAAAGGATAATGATATGTTCCGTCTTGAAAATCTTTTTTCGTCTCTTTTTCTATTTGTACCTCCCTCTCCTCGTCACCATTTTATGTACAAAAGAGCAGGGCAGTAAGTAGAGTAACTTCTATGACAAGCATTAAACTCCATTTAGATGGCAAGTATAGTTCAAACAATACAATCCAATATGAAAAGGAAAGGGTTAGTTCAAACAGTACAAATCCAATGTGAAAAGGAAAGGGTAAAAGCAGTGGGTGGGTGGGTGGGTTGGGCCATTCTTCAAAGGGATGGTTGTGTATGTTGGGTGGGTTGGGGAGCGTAGAAGTAAAAATAGAGTTTTACACTGTAAAAAATCATTTGGCATGATAGAAACAAGAAGAGAGATGATACTCACATATAACGTAAATACAACAGGAACTACCATCACAAGTATCCCCATATGATGAGAAAATGATCCATCAACTTTCTTGCAACGAACACACAGAAA
>JANAVB010014199.1:5322242-5553086 GCA_029216955.1 Iris pallida | reverse complement strand
TATGCGGCAGTGGGAGGGCATGCCATGCGGCTAAAAAGTTTAAAGTTCATTGCGGCAATGAGCTCATGCGGTTGCGAAGGCTTTATGCGGCCGAAATTGCCCAGCGCCATGCGGCACGATCGCATGCGGCTGGAAAATACTTCTGCGCTGGGAATGCTCATGCGGCCGAAGGAAACTATTCATCATCCCTGCCAGAACCAGCACAGACGAACCTAGGAGAAGTCCAAATATTGTTTTGGCCACAACTTCCTCAAAACAAGTCGAAATCTAACTTTCAAAGGTCAAAATTGTATAGAATCAAATTTTCTACAGCATAGGACCATTGGTTTTCGAAAATAGCCAAGTTTGATAGATCAAAGCCGTGAAAACCCATAAAACCCTAGTTTTTAGGAACTTAGATCTACACAAATCTAGCCATTAAAATCAAAAACTTCAAGAACTAAACTTGTAGAGAATGAAGAGATGAACAATGTAGACAAATAAAATCGAGTAAAAATCAAGAAAGAAAAAATACACTAATCTCCACTTTTGAGCAAGTTGTACTTGCCTGTGGAGTGGTAGTTGAGAAAAATAAATTGAGGAGTGAACGAAGAGAGAGAGTGAGGAAGAGATATTAAATAGGGGTTGGGTTGGTTTAAGAAAACCCTAATCCCTAACAACTTCCACTAATGACAAGGCTAAAAAGGCTACATGCCATCATTAATAAATAATAGACAAAATTTATGCACATGCTAAATACAGATACAGTCTACAGAATTCATGAAGATTACGTATATCGGGATCGGGGAGTAACACTTGGGAGCTAAACACTTTCAAAGTGGCAAAATGAAATTGGATTAAAAAGAATCTACAAGCCAATGAACAATGCTAAAGATGAAGTCAAGAGGTATAAGCATAGACTACTTACAAAATGCTACGGCTATGATGAAAAGCAAGTTCATCCACCCAAAGATGTGCATCATAAGAATGCAAGTACAAAGAAAGTGTGTCAAAATGCAAAAGTAAGCTACCGAGATCTTCACCAAACAAATCGAGAAAGAAAGCACTATTCAAGACAAGAAGTTCACTTGGAATCGCAAAGTCAAGTTTAAGGAGGAGTGTTGGAAATAAACTTGATTTTGCGATATTTTAAGCCCAACAAATCTTGTCAATTCACTATCATTGGGCTTTGTCCATTAGGTCCATTTTAGTTTTAAGTTTAGTGCATGTTCTAGGAAATTTTTACCTAGAAAGTTCATGAAAAATATCTATGTTCATGAAAAATATCTATGTTCTAGAGATATCTTAATATTAATTGTAAAAGAGTGTAGAATAATTTCATACTATATTTAATAAATGTATAGACTCTTCCAATTGCCCTATAAAAAGGGGTGTTCTCCCCTCATTTTGTACACAACAAAAATTAAGAAGCTTAGTGCTATTATAAATTTTCTTTTCTTCCATTCTTCACTTCTACTAAATCTTCTCTCTATAATTTTCTCTCACTCCAAATTTGCTCATCCTTACTAATTGGTCCACCACAATTCCAACAAATTATTGTTGCAACATTTGTCTTTTATATAAAGATCGAGAGAAGTCCTAAGTGTTTCTTCTTATATAAACTTATAACACTAGTTACCTCTATGTTTTATAAATTTATAATTTAGTATAATTATTTTTGAAATATGAATAATTTTTATAATACTCATAAAACATAAAAAGAGTCAGTATATTTGTTTTTATATATAACTTTTGACGGAGGCTGCAAAGAAGATAATAATTTTTCTTAACGTCACATACTGAACAGGAAAAATTGTTGGTGCAACAGTTTCTTTTATGTAAAGATCAAGAGAAGTCCTAAGGTTTGCTTAGGGCAATTATGTTGATAGCAGCTATGAGCAACAAAGCAGCGCAAGAAGTGACAAATTTTGGCTGCCACCTATAGAGCAATTACGTTGATCGGTCTGATTAAGAAAGATTTTTTTTTTTTTTTTTTAGTAATATGGTCTCATATCTTTCTTTTTTTTGCTAGATGGTATCATATCATATTTAATATTAGAGTTTTAGTCTACATATGTAGGATTTGTATCTCAAATTTATTTTTTACATCCAAATATGTTATCAATTTCGAGATCTAAATTATATATTATTAGACCCAAATTCTATATTTGAATATATAGAGACCCAAATTCTAATATCAAATTATACAAGACTATGTTATTAAATAACCCTTAACAAAGTCAGTTGACTTGGATTTTCTGTGTAGAAGAAAAATCTTTATTTCTTTTATATATATTTTAGTTTGAACTAAAACGTTCCAAGGAAATACGTATTAAGTGGACCAATGTTGTAAAAACCGGACTGGACCGGCGGTTGGACTGGGTCCAACCGGTTTAAGCTAAAAAATCGGTCCGGTTCGGCTAAAATCGGGTCTTTTAAAGAACTGTCGATTTTTTGTCAAAATCGGGTTCAACCGGTGAACCGGCCGAACCGGTTCACAATTGAACCGGCCAATTTTGGTTATTTTTTCATTGTAAAAAAATTCAAAATAAATTATCATGTAAAATTTGAAAATTTTTTCTTTATTTGGTTTTAATCGGCCTTATAGTTGTAAAATTAAACCGAACTAACATACTTATGACCAAACCAAACTAAACCAAGAAGTAAATATGGATATTTTACCTATTTGAACCAAACCAAACCAAGTCTATTGAACTCCAATTGAATCCCGGTTGAACCCTAGTTGAACCGGTTGAACCCTGATTGAACCCCGGTCCGACCTATACCAAAAAAATTGGGTTCGATCATCGGTCCGGTTTTTAAAACAATGAAGTGGACTAACATATTTTCATATACGGACGTCTACACGTTGAATTCTTAACATCAAATTAATCTGATAAGAACACTTTCAACAAATTTCTTGATACTCGGAACATACTAATAGTTTTTTTTCTTGTAAAGATTGCTCTCCAATATGACCACCATGTTTCGTCTCCTTTAAGCATTGTTCGTCCCTCTAACTGACATTATTATGTTGTTTTTCCCCTCATATAGTTAGGCTGTAAAAATAATTTTTTTTGTCGTGTATATCAGTAGCGATAAATGTTTGGTTAATTTGGTTTCAACCTAGTCGAAATAGTCAAAAACAAATAAATCTAAATTTTCAAAAACCTAAAATCTAAATCGAAACCGAACCGAAATTGACAATAACCGAAACCGAACTGATATATTATATTCGCTTTATTCGGTTGAACAATTTCTATTGTTTAATGGGTCGGATCCAGAATTAAAATTATCGTTAAATTATTATTTTTAAAATGTATTTTTATACATAATTTGTTGTGTTTCAAATTTGGGCCCAAAATTTGACTAGCTAATAAACTACCAAAGTTGAACTTCAAAACACATATAAAAAAAACTATTGTTTTCAAAATATACATAAGAATATACACATTCTTAATCAATAAATACATAGAATTGAGAGTTTTTATATAATTACATCAGTTTTATTTGAATGTTGATTTTGAATAGAAACCAAAGTCCAAATCCAAAACTAAATAATTTTTTAGTATTTTTAAAATCGAAATTGAAAAGATTTTTCTAAACCGAACAAAATCTCTTATTCCCTTCGATTTTCAATCCAAAACCAAATAATGCTCAGTCCTGCATATCAGCTATATACGTTCTGCTGGAAAGAAAAAAATTATATTTTGTTGAGCTGAATTTATTCCATGCACATAACTAACTCATAGAATGATGGAATGCACATCCCTGTCAAGAGCTAGCCACAGGAAGGAAGAAAATAATATTCATGGTTGGCCAGCGCCCACGTAGCAGCTCTCATTCGTCTGGAGCATATAGAAGGGTGAAGTTCGAAGCATGCAGGAGAGCTAATAGAAATCTGTCACGTGGATGCAGGCCAGCGGTAGTCATGCCCACGGACGGGACCAAATAGCAGCGTCGAGGAAGAAATCATCTTAATTATTAGGAGTACTTGCAGACAACAGCTAATGCATAGTAGAGAGAGAGCTATATATGTGGAGCCTGAGCCACACACTTGTACCATTATTGTGACTCCGAAGCAAAGCCAGCAGCAGAAGAGAGGTGTGAACGAGTGGACATGCATGCACGTGGGTCTGCTCAAAGGGGATCTGATGGTAGCCCAGGTTTCGTCGCGCTGTCGCGCGCGACGACACGGATGGGCCTGCCGCAAGCGGTAGCTCTCGTTGATTCGTGGAGCTCTCGCAGGTTGAGAAGCATGCATGACGACGCCGATCGTTTGAGCTTTTTGACTAAATTTAGTAAATGCACACCGTCGTTTCATTAAAAAAGAGAACAATAAAATATATATATATATATATATATATAATATATATATATATTATATATATATAAACGTCGAGATCTCACTGCCTCCGTGTCGACCGCAGATGATGCGTACATAACTATGTTGTTCACATCTATTTCCGTTATGTTCGAGTGCGGAATCAGTCGAGCCGGAATGGGCTGGGATAAGCTGAGTTAGACTGACTTATATATATATATATATATATATATATATATATATATATATATATATTAAAAAAAAGGTTGGATGCAACCTAACTCAGCCATCGAGTAGTACGGCCTTTATTACGATTTTACAAGTGAGAAACCTTTAGAGTGAATATGAAGAATATATCTAACTGATCAGCTGAGAATTGTAGTCTGCAAGGAGTGGCCAACCTCCTGCGAGAGAGATGTGGGTGTACCTAAAAATTGGGGACCAAGTAGCATGCAAAGCAGCATGTACAAATCGCATGTGTTACACTAGACATTGCGAAAAAAAAAATTAAAATGTTGACATGTCCACTGTCAAGCTCACAATTATGATAATCTTATTTTTTTTTCCGCCTTGAGCTAATTAATTTCATTATATTAGCATATAATTCACAAGCAAACAAAGGAAGAAATATCTTTCTATTGCAAAACGCGGTTCGGAGTTCAGGAGCAAAAGTGAAAAAGAATGAAAGGGAGTGTCGTAGTTCTTTGAATTAGATTAGGGGGAAATGAGTGAAGATGGTTACGGTCAAGTGGTGGTAGAAAGAATGGGTTATAGGAGGGAACTTTACCATATTATATAATATAAATATATATAAACATAGTGGTGTAAAGTTCATTGGCACCTTCCTTTTGGGTGGATATCATGACCTCTCAGTTCTAAGTGCAATTTGATATGTTAATTAATCATTGTACTCTTCATTGTTAACTTAACACTACTCTACACACTCTAGAATAAAACTAAGTAAAAAAAAAAAGATGTCCGTGTTATGTTCATTTTAAGTAGTGGTGGTTGTAGGTTAGAAGTAGTCATAAGATATATGATAGTAGTTAAACTAAAGGAGTATATATATATATATATATATATATATATATATATATATATATATATTTTTTTTTTTTTTTTGAAATAATGGGTACTTGTGGTGAACTCGCCTCCACTAGGGCTCGAACTCCCGACCACTTGGGCCGTATGCATCTCTCTTAACCACTAGGCTAGAAAAATGATTCAAATAACATACTCAAAATTTTAGAACAAATACTTTGTTGCTTGTATTAGCATATAATTGGATAATTCCTTCTTTATGAAGCAAGTACGTTAGAAGAGTACAACAAAGAAAACCTGCGCAAAAATGTGTGCTTTTAACTGAGCGTGAATATTAGATGTTTGGACTAAAACCAAATTGATGATAATACATAATTTTTTATTCTAGTAATCACAAGAATATTACTTCCTACTTTATGTAAGTGATTGTACAATAAATGAGAAACACACTGTTTACCCGTGGAAATTCTAATTTAAATTATTTTTAACAAAATCTTTTACGTGTATCATGGTGCAACATATTATATATTAAAGCCTCAACATTGTTCTTTTGAGAAAATAAATTAAAAGATCAAAATAGATCATATAAAGTCTCATTTGGGACTCCATTCTGATGTCCAAAAATCAAGCTTTGAGGCCAAAATATTGTTGTAATTTGTGAGTATGTTTGGGATTTAAGTTTGGGGTTGGCAAAACTGAACAAAGATTTTTCTGGTGGAAACTGAAAAAAAAAAAACAAAACCCTTCATTCACGAAATTTGAACCCCTTTTTTTCTTCACCGAAAGTGGAATACAATATTAAAAAAAGTATGGACAAAAAAATGGAGGGTCACCCGCAATTCCGACCTCTTGTAGGATCACACTAATTCTAGGGGTGCCCTAATTAGAGGGAGATTGTCCAAGCCCGGAGCCTTGTCTAGCTTACCCTTGGGCCTGCCCTGTACGCACAACACCTTGACACAAAGATGGCAGATGGCATGCATAGAAACAGTATACGATCGAGTGCGCGTCGGATATAATTTTGTCTATGATGTATACTTTAAGGATCCATTTCAAAGAGATCTTGGCAATGTTTTGCATTGGTACTACCTAATGCAATCCTCCTTTATTAGGATTTGGAACCGGGAGTGAAAATATAGGACATTAAAAGCATAGCATAGATGTTGCCGTATAGATATGAATATGACATGACATGGTACAGATACAACATTAATTTTGACATATCCTAGTTTATTTTGGAGTCCACCTCAACCTTTTAGGGTACAAAGAAGGATCGATAATGGATTAACTAATTAAGAGAGGTGATGAGAAGCTAGTTAGCTAGGTCTGAACAATTAAAATTAGGATGTTAATATTGTATCTGCAATCTGTAACTACATGTCACGTGTCACCGTCTCATTGTCAGAATTTTAATAGCAGGCCCAAGCAAATAAGAGGGGCCTATAGAATTTGTCCACGTGTCCTACGGGTCACAGCCAGCTGTCAAGACCCGAGCAAAATATCGGCTTCCTTAAAATTAAGATGCACTAGTAAAAATAAGGAGCCTTACGTGTCTTGACATACGGCCAGAAAAAAACCCAACTTTTTGTTATATACAATAAAAATATCTCACTATATTGCACTTTTGGACTCCACTATCACCATTCCACATTCCTAGCTAGTAGAGTGGCATACATGTACACTACCAAGTATGTTGTTACATTTAGATTCACCTGTTGAGCACAATTAATTAGTACTAAGTCAAATTGATTAAGCAAGTGCTGATCACTTTTCCCTCCCTATATAAGGCCTCCTGCCCACCTCCACAACATGCATAGAGAAGAAGAAGAAGGAGCTTGAGGCTTTGTGTGTGTTCTTTCTCAAAACTTCAATAGTTTTGGAAGAGGAGAAGAAGGGAGGAAGGGACTTGATATTGCTTGCAATATTATTATTCAACCCATATCTTTCCTTGGGGAAGATGGCAGGCGGGCTATCGCTCGACCACCCTTGGGCTTTCTCCTTCGGCTTCTAGGTGATGCTTCTTTCCTTCCCATTTCATTCATTTTGATTATTGTGCTTTTGTTAAAACTCCACATGCATGAAATATATATGCTCCGACTATAGTGTAATTACTAATGCTGACGAACTAGTACATGAACTGCAGGCAACTTGATCTCATTCATGGTGTACCTAGCTCCGATGTAAGAATCTTATTTACTATCATCAACTCTATTATTTCTTTCTTTTTTCAAGAAACATTCGACGCGTATAATAAATTATTGACATAGATGGTTTGCTCTTGATCTTGATCACAGACCAACCTTCTATCGCATATGGAGAAAGAAATCGACCGAAGTGTTCCAGTCGGAGCCCTACATAGTTGCGTTGTTCAGCTCCATGCTATGGATCTTCTACGCATTTGTCAAGACCAACCAGCACCTACTCATCACCATCAACTCATTCGGGTGCGTCGCCGAGACTGCCTACATCGTCATCTTCCTCTTCTACGCCCCCAAGAAGGTTAAGGTATGCATGTTCATCATCGATGTTGTTTTGAAATTGGGAAGAAGAAAGGAGAATGAGAATAAAACATAAACTCTGTTGTTGTTGTTGTTGTAGATTCATGCAGCAAAAGTGATGGTGGCCTTGAACGTGGTACTCTTCTGCTTGATCGTCCTCTCCACCATGCTGATCTGGAAAGGCCCGGCCCGGGTCACGGCCCTCGGGTGGATGTGCGTCGGGTTCGCTGTCGTCGTCTTCGCAGCGCCCATGACCATAATTGTGAGGACATAAACATACATTTCTCTCTTTCTTTTCCTTCTTCACATAAAGTGGTACTGACCGTACGCTTACTTTGGAGCTGCAGAAGCAAGTCATTCGGACGAAGAGCGTCGAGTTCATGCCCTTCTCCCTCTCCTTCTTCCTCACGCTGAGCGCCATCGTGTGGTTCTCCTACGGCCTATTCATCAAGGACATCTACATCGCGGTAATAATATAAATTATTCTAATGGCATCTCAACTATAACACTTGCTGCCTTTGGAGCCTTAAGTCGATTTTAGCATCCAAATTTTATAAACTGCTCATTTGAAACACATTTCGTCAATTTTGAAACGTACAGATTCCAAACATCTTAGGATTCGGCTTTGGGGTCATCCAGATGATCCTCTATATGGTCTACAGGAAAACCAAGGTCGAAGTACTGCAAAAGGAAGACACGATGCCGGAGCACGTAGTAAAGGTTGACGAGATCAGAGTCGCGCCGGTAGCGTCCGAGGAGGAGGAGGAGAGGGCTGGGGAGGGGACTGATCAGGCGAGTCCGGTGTGAAGTAGCTTCATTCAGTCGCCCCTGTCTCTGTCCTCTGCTTCCTTCTTCTGTGGTCTTGAAGTTTATTGATTTTGTAGGTACATATGTATCATTTGCATTTCACCAGGGAGTATATAGATGTCAATGTAATAATTCTTTTTTTTTTTTTGGTGTTTCGATCTTCATTTAATAAAATTGAAGCTCATTCTATTGCTCCATATGCCAGCAGCCTCCTAATTACCTGAAATTTTTTGTCATGTAACATCTTTTAGCAATATTTTAGTGTTGATTTCATTAGGAAGGAACAGAGTTTGAATTAATATTGGGTACTAGTCCTCAAAATTAGTCATGGTAAATGCCAACTTGTGATGATTGTCAAACAGAAGCTTTATAAATGAGTGATATCAACCATTCTCTCACGAGAAAAATACAAATATCAATGGACCATACAACTTACCAAGTATTTAAAAGGGGGTTGCTAGCTGAAATTGATAGTAGGATTGTTGGGTTCAGCCATGGTTCTCTAGTCAATATTGCAGATAGAGTCATGTTTTCCATTATAATAATAAGAAGATGAAGTTCAACTTTGGAACGGTTCGATTGTATATCCTTTCGGTTGAGTGTTCAAATGTGGTGATAATAGAATGGATAATTTAGCTCCACATCTAAGAAGTATGATTATGAGATGTATTAATTAGGATTGGTTAAGACCTTACATGGAAAGAAAAAAAATTAAGACATGGGTCCAGTCTAGTATCATATCACATGGGTCAATTTCTGTTCGGGTCATACCTTGTCTCAACAAGTGGTATCATAGTCCAACGTTATATGACTGATTTGGACGACTCTAATTGGTTCGAGACAGATTGTGTTGAACGTTCATGTGTATATATAATGAGATTATATGGACTCTCTTATCAAGGTAGAGTTAGAAACATCCTCCATAAGATAGTTTGGAATACATTTGTATGAAAGGTGGGTCAAACTTAATGTTGGAGATAAATACATGGATTGACTTTAAAGATGGTTCTGACACGTCGAAGGCGGAGCAAGACGTTGTGGTTGACACACAATGATGGTGTGGATGAACATGTCGGTTTGGTTATGTGGTCGAACGAATATTGATGATAATATTTTGGATCTCTTGGGTGCTCGACTAGCTGGAACGAGAAAAGGTAGCCAGGATGTTTGGTTGCTCAGCTAGCGAAAACGAACTAAGGTGGAGATTGTTGGATTGTATCTCGTTTTCGATTGAGCGCTCAAAGGTGATGGCAATGGAGTAGATAATGTAGTCTAACATCAGGTAGGAAGTGGGATCATGATGTGTAGATAATTGGAATTAGTTTATGACTTATATGAATTTTTTCTTAAAGACATATGAGTCCAGTCAAATATCACACCTCAACAAAAAAGGTAGTCGGGGTGCTTGGCAGAGCCAATCCTGAGTTCATTAGAGGCCTAGGCAAACTTTCAAAATGGGGCCTATATATAATATAGATAAATTAAAAAACTGAAATAAAAAGTAAATTAATAAAAATGTTGCCACCAAGAATTGAAACCTCTAGAATGCAAGTCACATGATGACCACTACACTAGAATTATTTTATGTTAAAAAAGGTTCATTATACATATTAGTTCTTTATATATATATATATATATATATATATATATATATATATATATATATATATATATATATATCTTTTTGGGCCCTCCGACTCTCCGTGGACCTTGTGCTGTCGCCCGGCTGCCTGGACCAGGGCCGGCCCGGGTGCTTGGTTGCGAAATTATAAGGTGAAAATTGTTGAAATGTATTAACGTTCCGAGTAGAGCGTTCAAAAGCGATGATTTAGTCTCACTTCTAATAGAAAGTGAGATAATAAGATGTAGATAATTTGGATCGGATCATATCTAACATGAAACCTTTTTTTTTAATATATAGACTCAGTTCAATAATATATCGGATAGGCCAACACACATCATTCTCAATAGGAATTCCTATAAACCTAGTTAAAAACTGGAAAGTAACTAGCCATCAGCAAAAAGAAATAATAAGTCGTCTTCACCTTCAGTGTGGTTTGAACACTAGGCTTGTTCCCATTATGAAAAATCACATAATGAACCCAAAGAAATGGAAGCATGCCATAGGATCTGTCATTTTTTTCTAATGATGGTCAATAGACAATAGATTGTGCAGTTTGGAAACACTTTCCATTCTTTGTCTTTTAGATACACTGAAATATTAGTTAAAGGAACTTAATTTTGATTAAGAACAGTTAAACAATCAGACTGAGGTTGGAACTGTTAATAATCTCTATAGTTTATATTTTGTATAGAACTTATAATACTGACCACGTCTATATTAAAAAAAAAGATAATCAGTGTAATTATTTTCGAAATATAATAGAAAAGATATTGTATATTTATTTCTATATATAAACTTTATAAAAAAAAAATTCATGCACACACATAATTGGAGGATTTAAATCTTGTCGGTCTCTTCGGATGTTTATTTTAATATTATTAGACTAGAGAGTCGGACTATATATATAAACTTTGACTGAGGCTGCAAATAAGAAAATATTTTTTCTTAATATCACATACTGAACAGGGAAATTTGTTGTTGCAACATTTGTCTTTCTAGGTAAATATCAGGAGAGGTTTATGTTGATCTTTTCATGAAGCAGCTGTGAGCAAGAAGTGACAAAT
The DNA here is from genome assembly GCA_029216955.1 of Iris pallida. Lineage (NCBI taxonomy): Eukaryota > Viridiplantae > Streptophyta > Magnoliopsida > Asparagales > Iridaceae > Iris > Iris pallida. The sequence continues at coordinate 5,541,749 of JANAVB010014199.1, read as the reverse complement.
TTTGGGTGCCACCTATAGAGCTGAACAAGGGGACAAGAGGACTGTGCTGGTTTGCATGTGTTTGGAGGGCTGAACTTGAGTAGTCCCACAGAACTCTACGCACAAAAATCTTTGGAAAAAAAATATGAAGATAGTTATCCTTCAAAAAAATTAAAAATTAAAATAAAATCTTTCTAATATTTTGTAGTTTATTGTTTGGGTCATAGTTATTTTGAGATTCTTTGTGTAATGTGTATCGTGGTGGCAATAAGCTTATCTTAAAATTTGTATGTTTTGTTATTCTCTTTTAATAAAAGAAGGTGGACACTTACCACATTTTAGTAAATTAAAACTCCACAATAATAAACTCCTGTAGCCTCAAGGTGTGAAGTCGTTTGAAGGTGTAAATATATAAATATTTTTAATGAAAATATGAACATTAAGATATGTAATTAAAGAAGCAATTAGAACATCTTTAAATTTTGGAAATAGTTGATATTGAAGAAAAAAAATTGTGATGAACCTATCCGGTTCATCTACGGCCATTAAGGTAGCCGCTCATCTAGTTTAGCTTTTAAATTAGGAATATTTTAGCAAATATCCTCACTCAAATTATAGAAACTAATATGTACTCAGGGGCGGCCCTGGCCCAGGGCAGGCCGGACGACGGCCCAGCGTCCCCTGATGAAATGGGACACTAACATGGAACTATTTACATTAGAACTAGTATGTATCATGTGCATTTTTTAACAAGAATCATTGTGGTTTAGTGGTTATAATGCTAGACTTATATTTAAGAGGTCATTGGTTCAAATCTTGACTACAACATTTTTTTATTTTTTTACATGATGTATGGGGGTCCATTTTGGAAGTTTCGCCTCGGACCCCCATCAGCTCAGGACCGACCTGTATATACTTCCACTTTTTTAAAATAAATACCTCCAGTTTTTATATGGAACAATTAAAAATTTAAAGTATACTCCTACTATTACAACCTTTTTGAGTGTTTGGTAAAAAATAGGGACATTTGGTAGATTTTTAAAATTTTTGAGAGTATATACTAGTTTCTATAATTTGAGTGGAGATATTTGCTAAAAATATCCTTAAAATTATTTATGTCTATTTTATACAAAGAAGGAAGAAGAAAAAAATCTAACTTAATTCTCATTTAGAAGATGATGATGGTTCTGATACACATACGTACACACACATTGCATCTGATGAGTGTGGTGTGGACAGTAGACAGTGTTTGTTTGAAAACTTTACAAAAGTCACCAAACAATGGACAGCTTAACATGTTTATATGGTCATCTGACAGATTCACTCGTTAAAATCAGTGCTCGTTCATCTTTCTCAGGGATATGCTTCGGACAATGTGACAATTTACTTTGGGGAAAAAAATGTTTGTAACTATTTCTAACAGTGGACAGCAGAAGGAAATGTGACCATTTTAAGATTTTTCTCACTGGACAATGCGCAAAAAGTTCAGTAAAAAAGAAGGGCACGAAAAGATATCAGATGAACGTACAATGATACATGTGCTCTCACACACACAAAAATACAAGAGCGGTTCCTTGCCGACTGCAGATTGCCGACTGCGGAGGAGGACCGACGCATGAACCGTGAACACGTGTCGGCCTCTCATTAGTCGAATTGTGCATCGGAGATAGAAGTAGTACTCTGTTTTGTTGGGTCCACAACCGAGTCAATTGGGGTCCTCATTTGTCCTTGATTTCACGTGCGTGGTCCCTCGCTCGGTCTATTAGGCTTTTTTTTCAAAAAAAAAAAAAAATTTGTTCATGTTTCACTAGTCACCTTCACGTGCGTACAATAAAGCCTATATTGTGTTTACAAAATTTAAATACAAATTTAAATTATATTAAAATATTTTAAATTTGATTTGAATGTATTTTAATTTTGATGTTATACATATATATTTAGAATTTTGGATATGTGTTTAGTTAGATAATATTACGTATCTAAGGGTACATTTGATTACAAAGTGGAAAACATGTGAAAAATAAATTAATTCCACTGAATTATTTTACTAGGAAAAAAATTACAGGGAAAAAATTTCACATAATTAGTTTGGGCATTTGATTGTCATTATTTTCCATGAAAAATAGTTATTTTCGATGGAAATTGATATTTTCCTATTTATTGGGCATGTTTCATTTTCCACCATTTTGAAGGAAAATATAAAAAATGATAGATTCTTTGAAAATAATTCCATGGAAAATATACGCTATCAAACACTACAACTGGTGGAAAATTTATCACAGAAATATTTTCCACAAAAAAAAAAGCTCGATCAAACACGCCCTTAATTTAAATATAATTTGAATATTGAATATGGTTTTAGGATTTGTTATATAGTTAGAAGAATGGGCGATGATGAGCCTGGCCTGTGCGATGCGAGGCATCCACAACGTCGTAGGACTGACAAAAAATGGCCACGATCTGAGCTGGCGTGGGACAGAATGGAGCGCCCGTGCAAGAAAACTCAACAGCTAGGACGTCGTGCGGACGGTCGAGGACCGGCACCTTTCTACCACGGGTATAAACGACGGCCAACCACACGGCCCGTCGTGCGGCGCCGTAAGGACGTCGAGAATACGATGTAAAGACGTCATGCACATAGAACGGGTGGCTGGGCGGCATCGGCTGTCGTAGGCGTCGTGAAGACGTCGGGGGCGCCTTCGGCGTTGGGGGCGAAGCGAGACGTTGAGTTGGGGGCGTTGAAAGACGTCACGGCCGTCTCGTGGAGCTCTGGAGCGCGCGGAGTGCGCAAGATATGCGTGTGGGACGATGATGACAAATTCAGTGCGGACAAATCCGCACGAAAAGTCCGAAACGATATGACAACCGGCTAAAAATCGTATGCGGGGAGACACGATTTAACTGAGTCCACATGTGCTGGTTAGGAAAAAAAAAAGAGGAAAAAAAAAGTTAGAAGGAATTTTGAAATTTGTTTAACTACGTGAGAGATATATACGCAAGTTAAAATAATAATAGAGATAATAGATACGGATATACATACAACTTCTTCTTTTTTTGAGATGCCCGACGTAACGCACGGGACTTTGTGCACAATACGTTGCATGCCAGTTGGGCCAACTGCCCAAGTCTCTCCCGCGGTTCGATCCCGAGACCATCCACCTAGCCAAGGAGGTTATACCTCTCCTCACTGACCACAAAAGCCAGATGAGTTAGGTATACATACGACTTATACGGCTCATTTTTGGCCCGTTGTTAAGTCGTATACTCGTATTATAATTATAGAGATGGATATGAATTTGCTGGTAGGTTATATCATCATTCAATTTTTCCTAAATTATCCTAATGACAACTATAGTGCTCTCAATATTGCTGGGACATTTTTGACATCTTAAATTTTCCTTGCTCAATTTTGGCATCTCAATTTTATAAATGGCTATTTTGAAGCATATTCAGACTACTTCAAAAGCATATCTTATAGTACAAAAGCACATCCTAAATACTTGTATTGTCATATAGTCTTTTAAAGTGGTCTCAATGTACTTCAAAATTAACGAAAGATACTTCAAAAAAATATTTTATAAAGTTTGGATGTCAAAATCCAACAGTGAAAAGTTAATGTGCCAAAAAAAAAGTTCAAAACGCTGTAGTTGGAGATAATTTAGCCTCCAATTTTATGGGTACCAAGTACATGAAAGATCAAACTTCTTAGATCATCCAAGAGTACAAATTATAAATGGGACAATTGTAGCTAGGTGTAACAAACAACCAAATCACTCAGATTGTAAGAGAGACTTTTCATTATATTTTGAGGGAAAAAAACACAATTCCAAAGCCATTGCAAAACAGGAAGCAAGCAAGGGTGAAACAATGTACACAAGAAAAAGAACCAAAAAAGTGAAGATACAAGACTGGCAATTAGTGGCAAAATGCACACTTGTGGTTAGCCCTTTCATTTCTGATACTATCCTTCATTGCTGATACTATCCTTCATTGCTACCGCTGCCCGCCCGCTCGCCCGCCCGGATCCCCCAGCTCCGGAAGCTAGACCCATGGCATCCGGTGGCATCTCCCAACTCCCGCTCCTTCGGCCCCAACTCGACCTCTTTGGATTTGCTGCTCCCCGTCCCTCTAAGCCCTCCTCCGCTCGGAAGCCTCGGTCCAGGTCCGGTGAAGGACCCGCGAAGCCCCCTCCGTCCTTGTCCTCCAACATTTCTTCTCTCATACCTGCCTCGAAATCGCCTCCCATTCCCATCCCCTCGACCTCACCGTCCCACGCAACCGCCTTCCTCCCCATCTCGATGTCCCCCACTCCTTTCCCCATGTTCGGGCTCATAAACCCCCCTCCGCCCACTGCACGGCCCTCTAGCCCTTCCTCTTTCTGCAGCCTTGCTCGGAAGTCGTTCATGGAAGGAGGGATGCTGGTGAAGAAGACCTCTTTAAAATTATCCACTACTCCTTTGTTGAAAGGGTTGGCTCGACGATCATATCGGTATCTGAAGTTCTCATAAGTCGTCTAAGAGCAAGAAATGGTGTGTGGAATTATAATATCAGGCGACAAATATAATGTACTTCTTATACAGATTCTAACAGGAAGTAGATATTGGTTTACCTGATTGGTGCTCATGAGATATAAATGGAAGATGGAGAGACCGCCGACGAACCATACAGCGATGAAGGTGTAAACTATGAGAACAATGGAAGCGGGGGTCTTGGTCATAGCTTTCCAAATCGTACTCTCATCAGCGTCCATAATCTTTCTTATGTAGATCCAGCAGAAAGAGAAGACATATATGCAGAGCAGAGTTGTGGAGAAAACAAACATGTAGAAGAATCGGTAGTTTCGCTGCATAGTAACACAGCAGACCAGTTGGAGAAATAAAAAAGATGATTGAGCAGTACAAGTAACCCACATAACAAGCAAATTCCAAACTGTCCATAGACATTTGCAATCAACATTATAAGCAAATTCCAAACTGTCCATAGACATTTGCAATCAACATTATAGTAGCTTCAGTGCATCAACAGTTCTCCTTTGCACATGTTTAGACCATTTCCGACAATTTTCTTTCATCTTATACGCATATAACTATAAACCACATGAAGATAAACAGAACTAATAAGCAAAAAACAACTTGAAAAGAGTATAATGTAAATGTCACTAGCTTGGTTTGTGGGAAAACACTAATTATTTAACATGTGTCAATCTTATCAACCAACAAATTTGCAACTGCTACTAACAGATTTCAAGCAAAATAGAACAGAAATAAATATAAAACCAGTATAAACTACAAGAAATACCGACTTGTTCTTGTAAAGTAATATTCTTCGTATAAAGAGAGGATAAATTGGTTTTCTTCTGAGAAACAATAGAGATACATTATTACTTCTAATTTAATTTCGAGTTTGTGGTTCAATAGTTAGTGAGGTTCTCTTACAATTGCAAACATGTAACTTCCATATGTATAATAATGGAGATAGCGAATTAGACTTACAAGCCCAATACACTGCCCAACCCATGGGCAGTGGTGATCGAAACGTTGCACACAGTTATTGCAGATCGAGCAATGGGAACACCTAGGAGGTCGGTAAAGCATGCAGGTATCACAATACTTAATCTTCATAGTCATTCCATTGACAATCACGTCCTTAGTCCGTGGTAAGCGTAATGGTGGAGTTTGGACTCCCCCCACCCCGTTGTTGCCATCATAGCCTTCAGGCTCTGGAGGATGTGCATTACGAGGAATGATACCCGGATCTCTTCCAGATGTCATAAGTAAGAGGGCTAGATCCTGAAAAACAGATCCTATGTGAAATTAATATGCAGGAAAAAGAGGGGGGAAAAAGAAAAAACGTGCAAATAATAATTTATACTATACACTCTGAACAAAAGGCTACACACAAGATGAAAACTCAAACAGTTAGATATAATCTACTAGCGCTGAACAATGTTCAAGTCTTAATTTCATTTTTTTTCAAAATTTTGTTAATACAATTATGAAAAAATAACCGAGTCTTAAACTAAAATTGAAGTTACGATTTCTGTTCTCAGTATCTCATGATACACGATACATATTTTCTGATACAGCAGGATACAACCTATAAACGATAGGAAGGTGATGACTTATTTTACAATACAATTTTATGTACCATACAAAATGACATGTATCACTCCAAGTTTGATGTTCCATATTTGTAAGTTTCATAATGGTTCTTTCTACGCGTCATCATTCTCTTTCTGTTGCAAGAGTACTCTAACGGACCTTATCCATACCCACACCTATGTCGAGCATATATTCAACATTTTTGACACTCATGTTTGATATGGTTCGTCTATATCTAGGTTCTAGAGGACCCAAAACATAGGCTCAAAATGATTTTGCATGGTCAGTATCGTGCCACATGAGAAAGTAACATTTCTTTGTATCATCTCCTCTCTATAATTTTTTGGAACCTAATTACAATCCACAACAAGCACAAATATCAATGTTATCAAGATCAAATGTAATTCCATTTCGCTCTTTGGCTTACGTTTCATAGGGATGAATGCAATTCCCTATAGCAAATTATTTCATGTTACCTCTTCATCTAGACTTCTTATACTCTAGCGAACTTGGAGGGTGCTCTTTGTTTCATTTTCTTAAACTGTATATCCAAAAGGTAGGCCTAGCTGCCTGCCCACTGGCCGCCTAGGTTTTATGGTGTGATCCTCTCATGCCCATAGTTAGGTTAGCAAGAAATTAGACACCTCAGGTCAATAGATGGTCATAAAATCTCTCCATTGTTTTTTTTATGCTTCATAGCTGACCCCATTCTGATGGGACAAGGCTTGATAGTCACAATGATGATAAAATCTGATGTACACTATATAATATATATTTTTTTTAATTTTTTATTTTATTATATATATATATATATATATATATATATATATATATATATATATATATATATATATTTATTTTTATTTTTTTTGGAACCAGGTAAATAGTTTCTGGAATCGCTCCCACTAGGATTCGAACTCCTGACCACTCGGGCCGCATGCATCCTCTCTTAACCACTAGGCTAGAGGTCATTTGCACATATATATATATATATATATATATATATATATATATATATATATATATATATATATAATGCATGAAGATGTCTCCATGTGTATATATAATCTTGAATATCCATACCTGCATCCAAAATCTCGTTTTTTTGAATACGGGAATCCGTATTATGCCTGTATGTGAATCTGTGTCCTAGTCTATGCACCCTAGCCTTCAGTATGCCATGCTTGCACATTTATTGAGGTATTCTTGTTGATAAGGTGCAACTTCTCTGAGTTGTCAAATTGCATTAGCTAATTAATGGCTTGTTTCAGATAGTCTCAAAAATAGTTCAAGAACATATTCTATGCATAGGCATGTATTCATGTAAATGCGTTTTAGCTGAGACAATTAAGGTAGATTGAAATGTAGCTAAGGGGCTTCATGGAAATTTTAAGTGGTCCTTGAGAGAGACAGATGGAGGTAATACGTACATGTGGCCAACACCCCAAAATTGATATGAAGGCTACATTGTTGTGTCGTTGAATCCTTGCAAATTTTGGAGTTGATTATCATACTCGGTATTTTGACAAAAGTTGTGGCAGATTGGCTAGAATAATACATGTACATAACTTAGGTATCATATTTAAAGTGAGATTGTGAAAGGAAGCCACATAATAATAGATTGATACTTAGGTCAAGACTATTAGAGTTTACTGAAGTTGTTATTTTAAGAGGGGGCACTGGTCGTGTACAAAATGGCCATATATTAGAAAGCTTGTTTTGGCTAATGTTCAATTCATAGTTTGCACTATCAGCCAATACGATCCGATACAGTCAATACCGATATGGTTTGGCATGTCACGATCTGATATCGACCGATATCCGAGACTAACCGATACCGACACTGGGAGTCCATTTTCCGGTCAATTAGGTTAAGAAAATTGAACGAAAAAGACTAATTAACAAGGATGTAAAAGCATATTATGGTTGTAAAAGCATGTAAAAGAAGAAAACTTATTTATTGGATGTAAATCAATCGACAAGGGTAACTACTATTTCATTCAATTTCAAAACTACTAAGAATCATCATAGAAAATACTTAAAATTATACATAAATGTATACAATATTTCTTCTAAAATGTTAATAATTTATTAATAATTATTTGTTTTCCAATTACGATACTCCGATCATAAATCGTCGATACTGTCGATACCGATACTCATATGAATGGTTCGATACCGATTCTAATGCCGATACAACAAACCTTGGTTCAGTTATAGGGTGTGTAATTTCCCCTCCCATAGTTTTTTCTCTTTTTCAATAAATTAGAAGTAAAAAAGTTATTTCATCAAATTTCTCAAACCCACTTTTACATCCTAAAGCCTATTCCCTAATTTCACATTTAAATTTCCATTCTAACTTATTATTCCTTAAAGCCCATTAATTAAAAATCCCTACAACCAACTAAACCCAAACCCAAGCGTTTGTCATTAAAGTGTTCGTGATGAACTCTATATATAATCACAAACAGAACAGAGTACAATGTAGGATCTCGTTGGGATCCTAGGAGTACACTTTTATTTTTATCTGGAAACCGTGTCGATGGAACGAGTGGTGATTCTTTGACTCCGTTGACGATCTGACGACGATCTCGGACTCTCTGAAGGTCTGAGTTGCTCTGGAACAGGTAGGGACTTGAAGAGGATTGAAACTCTTGCAAGTGCTCTGGATGCTGAAGTGGTTGAAAAAGTTGAAGAACCGAAGCTGAAGCCCTTGAATGAAGGAATGATCCTTCTATTTATAGGCAGCAGAATGATCTGCTTATGCGCGCATATGCGATGCGTGCATCGAGGTTTTGCACGTAGGGACGCCACGTGTCTGACTTTGTTGGACGCATGGACGATGCGTCGGGGAGCTGCAAATGAATCTGTTTGAACTGCACTGTTGGGCTTCGGAGGAGCTGACATGTGGCAGTTGCTGAGATTTAGTTGTTGCTGAAATCTTGGGTGGTTGGCACCCATTCGTAGGCAGAACCGAGTCAAAGACACGGCGCGTACCTATTGTTAAAAGATCTTTGTTGATTGATTTGAGTGGATGCGTCTAGGATCTGGCGCATGAGGAGACTTGGCTTCTGCCAAGAGCAAGTCTGGGCATATGGCTTTTGAGACGCATGCAGAGTTTGAGCGCATGGCTGCGGGGGCGCATGCAAGTTATCAGTTAGCCATGTGGCAGAGCACAGCCATAACCGACAAAAGAGTGATGATTGTGTCTCTTCGTCTTCTGCAAAAGCTGACTGCTCAGACTTCGAGACGCATGTTGCTGTCATTTCGATCATTTTAGCATTAAATGTTTTGATGGGTGGAGAGCTTTAGGAGGGCGCATCTGTAATGTTCTGCTCCGCGCAAGGCATTTGTTTGGTTTGTTGGATGCGATCAGAATGTTAGACCGTGACTTGTGTTGGAAACTAAGAGAATTAAGACCGATGCAGTCTCTCTTAACTGGCTAGACGGAATGGGTATTGGAACGTAGCTTGCTGGTAGAGCTACGCTGAGTGAAAATATGTGCAATCGAAACAGGAAGATCCTTGATGCAAGTGAGTGGAACTATCCTTCCTCCTTCCTACTCCTTCATGCTTAATAAAATGGAATATTGTGATACTATGAATTGTCCATAAATGACTCATGTCTTAGTTGTTGGATAATAAGAGATGCTTATGTTGCCAAATATTGAAATGAACAACACATGAACATTAAACTCTTGAATGAATCACACTTGAACTGCTAATGTGACTTGATGCCTGAGAATGAATTTATAATGCCCCTTATACTTAACGTTGCCGAAACAAGTAAAACACTTGAATAATGAGATGCCTTGTGAACGATACATGAGAAATAAACTGGCTATGCTATCGACCCAATGAGCCGAAATGAAACACTTGAATCATGTACACTCTGTACAACTGTTGCAAAGATATGAATTATTGCATGTTTCTCATAAGCAATGAAAGAATGAATAAATGTCCCTATGAAATGAATGAATGTTATATTTCTTGCCGAGAGGAAAGATATGGAAAACATTGCGATGAGTTGATGAAATGAGAAATGATGAGGCTTGGGATTGCTGGGATCACCAAGTGAAATGATGGTAATGTTGGAAAGAAATGAGTTATTGAACATGACTTGAATGAGATGAATGATGCACCGTTGCCTTACTTTTTTTAATATTTTATCATGCGATTTTGTGCACGATCGAGTCGGACACGCATTCGCATGGTCCTGGACAACTTCTATACAAGGTATTGTTTCCTCGGACAGTTCCGAGGGCCCTGGAGACCGATTCGGCCTAGGAGGAAATGCAGCATGCTTTGGTGGCATGATTGGTATCGGGACATTCATTTCGGGCTCGCAACCCGGGTGAATGGTGCGTCGCATACCCTTGAAATCCTATATGGCAAGTCCTAAATGGTGCATAACACCAGTGGTCAAGTAATCAGGATGCACGCTAATGAATATTTTGTGCAGGCAGAGTAAGTATATTACCTAACCTGTATTTGATGCAGGAACGAGGGAGTCGGCTATCGGTAAGAAATCACTTTAATGTGATATGTTCAATATATATGTTGGTTCAACTTGCTTGCTTAACATGATAACACCAAGTATGCTAGGATTATACCTTATTGTGAACGCTGCTCAATCATGACTTACATATTAAACTGTTGCTATAGAAGAGAATATTAGACTACATGTTGCCCCTGGTTTGATGTTGCTTCCACATGAGCAATGCCATAATCCTGTTTACAAGTTTCAATGTCCCTGCTCATGAACTGTAAACTGATGCTAGGCCCTAACTAGAAAGATCACTCTAATAAATGCTTGCTAAAATTGACTACTTAGTGTCAGTTTAGGCGAGTGGACAGAATTCTGTTCGCCAGTACATAGATGATGTACTGACCCACGTTGTGGGCACTCTTTTTAGGTGCTCGTGCTTGGAAAGTTCTATACACGAAGATTGGCTTGATCGGTCCCGCGACATCGAAGATTTGTTGGACATGCAGAAGCTCTCCTTGCAAAAGATGATGTCTTCTATTTATAAAGGGCATAATGTATGGAACATTGTAATTAGTTGTACCAGTAAGTTGTAAGCCAAGTCGATACATCGAGTTGTAATCTAATGTATTAGAGTATCAAATGTAAGCTTTATGGCATATGTTCAGTTAGCTATTAATGTAAAGTGAGATGTGTTGTAAATTTTGTATTCCATTACGAGTCATGTTCTCTACTTCAATTATCAATAAAGAGAACACATTTTTATATCTCTGTGCAACTTCAAGTTATCTGCTTATCTCCGCTACTATAAATCAGTTATGTGTTTCAATTCGATAAGAAATAATGTCCTCGTTAACCTCAATTTGTCTGCTTTTGTCGCTGCAATGTGTTCATATTTGAAAATTATCAATTATGTACCGTCTTTGTCTTGTACAAGTACAACACCAGACTTGTACGACATCACGCTCAAGCGAGGACGAATGATTCGGCGTGAATCAAAGCGAGGACGAACGATTCTCCGAATTGGGGCGTGACAGCATCAGATGTGCAGCGCATGGAGCTGATGAGCGCATAAGCTGTGTGGCGCATCTGCTTTGGTCAGTTTTGTTGAGTATTTCGAAGCATTGATGACTCTTTGACTTAGCTGAGTTTGAGGTGACAGATTGATCGTCATTAATGCAAGTTCATTGCACTAACTTCGAAGAAATTGCCACTTGGCGCATGGGTTTGATTTGCCCTGGCCTATAAATAGCAGAGTAGAGAGTTTGCTCATTCTCATCCGGAGTTGTCCATTCCGTTTTCACTTTTCGTGTTGCTCCTGACTTGACAAGTTCGCTGACAGAACGCTACCTTAACTCTTTCCGGGTTTCAAAAAAGTATACCTTGTTATGATTACTGTCTAATTATATTTATTACAGCATGTTACATGTTTGTTACTCTTTGCTTTAGTACTTATGATATATATTGAGCGTCCAAGCTAGACTTGGGTGCGATTGACGAAGTTCGTTGATTTACTTGTCTTTATTTCTTCTATGCATGTAGACTTAGTTGTTAGACGATTATCCTATATTAGCGGCATATTTTTATATCTCATAAGCCATGACACACACACATGACACGGATATGAAACTCATGTTAGGGGCAGGGGCTATCGTACTTGACTGGCCATCGATACGTACGGGACGTATGACGGTTAGAAACATAACTGCTATGATTAGTGCATTAGATACTCAAGCAGTAAACTGGACATATTGTGGATATGACTTGGTCGGTGTGGAGATTGTGGGGGAGGACAGTCACTAAGCGTATGGGCTACCCAAATCGGTAAACCATAGGATCCGGAGGAAACTATAGGAGTTTATGAGTTTGATTATCATGTCGGCCTCTGTCGTTCGTTGAACGTATGTCCGGATGCAGATGATTGGTTACAGTATATATATATATATATATATATATATATATATATATATATATATATATATCATGAGCCTACACCTGCCCATGCGTTGAACGTTGTCCTCTAAATTTGCACTTAGAAGGTTAGAAACACCATGTTGCATTTATTTATTGTACAGTATGTACATATCATGTTGTTTGTATCTTGCTACGTCCCTCTGAGGACCTGATTTTCTTCCAGGACTGGAGGACCAGGAGTATCCAGAGGTGTACAGACGTGGCCCTGTCTCTGCATTTGTGGACGTGGACGAGGAGGTCTTGCCTTCAGAGTTTCCATAATTCATGTTAGATGGGTTATTTATTTCCTTGCATTTCTTTTTATTTCATGATGTACTGGACTATTTTCATGCTTACAGTTACAATAGTCATTTGGTAGTAGATTTGTTTCCACCCGATCATCACTCTCAGACTATCGTTTCCTTCAGTTTTATACTCTTGTTGTTTCATGCTTAGTTATTACATTTACGGTATGGATGAGATCATTACTGCAGATATGTGACCAATTGTTACTTTATGAGTTGGAGCTCAATTACAACATAAGTATGCATCATAGGTTCCATATATTAGAGTAGCCTACGTATGCATGCCAGCTGGCATAGCCACGTGCTGGTCCCATGTACTTTGGGACTAGAGCGTAACAGAGTGCATTTAGATAGCATTCCATTTTACGCAGAAAATAATTTATCCCATCTTGAATAACAATAATATCAAAATAATAATTACCGTGTACCCAATATTAGTTGAGCGAACAGAATATTACAAGGTCATGAATTCAAAGTTTATAGATAAAAATGTTTGTTTCTTCTCTGAGTAGCCTTCTCTACAAAGGATAATGATATGTTCCGTCTTGAAAATCTTTTTTCGTCTCTTTTTCTATTTGTACCTCCCTCTCCTCGTCACCATTTTATGTACAAAAGAGCAGGGCAGTAAGTAGAGTAACTTCTATGACAAGCATTAAACTCCATTTAGATGGCAAGTATAGTTCAAACAATACAATCCAATATGAAAAGGAAAGGGTTAGTTCAAACAGTACAAATCCAATGTGAAAAGGAAAGGGTAAAAGCAGTGGGTGGGTGGGTGGGTTGGGCCATTCTTCAAAGGGATGGTTGTGTATGTTGGGTGGGTTGGGGAGCGTAGAAGTAAAAATAGAGTTTTACACTGTAAAAAATCATTTGGCATGATAGAAACAAGAAGAGAGATGATACTCACATATAACGTAAATACAACAGGAACTACCATCACAAGTATCCCCATATGATGAGAAAAAATGATCCATCAACTTTCTTGCAACGAACACACAGAAAACTGTGACTGGCGCCACAATGAGAAACATGGTTAGATATAATGATCTGACATCAGGACCAAATATGAACCTCCCTTGAAGGAAAAATATCTGCACACAACATCAAGTGTGTCAAAGTGGATTCTTAATTGAAAAGCATGTACTAATATGCGGCGGTGAGAAATATGAAGGAAAAACATCTTATTTGAAGTTTTGAACATCAAAAGATCCAAAATGACACAGCCATAGCAAAAAATTTGCATGCTCTCGCAAATAAAGTATTGTTGGCCAATTTATTTTCCAGTCAAAGCATCCTAAAATTTGACTTTAGTAATCGTATTTGGGAACCAAGTTTGAAATAGATTATGGCAAACAAGAAAAAGAGAACTTCATCTGAATCCTCAGGATTAATTTGAATATATGCTTCCATCTAATAAGAGACATCTCCTTTATAACAAAAGAAATTTATTTTTATAGAGATCCAACGCACTTTATACCAGATGTCGGATACACGATCCTTCCTTCATCCAGGATTAGAAAAAACAGTAAGCACGTCACAGGCAGAGTAATAGAAGGACAATAGCAATCAAGCTGTGAGTAACATAATATAGTAATACAACCAAGAATAAGGATCAGGATGACTTTTTTTGTTTTCGGAGAGAATTTTTGTAAATAATTTATGTATTTATCACTTATTGACTAAAGAAACTATCAAATTAGAATCCATCCAGAACAACTACGAGTCCACGAAACTACTAGAAGGCTAAGAAATAGTGAATATGAAGACAAACTAATATAATCCATAGATATTTCAGCTATTTGCATCGTAGGCAAACCACAAGTTCTGCAGTGAGGATGGCTTTTTAACATCATTAGGAATGACCATCCAGTTAATAGAATTTAATGGGAAACTTGAATTTCACTACAGAGGTGCTAAGCTCAGGTATGTTTTGACTGGAGGGAAACACGGAAATAATAATAGAGTGGTTAGATGGATCAGAAGGCCCAAATCATTATATCAGATATAATATCACAGATGTAACATGTAGAGAATTTGAGGCTATGAGCGTAGTTAAGTCAATTTGATGGCAGACTTAGTCGTGAGTAGGAAAGAAAAAGATAATGCTTGGTAAATGTGATCACAACAAACACAGATGTAGGAACCCTAGGGGTCTGCTTGGTAAAGGTGTTTTCACCGGTTTTCAGGTGTTTTTGAACCGACCGATTATGAAAACCCATGTTTGTTAATTTTTTTGAGGCACCGGTTTTGGTCGACTCAAAAAAAACCCCAAAACCAGTGTAATGTAATTTTGGGTGGCTTTATAAACATCCCAAATTTGTGGGTTTTGAGGGGTTTTACTATTTTATGTCATTTATATCCTCACCAAAATTATATAATTATAACTACTAATACCGTACAATTTTTTTTTCTTTCTTCTTTGTGTTTATCTTCTACTTTTTCCAAACTATGACTACTTTCTCCAATAAGTTTTTAAAATCTTTCTATCCTACTTTCAACTAGACGTTTCTATTATTTCATGTGTTTCTATTATTTTGATCAAATATAAACTTCTACCTCCTGATCGAGGCATGGAATTGGTGGCAGTTCCCGCACTCGGGACTGTCTTGTTTATATATGGACACATGTAATTTTATTCGTGTAAAAAAAATTTTAGAACTGCTCGTTAATGAATTACCAAGCATGAAATAGACTGTTTTAAAAGCCGCTACTTAAACAATCAAAATTGGACCCCTCATAACCGCTCATAACCGGTACTCTAAAAATACCTCATAACCACTACCCCAACAATTGCCAAACAGACCCTAGATAAAGCTAATGGATGGATCATAAACAGTATGTTACATACGTCATATGTGCAATTACCATGGAGGGTAACATATAACAGAGTGAAGATGCAATTCCAACGTGATGCAAGAGCACGTACCGACATTAGCATCAATCAAGCTAATAAACCAATGATCTTTACAAATCTAACAATAAACATCATAATTTTGATAAAACATTAACAAATATTTGAAAGTTTTCGTAGGTAATTTCCGTTAGATCGGAAACATATCAAATTTTAAAAAAAAATATTCAAATGTTACAAATCTAACCATTCAAAAGGTAAAATATAATAACAAAATAAGGAAGGGAAAATATAAAAAATAGTTAGGGTTTGTTTTATATAATAAGAAAATATTCCTTTTTGGGAATGGTTGAAGTTGTTATAAGCATACCACGAGATCTAGAGGTGTTAACTGGGTCGGACGGTCCGAAACCTGCCATGAGACCGGCGCCGTCAAACCCGAGTTGGGCCGACCCAGGCCCGATCAAAACACATGACTCGCCCGGCCCACAATTCATTTGGGTCAGGTTGGTTCCCCCCCCCCCCCCCCCCCCCCCCCCCCCAACACACACACGACCCGATTGCTCTAACGGATCGAACTGGGTTTTTCCTTCCACGCCCGTAGGCTCAGCCCGATCAAAGGCCCACCCAAAACTCGACCCATATATGTACATACATATTAAAATAAAAAACAAATAGTTTATGTGGGATTCAAACCCTAAACGGGTTGAATAAATCTCAATCCTTAACCAATTACTAGCTAACCACACATCCTAAACTAACTTGGTGTTATATATATATATATATATATATATATATATATATATATAATTGAATGGGCTCGTGAGCTGATCCGTGTGAGCTGACTCTTGTCAGACTGGGTTCTGGACCTCAAGGTGTGGACTAGGCCGGGCTGGGCCGGCCCGGGCCCAGGTCAAACCGGGTTTGACCGGGCGCGGTCCGGGCCGGGCTCAGACCGGTCGACGCAGCGGGCCGGGCCGGGCTTAACCGGAAGGCAGAGCACTAGACCCAGCCCGGACCCGTGGCCCGGTTTGGTCGGGCCGGGCTGAACCGGGCCTGTGCCAATTCACTGCTAGACCGGGCCAGCCCGGTTTGGGGGGAAAAAGCCAAAATAAATAAAAAATTCTTTTACATTCTACCATTTTGGTTTTAAAAAAATACAACTTAGAAAGTAAAAGTTAATGTACAACATTACAAGAATATTTTTCAAAAAAAAATAGAAAGTAAAAATTATTGAGTAAAAAAAATTATTTTACTTTCTACCATTTAGGTTTAAAAAAATACAAATTAGAAAGTAAAAGTTAATGTACAACATTACAAGAATTTTTTGCAAAAAAAAATTAGAAAGTAAAAATTAATAAGTAATGTCAAGATAATTGAATGACTAATACAAGATTTGCATAATTTTAAAAGACTCGTAGAAGATTACTAGTACATAAACTGCGATTAATGACTAATACAACATTACAAAGACACATACAAGATTAGTAGTACATAAACTACGATTAATGACTCATACAAGATTACTAGATGTTAATACATGATCTTAAATGTCTGCGTAGCTTCCCTATACCATGGCTATGGTCCCATTTTAATCGTTTCCTACAATGCAAACATACAACAAGAACTTTAGTGGAATATCTTCTTTCGGTACCGCCACTTGCACGCTCATTGTAAACTCCGCTAAAATGATGCCAAATTTTTTAATCTGATTCAAACTCTTCTTGCGGTACGTGTTGAGGTTGCGATGCAGGTTGTGGTTGCTGATCTTGTGGTTGTTGTGGTAGTTGATCATTATCCATGATATAAATCGTTTCTTCACACGAGTTTGTTTATAAAAATTGTAAGAGGAAATACATTGTGGTGTGATTAAGTTTGAAGATTTATGGCCTATTTATAGGTTTTTTGGGGTACAAAATGACCTATTTTACCCCCAAAAAAGAGTTATTATAAGGATATTTTTTGTCATTTTTAGCAAAATGACCAGAATACTCTTCCAACTGTCCAAAAACAGCAAGCAAAATAGGGTAAAATGGTCATTTGGCATCCCAACGTTTAAAAACCACCAAAAAAAAAAATCAAAAACCAGCCTAATCGGACCTGGACTGGGCCGGTCCGGGTCGGCCCGGTCGGGCTTGATTGGTTTGTCCGGCTCGAACCTGCGGTCAAACCGGGCCGGTTCGGAGGCACAACCCAGCCCGGACCGAAATGTGGGCGGGTCGGGCCGGTCCAAGTCATTGACCAAACTCAGGCCGGCCTAGACCAGGTTTGACCGGGCCGGGGACCGGGCCGGCCCAAGTAGCACCATGATCTGGACCGGACTGGATTTGGGATTTCAGGGCCCGGCCCAGACTCGCCCGTTTCTCCAGACCAGGTTGAACCAACCAGACCCAGATCCAGTCAAACCTGGTCAACTTTGGGCCCAGGTAGGCCCAATTAATACCTCTAACGAGATCCATACCCAACGTATTTACAAATATGCCCTAAACTTTCCAAACATTAATAAAAAGAACAGTAATCATAACCCATCGGCAACAGGAGCATTGACATTAGGACAAAAGAAAAAGCTGCTGACCAACTTTAGCATGTACAACTAGAATTGACTGTCCCCAATAACTTTCCCAAATATTTCCAAACAGGCCCCTAACTTCCTAAATAATTGCAACTTGTCCATGCTCTTGAAACCCCAACGAAACCCACCAGAAAAAGAAAAAAAAAAAAAAAAAAAAAGCAAGCAAGCAACTTTAGCATCTACACCAATAATTAAACATACCCATGAGATTCAAACTTACACTTCGCCTCCTGACAAAACGAAAAATTGTAACTTTACCAAGAATTTACATATAGCACTAGGAAAAGCAAGTGACTTTGGCATCTGCAGCTACAATTAGCCGTGCCCATCAGATTGACGATCGAAAAAATTTGCAAATAGGTCCCCCTAAATTTCCAAACATTGCATATAAAGAGAGATTGAGAGGGAGAGGGAGGGGTGGGAAATTACGTTGCTGCCCTTCCAGGACTGGTAGACCATAGGCGGCGGCGCCGCCGGGGCGGCTCCGGCGAGTTCGGAGCCCCTCGGGGGAGGGTACATTTCTCTAGATCCGGATCCGATAAGCCCCTTCTCGTTCAGTCTCCCTTATCGGAGCTCCAATAGCCCGAAACCTTTATTCTTCTTCGTCTACTTCTTCTTTGGAGAGTTTGTGAGAGAGAGAGAGAGAGAGTTATTCTTCTTCTTCTTCGTTTACTTCTTCTTTGGAGAGTTTGAGAGAGAGAAAGAGAGAGTTTGTGGTTTTGGTGTAAATTGTTAGAAAGGGCGACTGAGGCACGTGGGGAAGAGTTGGAAATGAGAGAGACCAAAAGGAGGGACCGTAGCAAAGAGACCCAAAGTATTCATTCCTCTTTCTTTTCCATTCTTCCTTTCTTTGTGTCTTCTCCCCTTTTAGTTTAGTAGAGAAACGTAGATTGCATTTTTCCAATGAATTATAGTAATAACATGGCAATGTTTATTATTTTTTCAAAAAAAAATGAAATAGCTTTTTTATAATATGGTTGTCATCTATCTGTACATTCTTATTTGCTCACTAAATATGGTATTTATAATAGGGTAATCAAGGACAATAATGACATACTCCTCAAAAAAAAAAAAAAGTAATAAATAATTTTTAGTTGAGAGAATTTATAAACAAAATTTTAGATTTCTAATGTTAATATATTGTGATTTACATAATGTCGAGATATTAGCCATGTAGTTGTCTTATTTTCATTAGTGTTACATAGTAATTACAAGTATTGGCATTACCTAATCAAAATTTGTACGGTCACACGAAAATATTTACGATGGTATCTATTTAGTTATTATTTGTCATAGTTAGAATTTATTGGCGGAATAAATTATAGTAGCAGCCAAACAAACAATGTTAGATATTTTAGTATATAGTTATAGAAGTTTGTGAGCCTCCATTTTCTTTAAAGGTGACAGGGATGTGACCCCATGCGTCCACATGTGCACCGTATTAGCCAACTTAATGGCGCATCCATGGTCGACGTACGTCAAGATTGTGTTGTCATTTAAGTTTTGTAATGTGAAGGTGACCACCATTATCATAATGTGAGTTGTGGATCCCGATGTAATATGAAAGGTGACCACCATTATCGTAATGTGATTTGTTGTGGATTTAGAAAACATGACATGTCAATAGTTTGCTAATCGGATCCCGATATAATATGAACATTAATTTGGATAAAATTGACAATGTTATTATGTATGTCATGCGAAGGTGACTACCATTATCGTAGTGTGAGTTGTTGTGGATTTAGAGAACATGACGTGTCAAGAATTTGTTTATCGGATTTCGATGTAATATGAACATTAATCTAGATAAGATTAACAATGTTATGATCATCGACGATTTTGAATGGACGAATATCATGATGTAATCTTGTGGATGATCGCAACTATTGTCTTCATAGAAAGATGGATTTCTCATGAATGGTTAATGCCATTAACTTAGATTATATAAATTAGTGCTATAAAGACTTAGATGATGATAGTGTTATGTCTATGAATTCTGGAAGAAGAAAAAAAATAACAAATATTGTGGGTGTTGAAAAGACAGAATTTGGTAATTTACAACTAAATATTATAATTTTTGTATTTGTGCACAATGAATTTCTAAAATTTACAACTTGATATCATGAAATTTCAATTTGCAAATTAATATCATGCACCTTTTCTTATTTTGTCAAATATTATGAATTAACGATACGTCATTGTATTAACCGTTAAGTAAGTGGTAATTTATTGTGCTTGCAAAATAATGGATAGTTGATGATAGTGTTATAAAGACTTAGATGATGATAGTGTTATGTCTATGATAGTTGATCGTATTGACTTCGAAAGATAGAAGTCATGAGAGCAAGGCGTAAAATTTAAAACTTTTCGATACAAATTGCATAATATGAAAGTTTATGCTACTTAGTTATATAAAGAACTTAATTTTGTGTTTAACTTAGGGAGTGTTTAGTACGCGGAATACTAAATAGCTGGAAATTCTATATAATTCCCAGAAATTTTATTCCAAGGCAAAATATTTTTGGATACTTTATTACCACGTTTGGTACATAATATAATATCTTCGAGTATATATAATTTATTACCGGGTATATACGCATTTGGTACCATAAATAAATTCTTAGGTATATATTATTCCTCAAACTCACATGAAGAGATGTTTGAGTAAAAAATAAATGTTATGTATGATAGCAGTGACAATTCTCTTTGTCTCTATCAAAGAAAAAAAAACAAGAATATTGCAAGTGAATAAAAAATATATCAAAGTGCATCAAATATAATGAGAATTTTTAGTATGATTATGGTTGTCAAAGTGTGATTATTAAAAAAAAAACAGATAAATTAGTTGCAAGATATATCAAAATACAACAACGTAAAAATTATATCAAAATACAACAATGTAAATATATTTATGGTTGTCAAATGAACGAGAAAAAGAAATGAAAAAAGTTTGATAACAGTTTGATGTAAATAATCCTTTGTAGACTTTTAAATAAGACAACTACAAATTCAACATCAAGTGTATGTAATATCAATGAAAAGTTAACCATATTACACATGGAGTCAAATAATATTTCTGTAAAACTATATAATCCATTCGCAATATGATTTCCAAACCAAAACATACATTGATCCGTAGAACAACAAACCAAAACAACATGAGATAATTCATACAATAATAACAAATAAGTAGCATAGAGATCCATACATAACTAACCAAAAGTAATGAAGAAACTGATGTGTGGATTCTAAAATCAAAGAAACTACTCTCAATTATTACTACTAAGTAAACCGTGGAGGTAGAGCGTCCTCAATCCACGAGGCAATGTGAAGAAGTAATTGGCCCTAGATGCATCTATGCTCAATATCTCCCCCACCCTTAGCATGTCGTCATCGCTAAAACCCTCTACCTTGGATACTTCCTCAAAGACATTGAGTATCCTTGAATCCCGTTCTGCTTTTATCTCAAAATATTTGCCAACTTTTGTCACATTTGCAGATGTTTCTTCATACTACTTACCCATGTTCTTCATTACGCCGACAAGACTTTCAAAAGTACTACTTTCAGTTGTTCTAGTCATTTTCCTCGTACTCCTACCACTACTAGAAGCATCTCCAGTGGGTGCATATGAATGACTCACATTCTCATCGACATCCGCATTTTTTCTATACACTCCCTTAAAGTGTAAAATATATGCCAGGTAAACTTTGAAGTTTGTTGTCCTTCTCTGAAATATAAAATTATATGAACAAATATGGTTGAGTACACTTGATATTGGAATTGTTGGATTGTATCTTATTTCCGGTTGAGCACTCAAAGGAGTATGGAGTTGGTAATTTAGTCTCACATCGAATAGGAAGTGAGATCATGAGGTGTAGATATCGAAATTGGTTCAGACCTTACATGAGAATTCTCTTTTAAGACATGTGGGACTAATTCAATATCGTACCGCATGGACCACATTGCACCATTTAGATAAAATATTAGATTAACTCTTGTATTATATTATATATATATATATATATATATATATATATATATATATATATATATATATATATATATATATTTCTTGTCTTTCATATAAATAACATACACACTCAACTGGAATAGCTAAAGACAATGTGAAAAAAGAGAGAATTTCCACGTAAACCTCTTAGATTGACATTTGGATCATAAATAGGTAAAATGGCCAACTTGTTTATATCGTAAGAAAATAATAATATTTTGTATCTTTGAAAATTATTATAAATGTAAGGACATTGAACGACCAAAGAAACTAGCAATTAAAAATGTCCATATGTATATCAACAAGATGCCAAAATGTAGGATTCAGTCGGTTCAATTCAACCGAACCGAATCTTATAAAAATTGGACCAAACTATTTTATTGAAAATCTAAACGATCCACAAGTTTATAAAATTAAACAGAATATAAGCAAAGCGATTCAATTTTTTGATTAATTCGATTTTTGCGTACTAGCTGGACTAAGTATTAATTTGATTTTGACAACCCTTTGCATAATAGACTGGTCTAATATTTATAATTTTTCATAACAAAATTTTTCAATCAAACTTTACAACAAAATTTGACGGTCTTAGTGTAAATGAAGTAGCAAAATGCATAAATATGATAATCCCGAATAAGTATAATTTTACAATTGTTAAACACAACTACAACTTTCATCACATATCAAAAAAATTTAATTTCATTTTTAGAATATAAAGATATATATGAGACTAATGATAGATAAGTAATTGTAATTTGATTTTCGGTTTCTTTTCTCACCCTAAAACGAAAATTCGAACAGAATAACCAAAAAATTTCATAGTCAAAACCAAAAGCCGAACCTAAATTGAAAAATCGAACTGACTTATATAGTTTAGATCTGATCGGTTTTCCAAAAATGAGTGTCAAATGAGCCTACTCAGCTATGGAATTGCATCATTTTTTTTCCTCTTAATAAGTTAGATCGTCCTCTCAAAAATAAAATAAGTTAGATCGTTTCTATCATAAGCTCACTTTTAAAAAAATTATTCACACACGGACATTATTTCCGTTCTCTGTATCTAAAACTACATATAAATTGTGTAACTCGTGATGCATTCGCCACAAGTTTGTTCTTGGTGACAAATAGTATTGTTAGACATTGGACCAATGATGTTCGTTGCTATTCAAATTTGGACTTAGTATCGTGATTGACTTTTGTTTTTAGACTGCTATTTTGGTTTGTGCGAATAGATAGTATTATAGGGACCATCATCATTTACATAAGTTTTAGGGACATGAACTAAAAAAATACCAACATGAACTTAACACTTTTTATGTAAGATTCACACCCATCTTTATAGTTGGTTTGATAATTCATCAAGAAAGGTTAGGTCCTTATCATAATTTAATTGACCTGCAATATGGATTCACTTGTATTAATAATAATAAGTCAATTAATCATGCTTTTCAGCTTATAAAAATTTGACCAAAAGTTCAAACAAGTAGCAGTCATCTTTGTTTTGTTATGATTAACAATAGCTACTGTTCAAAAAGTTATTTGTAGATTGTAGTTGCACCTATATGGTGATGGTTGTTGGTTTAAGTTGTCACCAAATTCAGTAGTCTAAGATTTGGTTGGCTCAATAATGGCATAGTTGAACTAATGACGTATTAGGTCCACCAAGGGCATATTTGGATTCGATAAAATATGTCACGACTGATCTAGCAATAATAATAAAAAATAAAAAAAAATAAAAATCTAGCAATAATATATCTTAATTCATATAAATACAAATATAAAAATGAATAATATGAACAAAGTTATGCAGTCCAATAACATACTTCTTCGAATAATATGTACCAAAGAATAATATGAGCATATAAATATTAGCAATAACAACAAGTCTAAATATAACAGAATGAAATATAATATATGAAAAAGTAACTATAATAGTAACAAAATTCGAGAAGAGAAACATCAACGTTCCTCATGAGTCATGTGCTGGAATCTAGTCTGAATTTGGTAACAACATACTTGTGGAATCCAAATCTTATTAAATATTTAATTTGATTAGATTTGGATGTCCATAATTGGTATTGTGCTATTTTAGATATAATATGATTCTTATTTTAGAAAATCTTATTATGATCTAAAATATGATAATTGATGGGATATTTTAGGTGTAATAGGATTCTTATTTGAGGGCTTCCTAATTAAGAAATCAAATTATGACCTAAAATAGGATTTTTTCATCATATATATATATGGGGTAAGGGTGGAGGCACAAAGAATAAGCACAAAGCACAAAAGTGTATATTCGGGGTGCTTGTCCACAAGGAAATCTAAGAGAAAGTCCGTACTTTTCTCTTAGGAATTCGTCATCCAGGACAGAAGGAAGAAGAAGATGTAATCGAGGAGTCGTCAACTTCGGTTACGGAGATTGCTACGGGGTTGGTGAGTGATCTTAATTGTAATCTTCTGCTTTTCTTCTTGAGAGTGGTGAGGGGGTTGAACCTATTAGGACAAAGGGTTCAACGTGAGTTCTGTTAATTTTGTATTTCAACTGAGTTATTAAAGGTTAAAATTTGTCCAGGTGACGTACGTCACCGCCATATACTTGTCTTCATCTTGTGCTTGGTGTCCGTTAGACAGGGGTGGATTGGCAAACGCTTCCGCACGCGCCCAACAATTGGTATCAGAGCAAAAGTTCGATTCGTTCTAGTATGATACCCAACAATTAGTATCAGAGCTTTAGAGGTTTTGGCAACCATGTCTACGGAGCATATGAACACACGTATGGTCACCCTCATAAGAGGAAACTGGGCGATTTGGAAGCCAAGGATGGAGGATCTACTCTGGTACAAGGACTTGCATAGTCCGTTGGAGATCGACAGCGCAAAGCCAACGGACAAAGCTATTGAAGACTGGAAACGACTGGATCGGAAGGACGTTTGATTCATTCCCCAATGGTTAGATGATTCGGTGTTTCACCACGTGTCCATGGAGAGTTCGACAAAAGCATTGTGGGAGAAGCTGCATTCGTTGTACGAAAGGAAGACGTCTGACAACAAGGCGTTTCTTCTTCACCACTCGTCAACTCGAAGTATACGGAGAGTGCCCAGTGGCACAATATCTGAACGAGGTTCAGGGTATTATCAATCAACTATCTGCGATGAAAATAGTGATTGATGATGAGCTTCAGGCCCTACTGCTCTTGATTTCTCTGTCGGAAAGCTGGGAGATGTTGGTGGTGTCGGTGAGCAACTTTGCGCCTGATGGAGTTGTCATGATGGAGGCAGTCAAAAGTAGCTTGTTGAATAAGGAGGTCCGACGCAAGCAAGTAGAATCGTCGTAGGAGTCCGTTCTGGTGACCTCCTATGGGAAGGAAAGACCCAAGTCATAGGCGAGGACCTGGGGGAGTTCTCGAGATCTTGCGATTGTGGACCGCAAGGAGGGCTGCTATTACTGTGGCGAAATGGGTCATATCAAGAGAAACTTCATGAAGCTCAAAGCTGAGAAGGCCAAAGGCAAGGATGATCAGGAAGATCTCACAGCAATGAGAGATATCATCATTGCAGCGACCGACGCAGAGGAACCTTGTGGCATGTGGCACGATGGCGACTGGGTCAGGGACACGGGGGCATCGTATCACGCAACTCCACATTGGAGGATCTTCACGTCATATCGCGGTGACATGTTTGAACGTAAGAATATGGGCGACAAGGGGATTGCTGCTGGCATCGGTAATGTGTACTTGACGATGGAGTTTGGTGAGAAACTCATCCTCAGGGGTGTGCGACATGTACCGAGTTTGCACTACAACTTGATTTCGGTAGGGAGGCTGGCAGATGATGGCTGTCGCAGTCTTTTTGGGAGCAAAGATTGGATGCTTGTGAAGAGTTCCCAACAGCTGGCTCGGAAAGATTTGTGTTGTGGCATGTACAGGCTCAAGCCGCTGAGCTATACAGGCAGGCCACAAATACCTGATGGAGGCTCGATGTAGTGCCCCGTCCCGCTCAGTCAATCGGAGGAATCGAAACACCAACGGCGTTTGGACTTAGCCACGCAACGGCTGCTCGAAGACCCGCTCGGTCGAGACGACTTTTCGCTCAGGTGGGTGGCTTCGGTGAACTTGCCTCAGCTTGGCCTTCACTCTAATAAAACAAAAGTTTTCAAATACACAAGTAGGCTTGATAATAAAAGAGACTCATCCACATAGCTAAGGAAATAATCCCAACTTGGGCCAGACTGAGTTAGAACATGGAAAATGATCCCACGGTCGGCTTAGAAGTATGCACGGCGTGCTTTCAAAATGACACTCGGTCCTTCGTCCCATGGCTTGGGAGAAAAAAAGTTGGTCTTCGCCACAAAGCTATGAATTAGCCTAAGTCATAGGCGTCGCCTGCATAAATGCTTGATAAAGCATGCACGGTTCTAGCGTCTAAGGCTTGACATACCTTTGCTCGTCCCACGGGTTAAGTTGTATCACACGGCTTGTGGCATAAGTCTAGGCACCCAAAGAACTTGGTTGTTCAAGTTGAATGCGTGGATGACACGTTCCCACGATGTAAGGCTTGACGCAGCCTTTGTTCGTCAAGTTGTTGCACGATTGAGTTCGGCAACAAGTTATGTCGGGCTAACTAAGTCATTCTAGCACTGTCCTACGATTTCTGCGGTTGTCATAGCCACATAGTCCTACGATCTTAAGGCTCATCATATAGAGTATGACTTGAGCGATAGCATCGTATAGAACACAAGTTGGTTTAAGGCATGAGCCACGGTTGGTTCTGTAAAAAGTTTGCGACAGTCTATGGCACCTAAAGAACACATTTTTTTTCAAGTTGAGCGGGAAGGCTATGCAATAGCCGTTCCATGGATTTCAAAGAATGGAAAGTTTGAGCGATGGTTTGTCGTGGAGGTGGTCCCTCGTTTGGGAGTCTCATGGTTCCAATACACGTTTTGCATGATATGGTTTCGAGCACGTTTTACTTAAGAGTATGGTTTGAGTCGTTCTACAGATTAGGCCATGTATTTACGTGAGTCTAGATAAAGTCTCGTAGGTGCGTGGTCATGGACAACTTGTCGACAATGGCGATATTTCTTCGGATCGGCAACCTGGGCCGAGTAGACCGATCCGGCCAGGAAGAAAACACGGTATAACTGATGTTGGGTAGGCAACCAGGGATTCGGTGGGCTGTCTTTGGGGCTAGCTACCTGTATTGACCGACCCATCCTATTTCTAGCTATGTCCACAATGGCTAGTTAATGCCAGTGACCTTTCATATAGATAAGTTGACGTGCTGAACGACTATCCGCATGCACGGTGTCGGTCGCATGCACGGTGTCGGTCGAATCAAAGGAAGTTTAAACACATCATAAACTGAGTCAAGGAAAGGTATGCACGATTGCAATACCAGTATGAAGCATATGATTTGGCTATAGCAAAGACACCTGCTTTGGCACGAGATATGGCGTCGAGTATTTAGTTGTTAGCACATAGTTGCATAAGTCGGATTTGAGTCGTTAAGAGTTAAGTCAAGAAGGGCCGTAAGACGCGTTTGATTAAATAATATTGGGTTGCAAGGCACGACCTTGATATATTCATGCACGACCATGCTGTCACGGCACAAGTATAGGCAAGACTAAGTGGGGAAGCACTGCCTCAAGTATATTGACGCACGAATAGAGTTATGGCATGACCAAGTTGCTGCGTTCCAAATATGGGCCGATAGGCAAGCACACATTGATAAGTTGACATCGTTCACATGAGAATAGTCTAGAGGTACATAAAATAAGTGAAAGTCTTTGTACGGCCGAGTTTGCTTAAGTTTCTACTTGGTGAGGCACTGCCTCGAATATATATTGAAGTCACGAATAGAGTATAGCACGACCCTGTCGTTGTGTTGCCAAGTATAGGCCAAGGTGTCACGCCCTGCTCCCGTAGGAGCGATCGTCCTCGCTAAGGCGTGATGCCGTACGGGCCTAGGTTGCGCCCGTGTAAGGCTAATCCCAGAAACGGCCGATTTGAGCTAGGCCACAGAGTCGCACAGAGTGTCCCCGTTTGCAGCGGAAAGTAAATGAACACAAGTTGAAGCGAATTCAAACTCTTTATTGATTTTCAAGAAGTTTACAAGCGGCGCTAGGCCGAGATTACAAGTCGCTCAAGCTCTCTCTCTCTCTGAAACATAAAAGGCGTGCCAAGTGGCTTACAAGATGGAATAATTCATGGCGATATTCCGATACATTATATCCTGTATATGGTGCTTCAGCTCCTTGCAACGCTCCAAGGCTCCAGAGTTGGCTCCGCGCCTTAGAACGTTCGAGGGAAGCTCCGCACCCGACGATATCTCCTGCGTCCTGCAAGCAAACTGTGGGGTTATCATTACATTATTATGCACTGATGGGGAGGCTAGCTCGCCCACAATGCTATCATTAACAAACACGTTCTATTTACTTTTGTGCACCGTCTATCATTCATTGTCTTGCTAATCTTTCTTTAGGGTCAGTTTCATGACATATTTCATGACCTATCTCGTGTTACCGATTTCAATGTGTTGTATGGAAATACATGTACGACTTACCCATACTTACCGTCCGGCCTTCCCTGTCCAAAGTAAATCAAGTTAATCAACAATTCATATGTAACAACTTAACATAGTTCGCGTAAACATTCAGTGTCAAGGGCGTGTCCATGCCTCAGGTTCTAGCACGTCATAGGCATATTTTCTAACTCATTTGCACGAATTACTCTCGATCAATTGGTGTGTTATATTCAAGCCTATTCAGAAGGCTCTTTGATCAGTTAACTTAGACTACTTTGTTTCAATGCAAGGACTTGCACGTGGATTGCCACCAACGAAGCCCACTTAATCTATATGCACCGGCCGCTGGCATCACAAGCCAATTTAGACATATTCTCCTTTGGTATTCTTACCTATCATAGCGTGATGGCTGGTACACCTTGATAGTCTTTTGAAATACCCCGCACTTACGTCTACTTGGAATGTCCGAGCCCACACCCAAGCAGCCCGTAGGCCATGATTCCGCCTAGGTCGGCCACGATATCGTCGATCGTTGCCCTTGGAATCCCTTATTCCTCCTACCTCCCGTATACGATGGGATTGTCCACGACCATTTCGTATTGTCTTGTCATTTTAACTTAACGGCTTGTCCCTGAGCCGTAGGCTGTCTGTGAGCTATGATGCGTTATCGACCAGGTTGGCGGCGGCGTCCGTGCAGCGCGGGTAGCGAGCCCCGATGCACGTCTCCGTCATACCTGTCGCTAACCATTCCTTTCTTTCTTATCTTTTATTCATTCTTTCTTTTCTTTCTTTCACTTGTTCGTTCGTTCATTGATTCATTCACATATTCATTCATTCATTCGTTGATTCATTGATTTACTTATTCGTTCATTCATTCATTCATACATTATGCAACTCTCCGTACGGGAGTCGCCTTGGCGACCCATCGGTCCCAAAGTCTTCCAATGTTGCTATACGCTACTCGGAACGACTATGTCGATAGTCTTTCGTTTCATTGTTGTAAATCGTTCATTATTTCATTGTTGAACGCATAAGAAACTTGAATGTAAGCATGTGCCTTAGCACGAGCGCGGAGTGTGGTACGAGAGTTCTCACATTTTCCATATTTTTTTTCATATTTTATACAAGCATACAAGAGGGGATTATTCCCTTAGCTAGGTGCATTGAGTCATTTATTAGCATGCGCAGTGTCATCGCCTAGTGATTCTAGCAATAGTGTCCGTATTGTTATGTGTCTAGGCTAAGCAAAGACGGGTTCATCGAAGCCACCCACCTTAGCGATGTTCGCATCGGCCGAGCGATACTCCGAGCGCGCCTTTGAAAATCTAAGTCTGGATTCATCTTTGATGGGCCAATGTAAGTCTTGTATCGATTCTTCATCGGGTCGATGCCAACTCTTCGAGTCGATAGCTCGTTTGAGTCGTTTGTACTTGCCGTTTGAATCGGCGTTCTGCTAGGGCAGAGCGGGTCATTACATAATACACCACTCAAAACAAGTCTCATCCTCGAGACTTCCTGAGTGCAGGTCATCCTACCATTCTTTAACTCATGTCGTATGCGTATCTTAGACAATCCCTATCGAATGGCTTTATCACTCGATGGCATCGAACTATGCTCGGTTATCCTTCCAAGTTTTATGTTGCATGCGTTTAGTCTATTTTATTGAATAACTTTTCACTCATTTTAGAGTTGATGGTACTTATTTAATTGTTGTGTTTCTTCGACTTGGTTGCTATTTTTTTGTGTTATGGGACTGTAATAGTCGCATGAGGTGCGTTGTAATTCATCAAACGCGAGAGTCGTAGGCTGAGGCTAACTCACTCATTCGTTCATGCGCATCTCAACACCCACTTGCAGCTGCATTCGAGTTTATCATATCGCTGAGTTTGGGTCGTGCACATATTCAAGACGTCCCTCGAATACATACATTTTAACCAAGCTTAGCGATTAGCGAAGTCGGACAAGCTACTCGTGATAGTTTCGATTTGTCGATCGTTTTACTTTTACTTCGATTAAAATCGAACTCATGTGCATCTCACTATCGTTTATCTCGGTCCTCAAAATGATCCGATTCGTTTCTCAAGCGTTCTTGTCTATGGAATCAATACGATTTCTTCTTAGCGGGGTCGACCAAGTCTAAGTAATTCCCGTCCGATTCAAGACCAAGTATTACACTATCATCGAGTATATCTTCCTATCAATGATTCAATTCGTTATCCCAACTTTACTTGTGCCTCATCCATTCCTATCATTCACTTCATTTGGGGCTAATCTCGTTGTCGTTCACGCACACTCCCAGTTCCCCGTCCTACTCTAAGTCTTGTTGCCCCAAGTTTATCGTCCGTCTAGACGATACTGTAATGTCAATCGCACAGGTTCAATCACTCGGCATAGGGTCGTCTGCCTATCCGCTAGGTCAGCTCGCAAGGTCATAGGTATAAGTCAAGTTCTCGGTTCATTGTGCAAAGTCATTGCACGACGCTCGTCCCAATCCTATGGTCAAACCATTTTGTTCGTCCGTACGGGAGTTTCTACCCAAGTTCGCTTCACTCAAATTTCTAAACATCAAGCAGCATTTACCCTATTCGCATCAACACATTCTTCGTTCCAAGTCCGAGCTCATTTAGGAAAGTCATCCTACGATAGGTTGTCCTCAATCAAATCCTTGACATGTCAATATCGTGTATCCGTACTAACAATTATCGTAGTCTATCTCTTCAAGTATGTTTGACAATTCACCTATCCATCCTATCCAATTTACGTAGTCGATCACAAGGTCGTCTAGCCTTGCAATATGTCACGCCCCGATCTCACGCAAGTCTGATTATCTACGGCGGACATGAATCACTATGTCAACATTTCCGCAGAATAATCGTCCTCATCGGGACGTAACTCTTGCATTGAGTCTAGACTTACACATTTTCGATACGCAAATTGGGTCTACTCAATCCTTAACTTTACTTAGTCGTCCATCATAAGTCCAATTAATCCTCAAATTTGCCTTCGCTTTAAACCACAAGTCGTAGCAATCAAAGTTGCCATGTCATGATATTTCGAGTTCGATCATTTCCGTTGGACATGAGTCACCATGCCAACGCTCACACGGAACGATTGTCCCAAATTCGACATGACGCATGTACGAGGCTAGAGTTGCGCTCGCGCAAGACAAGATCGTTGTCGTTGTGGTTATCACCGAACAATCAAGTCACTTTCCTTCTTCATCCAAACGTTCATTCCTATCAAAATCTCCAACATAGCATCCCTTGAAATAATAACTTCTAACACGATCATCATTCATCGAATCAGAGTACCCCCGAGTTATCGTACATCGATCTTTGATACGCCTCAATACCATCGACGATGCACATAACCTGACGATCCTCCTTTTGCAACGAATTTTGAGTCGTGCAACTTAATTCCTCAATTCGCATTGTCTCGTGCTAACTCTTCATTGAGCAACATCTATTCCAAATCCTTAGTCATTTTCGTATCTTTAAGCCAACGTTTTCTATGCACGCTATCTTCCAATCGTGCTATCTTCGATCTCGTCTATGAGTATTTCACCTTAATTCAAGTTTTAATCCAGTCGACTATTTGAAATCGCACGTACAATCTTCTACGTTTCCTCGACCAACACATCCATTTACTTTATCGTTTCGAATCTCCATTCAACCGTTTCGTAAATTTGTACTACGCATTCTTAACTCGTCCGAATAATATCTCGTTTGAGACTTTCGGAGTCGCAACCAAATAAGCGTTACTCGTTCTAAGGCTTTGCGCGGTATCATCGCTTGTCGATATACTCGTTCTATCCGTTAATCCTTTAGTTTTGCTCGAACAATTTCTATAACGTCCATACACCACTCAGGGTTCAAGCCACTCGACTAGTCGTCGACACTCACTCTTATTCTTTTTCGAAGCTATCACATACACCACTCGGGGTCAAGTCATTCTACAAATCCTTAAAAGGTCATTCGACTCACAATCGACATGTTCGAAGGTGCGTTCGTCCGTTTCCCCAAACTCTAAGAATTATTCTCGTGTTCGCTTTAGTGTTGGTCAAGTAGCATCTCTATCGACATACATTCTAAGTCTCACTTATTCTCGTCCGAGCGATAGTCGATCTCGCTCGCAAACTCGTTCGCACCAGAAGGTCTAGGTGCGCGATACTCGACACATCTTAGCCAAAAGGCTGCGTGAATAATCATCCCGTTCGAACTATAATCTGGTCTCGTATACTCGTTCGCCATTGTCAGCGTAAGGTTATTCAAGCACGTCTTGCGTTTGCTAACTTTTAGCATTTTGGTTTTCTTTAGACTCAAGTCCGTCATGGTTTGGCACAAAGGCCTTCGCCAATCGATTCCGTCCAACCGAGTACTCGTACGAGCTTTTGAAAATATTAGACTTATTGTATGGAACATCCCAAGGCACAACAAGAGAGAGAGAGAGCGTACACTTTATTTCAAAACGAGCTTTCAAAACTGAGAGAATCAAAATGAAGTCCAATGGCGTAAAGCCGTGCTCAGATACCAATCTGTCATGCTTCGCTCCCGTATGAGCGATCGTCCTCGCTAAGACATGATGCCACACGGGCCTAGGTTGCGCCCGTGCAAGGCTAATTCCAGAAATGACCGATTTGAGCTAGGCCACAGAGTCGCACAGAGTGTCCCCGTTTGCAGCAGAAAGTAAATGAACACAAGTTGAAGCGAATTCAAACTCTTTATTGATTTTCAAGAAGTTTACAAGCGGCGCTAGGCCGAGATTACAAGTCGCTCAAGCTCTCTCTCTCTGAAACATAAAGGCGTGCCAAGTGGCTTACAAGATGGAATGATTTATGGCGATGTTCCGATACATTATGTCATGTATATGGTGCTTCAGCTCCTTACAACGCTCCAAGGCTCCAGAGTTGGCTCCGCGCCTTAGCACGTTCGAGGGAAGCTCCGCACCCGACGATATCTCCTGCGTCCTGTAAGCAAACTGTGGGGTTATCATTACATTGTTATGCACTGGTGGGGAGGCTAGCTCGCCCACAATGCTATCATTACCAAACACGTTCTATTTACTTTTGTGCACCATCTATCATTCATTGTCTTGCTAATCTTTCCTTAGGGTCAGTTTTATGGCATATTTCATGACCTATCTCGTGTTACCGATTTCAATGTGTTGTATGGAAATACATGCATGACTTACCCATACTTACCGTCCGGCCTTCCCTGTCCAAAGTAAACCAAGTTAGTCAACAATTTATATGTAACAACTTAACGTAGTTCACATAAAAATTCAGTGTCAAGGGCGTGTCCATGCCTCAGCTTCTAGCACGTCATAGGCGTATTTTCTAACTCATTTGTACGAAGTACTCTCGATCATTTGGTGTGTTATATTCAAGCCTATTCAGAAGGCGCTTTGATCAGTTAACTTAGACTACTTTGTTTCAATGCAAGGACTTGCACGTGGATTGCCACCAGCAAAGCCCACTTAATCTATATGTACTGGTCGCTGGCATCACAAGCCAATTTGGACATATTCTCCTTTGGTATTCTCATCTATCATAGCGTGATGGCTGGTACACCTTGATAGTCTTTTGAAATACCCCGTACTTACGTCTACTTGGAATGTCCGAGCCCATACCCAAGCAGCCCGTAAGCCATGATTTTGCCTAGGCCGGCCACGATATCGTCGATCGTTGCCCTTGGAATCCCTTATTCCTCCTACCTCCCGTATACGATAGGATTGTCCACGACCATTTCGTATTATCTTGTCATTTTAACTTAATGGCTTGTCCCTGAGTCATAGACTGTCTGTGAGCCATGATACGTTATCGACCAGGTTGGCGGCGGCGTCCGTGCAGTGCGGGTAGCGAGCCCCGATGCACGTCCCCGTCATATCTATTGCTAACCATTCCTTTCTTTCTTATCTTTTATTCATTCATTCTTTTCTTTCTTCCACTTGTTCGTTCGTTCATTGATTCATTCACATTCATTCATTCATTCGTTGATTCATTCATTTACTTATTCGTTCATTCATTCATTATGCAAATTCCCGTGCGAAAGTCGCCTTGGCACCCATCGGTCCCGAAGTCTTCTAATATTGCTATACGCTACTCGGAACGACTATGTCGATAGTCTTCCGTTTCATTGTTTCAAACCGTTCATTGTTTCATTGTTGAACGCATAAGAAACTTGAATGTAAGCCTGTGCCTTAGCATGAACGCGAAGTACGGTACGAGAGTTCTCACATTTTCCATGTTCTTTTCTATATTCTATACAAGCATACAAGAGGTGATTATTCCCTTAGCTAGGTGCGTTGAGTCATTTATTAGCATGCACAGTGTCATCGCCTAGCAATTCTAGCAATAGTGTCCGTATTGTTATATGTCTAGGCTAAGCAAAGACGGGTTCATCGGAGCCACCCACCTTAGCGATGTTTACATCGGCCGAATGATACTCTGAGCGCGCCTTTGAAAGTCTAAGTCTGGATTCATCTTTGATGGGCCAATGTAAGTCTTGCATCGATTCTTCATCGGGTCGATTCCAACTCTTCGAGTCGATGGCTCGTTTGTACTTGCCATTTGAATCAGCATTTCGCTAGGGCGGAGCGGGTCATTACACAAGGCTTCTCTGTCTTAAAATTGATCCTAAGGCAAGACTAGAAAGACAATAAAAAAGGGATTAAGCTGCACAAAGTAAATGAACGTGTCGGTTTTATATGGGTGGGCGAGAATCTCACTCCACCAGTACAGTTGAATACTGAAACCCACACAATTTTTATGTGCAGGCACAAGTAGAAGCCCGATGGCACGGAGCTCGCTTGGATGCGTCGAGGCATAGAGTTCCTTGGCGTTTCGAGGCGTGCGGCCACATGGAGTTAGAACTTATACGGAACATAATGTGTGGATATCGCAATTTTGAAGAATCTGCCACTCGTCGCCTTGAAGCTTATTTTGAGAAATGAGAGAGAGCAAAGTAACTTGAAATATGAGAGAAAAGTGAACTTGAGAGACTTGTAATTTGGCCTCGTGCCCATAATTGTAACCTTTGTTTGAATATCAATAAAGAGCATTTTGAATGACTTGTGTTCTGTTTTAAATTTATGCTGCTATTATTCAATATTTATGCTATGGACTTGTAGTGCCCCGTCCCGCAAAGTCAATCGGAGGAATCGAAATGCCGACAGCGTTCGGACTTAGCCTTGCAACGGCTACTCGAAGGCTCGTTCGGTCGAGGCGACTCCTCGCTCAGGTGGGGTAGTTTCGGTGAACTCGCCTCATCTTAGCCTTCACTTAATAACTCGCATGTTTTTAACTTACACAAATTAGGCTTGATAATAAAAGAGACGCATCCACATAGCTAAGGAAATAATTCCGACGGGTCGAAAAGTCTTAGAACATAGAAAATGGTCCTACGGTCTGCTTAGAAGTCGCCTCAGCATGCTTTCAAAATGACACTCGATCCTTCATCCCGTGGCTTGGGAGAAGGAAGTTGGCCTAAGTTACTAAGTTTCCCCGACACTTGAATTAGCCTAAGTCATAGGCGTTGCCCGCTTGATTGCTTGATAAAGCATATACGGTCCCGTCGGTTTGCCCCAACACTCGAATTAGCCTCAGTCATAGGCGCCACTCGCACGAATGCTTGATAAAACAAGCACAGTCCTGTCGTCCAAGGCTTGGCATAGCCTTCGCATGTTCCGTCGGTTAAGTCGTATTGCACGGCTTGTGGCTTAAGTCTAGGCACCCAAGAACTTGGTTGTTCAAGTCAAAATGCGTGCACGGCACGTTTCTTCGATGTGAAGCTCGACGTAGCCTTTGTTCGTCGAGTCGTTGCCCAAATAAGTTAATCAAGAGTTGTGCTGGGCTATCGAAGCCATTTCTAGCACTGTCCTGCTCTATCTGCGGTTGTCAAGTCGTATACTCCCTTAAGAACAAGGCTTGTCGTATAAGTATATGACTTGAGCGATAGCATCGCCTAGAGAACCAGGTCTATCTAAGGTACGAGCCACGATGGATTTAGTAAAGAGTGTGCCACGGACAAAGGAAGTCCACGCGACTGGTTATCGCGAGATCGGTCCCGCTACTTGGGAGTCTCGCTATGTCTCGATAAGTCCCGCACACTAGATCGGTCTCGCTACTTGGGAGTCTCGATAAGTCTCGCACACAAGATCGGTCCCGCTACTTGGGAGTCTCGATAAGTCTCGCACACGAGATCGGTCCTGCTACTTGGGAGTCTCGATAGAAAGTTAGAAAGCATGGGCATAAATAAGGAAGGACGGTAGATCGAGTTGAGTCTTGCATGGTCATTGGACAACTTGTCGACAAGGTGAAGTCTTCTCGAGTGATCGCCGGGGCGCCGGGATCATGTCGGCCCGGGAGAAGCGAGGCGGCTCACGGTAGAATGATGGATAACCACATAGGAGATACTTGGCGCTTCCGGGGCTAGCTACCCATGGAGAGACGAGCCGATATCTCGAGCCGAGTTCCAAGATAGCTTGACATTGCTAGTGACCACTCATTTAGGTGGGTCGACAGAATAGCGGCAAACCGCGTGTATGCCTTTGGATTGAGTCTAGAACTTGGATGCATGTCCATTCGGTAACACAATGTCTGGGCCTAAGATTGGGCTGCAGCATAGGCACCGTGCTTGGCACGATACTTAGCGTCGGGATGTTCATGGAATCGACACTATGGTTCACAAGTCTTGTCTAAGTAAGTTTATGTGTCGAACAGGAAGGCCGCAAGGCGGTAGCATGGATAAGTCTTGATAAGTTGCGAGGTACGGCCTCAAACTTGAAGCACGAACAAGTCTACACAAGGTCTAGAGGCACGACCAGCATGAGTCGTCCCCTTGACGTTGTTAGAACGAGAATTGGTCTAGAGGCACTTGAGTTTAAGTGAAAGTCTTGGCACGACCGAGTTCGCATAAGTTACTCCTCGACGAAGCACTGTCTCGAATATGTTGAAGTCACGAATAGAGTATGGCACGACCCTGCCGTCCCGAGTTGAAGTTCGGTCAAGTACATAAGCGATGAGGCACTACCTCGATCGAAATACACGTTGGCATTATAGCATGACCATGTCGTGGCACATCGGTTTGGTCAGGCGTCGTAGTCTTAAAACTGATCCTAATGCAAGACTAGAAAGACAATCGTAAAGGGACTTGTATTGCACGAAGTAACTGAACGTGTCGGTTTTATATGGATGGGAGAGGAGCTCACTCCACCAGTACAGTTGAGTACAGACATCCATACAGTTTTAATGTGCAAGCACAGGTAGAAGCTCGTGGCACGGAGCTCGCTTGGATGCGCTGAGGCACGGAGTCCCTTGGCGTCTCGAAGCGTGCGGCCGCATGAAATCAAGACTTATACGGGACATAATTTATGGAAATTGCCTTCCAAAAGTTTTCGCTGGCCCAAGCATTGCAACGAGAGATGAGAGAGAGCAGAGTGACTTGTAAAAATGAGAAAAAAGTAAGCACGAGAGACTTGTAATCATGGCCTTGCGCCTAGTGTAATCTGATTGTTCAATAATCAATAAAGAGTTCTTTTGAATAACTTGTGTTTAGCCTTTAAATTTTTGCTACATATTCAATGTTTCTGGGACTTCTGTGCGACGACCCTGTCGTAGCCGCTGAAATCGGCCGTTATGAAACTGCCTTGCACGAGCGCAATTTAGGCTTGTGCGGTATCACGCCTTAGCGAAGACGATTGCTCCTACTTGACCTAATTACCTTGTTGACTAGTCTATGTTTGACCAAAATCTTAGTTAGTCTAGATTGACCTAGACTTGACCTAGCTTGACCATATTGA
The DNA here is from genome assembly GCA_029216955.1 of Iris pallida. NCBI lineage: Eukaryota > Viridiplantae > Streptophyta > Magnoliopsida > Asparagales > Iridaceae > Iris > Iris pallida. The sequence continues at coordinate 5,503,171 of JANAVB010014199.1, read as the reverse complement.
CTAGTATTTGACTAGTCTGACCATTGATTGACTAAACCCTAGATAACTTGACTAGTTTGACTAGAATATTGACCAAGAGTTGACTTTAACCTAGATTTGATTAACCTTGACTTGTTTGACCTTGTTTGACTTTATTTGACTTAGTTTGATTTTCTGTGACCTAGTATGACTTCCTGTGACCTAGTTTGACTATTAGAGTTGACCAAGAGTTGACTTTTGACTAGATTGACATAGAATCATGTAGTATGCATTGTATACTTATTTTTACCATTTTGGATATATTGTGACTTGTATTGCTCTGATTAGGAGCCATACATCTCTCCTCAGGCAGTATATCCTCTTCAGACATTCAGTTATCAGGCGAGTACATTCTCTGACCGTTTCATACTTGTTCAGGCTTTACTTTCTCGCTCTAGATTACTTTACTTGATGCTGTCACGTTGGTAACACGGATTGGTACTATATGGATCTTTACATGAGATGTTATCCCTCTCGGGAGCATCGGGTACTTCATGTTACATGTGTTTCACTTTCATCATATACTCCTATGCTTCCATCATGCATGTGTACTTATGTGATCATGTACTCTCATGTTCACTGAGCCCTCATGTATAACTTCACGTATACTCATTTATGAGCCTCATGTGAAGTAATCATGTATAATAACGTAACTTGTCTAGATCCTTGTGTATTGATTGGGGAAACGGGGGGAGTAGAAGTAGACATGTGAATAATTCCAAAGTAGTGTAATCATGTATAAACTCAGTAGTGTAATCATGTATAAATTCTAGCCATTCACATGCCTATCTTGTACTCTACATCACTAGTCACTTACAGTTCTCTATATACAGTAGATATTTCCTTTACAAGCTATCTCTTTTACAGCGTATATTTCCTTTCAGCACTTCATGTATTTTACTCTATTGCCTGTATCGTATTTTCTAACCTGATATGAACTGTGTGAGATGTATTGTGCTCGTTCCTGTCCTGACTGGACCTGTTAAAAATATTATAGAGGATGAGGATGAGGCATGGGTGACTACATATTATGGAGCAGGACTAGATGACACTTGTGTTGAGGACCCTCAGCAGGATCTACCACCAGCTGAGGATGTTGCTCCAGTAGTCTAGACCAGTTTAGCTAGACAGTCTTTTCTACTTGTATTTTGTCTCACATTCTGAGTTGTATTTTGAGATGTTGAGATGTATAGACCCTTAGACTTATTGTATTATGAGTTGACATTATGGATGTTATGTATCCTAGTCACTTAGACTTATTTCATCTATGCTACTGTTCTCTTTCAGTTACTATCTATCTATATGTCTTTCATTCTTCTACCTTAGATGTGATTGAGACTGTATATTGTGATGTCACCTCCATTCGGAGAGTATAAACTGTACAGGTACCTTTATATTGTTAGATGATTTACCTAGGATAGCGTTCTACTGCCGATACTGCGGCGTAGGCTGGACGTACCCACGTCTCGTGCCCTTACTCTAGGGTGCGGGTTGTGACACGTTTTTAGTGGTGGCCCATGCAGGTCGAGTTTATGTAGTGGTATTCGAACTAGAGTATCACTACAGCCTGTGATAGGATTTGAGGAATAGGCTTAGTGAGAGAGGATACTCAATCACTGTTAGGATACCTTGAGAGATTCCTGGGATGACCCTTGAGAATCTCATTTTGAATTACGATTTAAACTCCTTTTTCCTTGATTGAATTTGATTTTGGAGGATTCACTGTAGAACTTTGAATCCTGGTGTTAGTTGATGATTTTGAAATTTTTGTAGTTGTTGATTTTAATTTCTTTGTGTTAGATTAATATCTTTTATTTTAAGGTACTCAATCACATTTATGAGAAAACTCTCATCTGTTTTTTGCCATCTAATTCTCTTGCTAATTGCTTTCCCTTGAAATGAACTGTCCCCTCTATTTTTGCATCTTAGTTAAACTCTTTCTACCAAACTATGTGACTGTATCCCAAACCTGACTTACTCGACATTTCCTCAAATCAAGACTTTATTGAGACCTTCTAACCTTGACCCTTGATTTGATCGAACCCTAACTATATTCATCTAGTAGCCTATCTATCCCTAGGGCTGTGTTCTTAAATTATTTACTGGATTCCTAATTAATTTTATTCCATGCGTTAACTTGATCTTCTTTATTTTTGCATCAATTGTCACGTCTTGAACTCCCACTTTCTATTCTAGATCATTGGACGTCCATTACCATGACTTAGATATTCGGAGTATAATACTAGCTGTTACCTCCCAACAAACTTCACATGTAAGACCTAGACTAGCCTACCTTCATGTAGGTATTCCATGTCCTACTAAAACCCGTCTTCTTGTACTCTATTTCCTTGATATGATTTTCTGGTCAAATGGCTAAACTATAACCTCTACCATGATACTAAATTAATTCTTATTTCAATTAGAGATCCACCTTGGCTCAATTCTTTCGACCTGGCATGTGATGGTGTTCTGCTTGAATCCTTAAATACTTAACCTTGTACCTTATCTTGAATGCTTGACCCGATTGGTTAAGGATCTTGGACTATGTATTTTCTTTTATCATCTCCACCCTTACTTATATCTTATGCTATAAATTTATCCTTAGTTTTACAAGCTTATCCTTTTCGAGCTTGATCATGACATATTTCATTGGGTGTACACCCACTAACATATTATCTAATCAGAACCGGCGCATGATGGTCTGATCAACCTATTGCGTTTTGGTTCGCTTTTCATATATTAATCTACGTGGATGGAGACATAGTTAAACTTGCCCTAGAATCTTATCCGTAACAGCCTTGATAATTCTCCTTGGAATTATTTTTATCGCCTATGAACCTCATATTCATATCCAGTTGAATTAAATTTAATCATGACCTGGATCTTCATCATTGGATGCTCGTGCTCATACTTGATTTCATTGATTTCCTATCTTGCCCAAATCTCGATTTATCCTGAAATTGATCAACTTAGATCGTGTCAAGACTAAAATCTATTTGTGATTGTTTGTGCCTAAATTTTCAATTTTTACAACTTCATGGAATAGTAACCTTTTAATGATTTCTCAGTTACTTGTTAATGACCAAATTTCATATAGGATGGTAGACGGCCCTATAGCCTAGATGATTGTTGTTCCCTTACCTTCCCAATTAGGACACCCTAGATTGCTTGTACGTTTTGATACCATAGGACAGTCTTGATCTAGAATGACTAGTGCACCTAGATGAGACCACAGGCTGTCCCATTTAACCTATCCCCCTGGTACCACTATTGCATCACAATTTTTCGGTTCAATTTAGGCCATAGACCTTTCCCACTCTAAATTATGATCATCATAGGCACATTACCGTGACTTTTAAATTAGGAGCACAAGACTAGTTGTTTTCTTAAAATTGACTTCACATACATGACCTAGACATGACACTCTACACCCATGACCTTAGTGTCCCACTCAGGCATACCATCGTGTGCTTCATTTGCTTAGTACAATTTTCCTGACCCGAGGCTCCATCCTGATTTACCCCATGGAGTTACTTTTGATTTCGATTTGAATTAAGGACACCTTATGACCTAAAACTGCCAGCCAATTTTGGATATGACCCAGTATAGTCTACCACCCATATTTTACTTGTTGACCTTGTATGTTGCTAGGTAGTAGCTTCGACCCTGATTGTTGGAGGTTCGACCTAGGAGGAGTACGACCATCTAAATTTCGAGGACGAAATTATTTTAAGGAGGGTAGACTTGTAACACCCAGTTTTCTGAAATTGGAGTATTTTTGAAAATTTATTATTTTTATTATTTATTAATGGTATTTTAGTCATGATATGATTTTTGGTGATTTTTAGTTAATTAAAACTATTTTCTAAGTCACGACTTATGACTTTGTGATTTTACTAGTATAATCCTAGTGTAAACTCTAGAGATTTTATAACCTAGAGACTACCATGACCATGTAAGCCTAAGCAAGTGATTAGGATACCAATTTAGCACTTTTTAGCCTAAAGGGTATTTTGGTAATTTTCTAGGATTTATTTGGAATTATTTGGATTTATGTGATTTATTATTATTTAATTAGTTTATTTGTGTTATGTTAGCTCCTAACCTAGTTTAGCACTAATCCAGAGGTTAGCCACTAACCTAGAAGACTAATGTTAGATGTTAACTCTATTTTAGAAATATCTAGGTTTGATAAATATCTAGATATCTTACTTTTTAGATATTTTAGAACCTAAATATCTATTCCCTTAGTCAAAGCCTTAAGGGCTAAGTTAGCAAGGTGGAGGGGACCCTAAATATCTACCCCCTACCCCCCATGGCAGCCAACCCATGCCCCCATCCTATATGCACACCCCCCTTTCATTCAAGCCTCTTTTCATTCACAAAAATCAAGTTTTTCCTACAACTTCAACCCTTCACCATTTAACCATTTTAACACCAAATTGGGTCTAGTCTTTTGCATTGGACTCCCCTACACTAGAGGATACTAGTTATGGCTTGCTAGCAAGGATTTGTGGAGCTTTGGACATTGGGAGTTGAAGGGGGTTTTCATTCAAAAGGCCTATTATTGAGAATTTTACACTCATAGGTAAATACCTATAAACCTAGTTAATATTGTGTTTTCTCTTCATAATTGCATGCATCTAGGTACCATGGAACTGTAGGCCAAGTTTGGTAGGAAGTAGGTTCGATTTCGTGTCCGTGTCGGACACGTATCCATGTTTGAAAAACAGTGTTTGGTGAAATGCCACTTAGGTTTTAATGTTGTGTTTTGTGAAACAAATTACACATTTGGGTAGCCCTTGGCATGCTGATCACGAGACACTAGGACTGAGCATATTTTTGTGCTGTGTCCGTGTCCAAAATGGACACGAACTTGCAGCACGAGGCCACGCGCGCGTGTCCTGCTACCACGCTGCTCGTGCTCACTGCACAGAGCACTAGGACACGTAAAATTTGACATGGACACGGGAGCAGTGTCTTGAAACATGCCCCCAAAGTTTCGTGTCATGCCGTATCGTGTCGAGTGAGAAATCTCGCTCGCACTGGACACGCACTGCACTGCACGCGCACGTTTTTCTCACTGACACGCGACTCGTGTCGCACGGACACGAGTCGTGGACACCTCGTGGTGACATGAGTGTGTAGCCCAACACGTGGGCTACACGTGGACATGACCACGAGGACCCACGTGGCTCGTTTCGTGTCCACGAGACACGTACACCACTGCACGACGCAGTGTAAATAGCGTGTATCAGTCAAGAAAACTCGACTGATACGGGGCTCGTGTCGACACATGGTGACACGTGGACACGACTCAGGTAGCTAGACACCTAGCCTGACCCTAGGCGAACCTAGGGACACGAGCACGAGACTCTTAGACACGTGTGTCGTGTCCTAGAGCCAGGTGCACGCGTGCACGACGCTGCGACATTGCAGTTTACCCGATTTGCATTTTTGACCGCTGGACATGCCGTGTCGTGTCGTGGTGGACTCCCATGGACACACACGACACCTACACGTATGGGGACACGATTACCAACCTTGGGTTTCGGGCCTTAGGTCATTTTTGACTCAAATTTGGGTTACCCCTATATGTTCAGTGATGAACAGTAACTTGGTATTTTTCCTGTATTTTATTTGAGTTTCAAATCGATTTTTGATGTGTATATATGTATATTTATGTGTATATATATTGTATATATATGTATATATGTATATGAGTGTGTGGGTATATGCGTATGTGTATGTGAGTGTATATATGTGTATGAATAGGTATGTGTGGGTGTGTGTATATATTTTTGTATGTATTGTGTGTGTGGGGTTCCAGAAATCAGAGAACACACCCCCCCTGTCACAGTGACACACACACACTCCCATATCTCTCTCTCTTTTTCACTCTCTCATATCTCTCTCTCTCTCTATATATATGTAGGTTGTATATATATATAGGTTATGTAGATATATATATATTGGTATATATAGTTGATATATATTTGGGTATTATATATATATATGTGGTACTATAGTTGAATATATATATATATATATATATATATATATATATATATATATATATATATATATATATATATATATTTTTTTTTTTTTTTTTTTTTTTTTTTTTTTTTTTTTTTTTTTTTTTTTTTTTTTTTTTGGGGCCCGGGGGGGGGGGGGGTCCGGGGGTGGGGGGTAACCCGGGGGGAGGGGGGGGGGGCCAGGGGGGGTGGGGTGTCCGGCAAGGGGGCCCCCAACCCGATGGCCGCGGCCAAAGCCGCCCAGCCACCTCGGGTGGGGAAGGGAGGGCTCGAACCTAGCCCACCGCTAGGGGAGCCAACCCTCCTAACCACAAGAGCTAGGCCCGTCGGACATATATATATATATATATATATATATATATATATATATATATATATATATATATATCTATATATATATATATATATATATATATATATCCAAATATACCTAACATATATATATATATATATATATATATATATATATATATATATATATATATATATATATATATATATATATATTATATATATATATATATATATATATATATATATATATATATATATATATTATATATAAATATATATATATATATATATATATATATATATTTATATATATATATATATATATATATATATATATATATATATATATATATATATATATATTATATATATATATATATATATATATATATATATATAAAATATATATATATATATATATATATATATATATATATATATATATATATATATATATATATATATTGATAGGCTATGTATAAATATTGTATATATATATGTATATAGATATGTATATATTTGTGACTTTCTAGATATAGGTTTATGTGGAAACCTATATGATATTAGCCTATGGAACCTAACTACTAGCCTATGGCCAAATTAGGGGTTGGCCCTAATTTGTCCAAGTGACCCCTTGACCTAGGTACCTTAATGACCCTTGTTGACTAGAGTTGACCAAAGTCAACCTTAGGTCAAAACTTGACCTAATTAACCTAGAATTGACTAGGATTAACCTAAAATGACTAGTTTAACTAGTCTGGCCATGTTTGACCTAACTTGACTAGTAGACCTAGTTGACTAGATAATTGACCATTGTTGACCAAGTCAACTATAGGTCAACCATGACCTAATTGACTTAGAAATGACTTGGATGAACATAGAAGGACTAGTTGACTAAAGTTTGACTAAACCCTAACTAATTAGTTTATGTTTGACCATATGGTTATGAAGATAGTCCTATGTAGATTAAGATATGTATGGGGTTAAGTGGAATACTTAAGAGTTGTGTCATCATTTGTGTTAGCCTTAGAGATTGACTAGAAGTTGACCATTAGTCAAGATTGATCTAATTACCTTGTTGACTAGTCTATGTTTGACCAAAACCTTAGTTAGTCTAGATTGACCTAGACTTGACCTAGCTTGACCATATTGACTAGTATTTGACTAGTCTGACCATTGATTGACTAAACCCTAGATAACTTGACTAGTTTGACTAGAATGTTGACCAAGAGTTGACTTTAACCTAGATTTGACTAACCTTGACTTGTTTGACCTTGTTTGACTTTATTTGACTTAGTTTGATTTCCTGTGACCTAGTATGACTTCCTGTGACCTAGTTTGACTATTAGAGTTGACCAAGAGTTGACTTTTGACTAGATTGACCTAGAATCATGTAGTATGCATTGTATACTTATTTTTACCATTTTGGATATATTGTGACTTGTATTGCTCTGATTAGGAGCCATACATCTCTCCTCAGGCAGTATATCCTCTTCAGACATTCAGTTATCTGGCGAGTACATTCTCTGACCGTTTCATACTTGTTCAGGCTTTACTTTCTCGCTCTAGATTACTTTACTTGATGCTGTCACGTTGGTAACACGAATTGGTACTATATGGATCTTTATATGAGATGTTATCCCTCTCGGGAGCATCGGGTACTTCATGTTACGTGTGTTTCACTTTCATCATGTACTCCTATGCTTCCATCATGCATGTGTACTCATGTGATCATGTACTCTCATGTTCACTGAGCCCTTATGTATAACTTCACGTATACTCATTTATGAGCCTCATGTGAAGTAATCATGTATAATAACGTAACTTGTCTAGATCCTTGTGTATTGATTGGGGAAACGGGGGAGTAGAAGTAGACATGTGAATAATTCCAAAGTAGTGTAATCATGTATAAACTCAGTAGTGTAATCATGTATAAATTCTAGCCATTTACATGCCTATCTTGTACTCTACATCACTAGTCACTTACAGTTCTCTATATACAGTAGATATTTCCTTTACAAGCTATCTCTTTTACAGCGTATATTTCCTTTCAGCACTTCCTATATTTTACTCTATTGCATGTATCGTATTTCCTAACCTGATATGAACTGTGTGAGATGTATTGTGCTCGTTTCTGTCCTGACTGGACCTGTTGAAAATATTACAGAGGATGAGGATGAGGCATGGGTGACTACATATTATGGAGCAGGACTAGATGACACTTGTGTTGAGGACCCTCAGCAGGATCCACCACCAGCTGAGGATGTTGCTCCAGTAGTCTAGACCAGTTTAGCTAGACAGTCTTTTCTACTTGTATTTTGTCTCACATTCTGAGTTGTATTTTGAGATGTTGAGATGTATAGACCCTTAGGCTTATTGTATTATGAGTTGACATTCTGGATGTTATGTATCCTAGTCACTTAGACTTATTTTATCTATGCTACTGTTCTCTTTGAGTTACTATCTATCTATCTGTCTTTCATTCTTCTACCTTAGATGTGATTGAGACTGTATATTATGATGTCACCTCCATTCGGAGAGTATAAACTGTACAGGTACCTTTATATTGTTAGATGATTTACCTAGGACAGCGTTCTACCGTCGACACTGCGGCGTAGGCTGGACGTACCCACGTCTCGTGCCCTTACTCTAGGGTGCGGGTCGTGACAGCGAAGCACTGTCTCGAATATGTTGAAGTCACGAATAGAGTATGGCACGACCCTGCCGTCCCGAGTTGAAGTTCGGTCAAGTACATAAGCGATGAGACACTACCTCGATCGAAATACATGTTGGCATTATAGCACGACCATGTCGTGGCACATCGGTTTGGTCAGGCATCGTAGTCTTAAAACTGGTCCTAATGCAATACTAGAAAGACAATCGTAAAGGGACTTGTATTGCACGAAGTAACTGAACGTGTCGGTTTTGTATGGATGGGAGAGGAGCTCACTCCACCAGTACAGTTGAGTACTGACACCCATACAGTTTTCATGTGCAAGCACAGGTAGAAGCTCGTGGCACGGAGCTCGCTTGGATGCACCGAGGCACGGAGTCCCTTGGCGTCTCGAAGCGTGCGGCCGCATGAAATCAAGACTTATACGGGACATAATTTATGGACATTGCCTTCCAAAAGCTTCCGCTGGCCCAAGCATTACAACGAGAGATGAGAGAGAGCAGAGTGACTTGTAAAAATGAGGAAAAAGTGAACACGAGAGACTTGTAATCATGGCCTTGCGCCTAGTGTAATCTGATTGTTCAATAATCAATAAAGAGTTCTTTTGAATAACTTGTGTTTAGCCTTTAAATTTCTGCTGCATATTCAATATTTCTGGGACTTCTGTGCGACGACCCTGTCGCAGCCGCTGAAATCGACCGTTATGAAACTGCCTTGCACGAGCACAATTTAGGCTTGTGCGGCATCACGCCTTAGCGAAGACGATTGCTCCTACGGGAGTGGGGCATGACATAATGGTATCAGAGCACGGCTTTACGTCCTTGGACTTCAAGTTGAATTTTTTAGTTTTGAAAGCTCGTCGTTGATAAAGAAGTATGCGGTCTCTCTCAAATGTCCCGCGACATGTCCATACAATAAGTCTAAATATTTTTAAAAGCTCGTACAAGCGTTCAATTGAACGCATCGGTATGCCTTTGTGCCGAACGGTGGCAAAGTTGACTTGATAGAGAACACATGCTAAAGTTAGCAAGTCGCGTGCGTACCCAAATAGTCCTACGTCGACATTAGCAAGTGAGCATGCAAACTCGAATATAGTCCGCACGGGATAGCTATGCACACGACCTTTTGGCTAAGTTGTGCCGTGTGTCGCACACCTAGACTTTTGGTGCAATCGAATTACGAGCAATATTAAGTATCGCTCGGTCGGGATCGAAGATACACTTAGGGTGTATATCGATAGGAACGTTATCGAACTAACGCTTAGGCGTACATGAAAGATTGGCTTGGATTTTGAGGAATAGTGCGAGCAACTTAGTACGTCAAGACGACATGAGCGATTACGCTAGAGATTCACCGAACGAATCTGAAAGATATCTTAGCGAGTGATGCGAACGTGATTTGGACTAGATCGGATGGCTCGAATCCGAGTGGTGTATAGTTTGTTTTGGAATTCATTCGAGCGAAGATTGAAGATTAGAAATAACAACGAGTACATCGGCGAGGCGATGCGATCGCGCGAAGCCTTAGAACGCGTCACGCCTAGTTGGTCATGACTTCGTACGTCCCGATTGAGATGTCGTTTGGACAACTTGTGAATGGGCAATACGAGTTAGAAAGCGATTCAGATACGATGAATAAAAATGAAATATCTTGATCACGAAAGCCTAGAGGATCGATCGTACTTGTGATTTCGGATTTGATCGAAAGGGAATTATGGTATATCCGATTCAGACAATAGCATCAGTTGCACGACTCGAATTTCGTTGCAAAAAGAAGATCGTCAGGTTACGTACATAATCGATGGTATTGAGGAGTATCAAAGATCGATGCGCGATAACTCGGGAGTACTCTGATTCGATGAACGATGATCGTACAAAATGTCATTATTCCGATGGGTGCTATACTCGGGATGTTGAAATGTACCGAGGAAATAGACTTGGCTCAAGGATTTTCTAGTTGAACGAATGACGGTTAGACTATCGAACTGAGATCTTGGCTTGGATAAAATGAAATGTTTGGATTTGCTTCGACGGTAACCACAACGTTGACGTTCTTGTCTTATGCGAGCGCAACTCCAGCTTCGCATATGTGTCACGCCGATTAGGACGATCACTCCGTGTGAGCGCTGGTATGGTGATTCATACAGCGGGGGTCATCAAACTTGCATGGCGTGGTAATTTGATTTCTTCGACTTATGGTTTGACACGAAGGTGGACTCAAAAATAACTCAGTGTGTACTTGACGATCGAACTTGAGGATTGAGTAGGTCCAATCCGCGTATCGAGAATGAATTAGTCTAGACTCAAACAAGAGTTACGCCCCGATGAGAATTATTATTCTGCGGGAGCGTTGTATGGTAATTCATGAACCACCGTGGATAATCGGACTCGCGTGAGATTGGAGCGCAATATATTGTCGAACTAGAGACCTCATGATCGAATACATGAATTGGTTAGAATTGGTGATTGAACGGATTCGGATTCTGCACAACGAAACGCCTTGATGCGAATTAGGTGATCATGCTTGATGTTTAGAAATCTGAGTGACGCGAGCTTGGGTAGAAAACTCCGTACTACCAACTTTGGTTTGACCCTATGATTGGGGTCAGTGTTGGCATTATTGTTGGGGAACTATGATTCCAATCCTGATATTGACTTAGCCTTGAGAAGTGGCCTAGCGGTTAGGCGAGACGCCCCTGTTTCAAGAGTTAGCAATCGAAAGATTGATCTTGAGGATTGGCATAGATGGATAGAGTGAATCAAGAATATAGGAAGACCCCTCACGAGATTCGGCTGACATGCATATATTTCAGGGATGCCTGAGTATGTGTACGACGCAACTCGAGTGAGAATGACGAATTCTCTATCATGCGGCTTGGTGAATACATGTATTTTGGGGACGCCTGGAATGCATGTACAATCCAACCAAGTGATACGTTGAATTCAGGCAAGACTTGAGGAATAGAAGAGTGTCGAGAATTTGAGATCATGTTAAAGGGAAAGATTGATAGTAGTGCGAGCGTGGCTCGGGATCGAAAAAATACGTAGGCGGAGTGTGTGTGATAAATTATGGCGTACCTCGCTCGACTGTTATAGTCCCGTGTCTAGGCTCGATTAAGTCTTGGCCATAGAAATGGTAGGATGGCTTGCCTTCAGGAAAGTCTCGAGGACGATACTTATTCTGAGTGGTGTATGTTGTAGTGTCCCGTCCTGCAAAGTCAATCGAAGGAATCGAAATGCCGACAGTGTTCGGACTTAGCCATGCAACGGCTGCTCGAAGGCTCGCTCGGTCGAGGCGACTCCTCGCTCAGGTGGGATAGTTTTGGTGAACTCGCCTCATCTTAGCCTTCACTTAATAACTCGCATGTTTTTAACTTGCACAAGTTAGGCTTGATAATAAAAGAGACGCATCCACATAGCTAAGGAAATAATCCCGATGGGTCGGAAAGTCTTAGAACATGGAAAATGGTCCCACGGTCTGCTTAGAAGTCGGCTCAGCGTGCTTTCAAAATGATACTCGATCCTTCGTCCCGTGGCTTAAAAGAAGGAAGTTGGCCTAAGTTGCTAAGTTGCCCCGACACTTGAATTAGCCTAAGTCATAGGCGTCGCCCGCTTGATTGCTTGATAAAGCATGCACGGTCCCGTCGATTTACCCCAACACTCGAATTAGCCTCAGTCATAGGCGCCGCTTGCACGAATGCTTGATAAAGTAAGCACAGTCCCATCGTCCAAGGCTTGGTATAGCCTTCGCAAGTCCCGTCGGTTAAGTCGTATTGCACGGCTTGTGGCTTAAGTCTAGGCACCCGAGAACTTGGTTGTTCAAGTCGAAATATGTGCACGACAGGTTCCCTTGATGCGAAGCTCGATGTATCCTTGGCTTGTCGAGTCGTTGCCCGAATAAGTTAGTCAATAGTTGTGCTGGGCTATCGAAGCCATTTCTAGCACTGTCCCGTTCTATCTGCGGTTGTCAAGTTGCATAGTCCCTCGAGAACAAGGCTCGTCGTATAAGTATATGACTTGAGCGATAGCGTCGCCTAGAGAACCAGGTCTGTCTAAGGCACGAGCCACGGTGGATTTAGTAAAGAGTATGCCACGGACAAAGGAAGTCCACGCGACTGGTTATCGCGAGATCGGTCCCGCTACTTGGGAGTCTCGCTATGTCTCGATAAGTCCCGCACACGAGATCGGTCCTGCTACTTGGGAGTCTTACTATATCTCGACAAGGAAACACACGAGATCGGTCCCGCTACTTGGGAGTCTCGATAAGTCTCGCACACGAGATCGGTCCCGCTACTTAGGAGTCTCGATAAGTCTCGCACACGAGATCGGTCCTGCTACTTGGGAGTCTCTATAGGAAGTTGGAAAGCATGGGCATGAATAAGGAAGGACTTGGTAGATCGAGTTGAGTCTTGCATGGTCATTGGACAACTTGTCGACAAGGTGAAGTCTTCTCGAGTGATCGCCGGGGCACCGGGATCATGTCGACCCGGAAGAAGCGATACGGCTCAAGGTAGGATGCTGGATAACCGCATGGAAGATACTTGGCGCTTCCGGGTCTAGCTACCCATGGAGGGACGAGCCGATATCTCGAGCCGAGTTCCAAGATAGCTTGATATTGCTAGTGATCACTCATTTAGATGGGTCGGTAGAATAACGGCAAACCGCGTGTATGCCTTTGGATTGAGTCTAGAACTTGAATGCATGTCCAGTCGATAACGCAATGTCTGGGCCTAAGATTGGGCTGCAGTATAGACACTGTGCTTGGCACGATACTTAGCGTCGGGATGTTCATGGAATCGACACTATGGTTCACAAGTCTTGTCTAAGTTAGTTTATGTGTCGAGCAGGAAGGCCGCAAGGCGGTAGCATGGATAAGTCTTGATAAGTTATGAGGCACGGCCTTAAACTTGAAGCACGAACAAGTCTAAGCAAGGTCTAGAGGCACGACTAGCATTAGTCGTCCCCTTGATGTCGTTGGCACGAGAATTGGTCTAGAGGCACTTAAGTTTAAGTGAAAGTCTGGGCACGGCCGAGTTCGCATAAGTTACTCCTCGGCGAAGCACTATCTCGAATATGTTGAAGTCACGAATAGAGTATGGCACGACCCTACCATCCCGAGTTAAAGTTCGGTCAAGTACATAAGCGATGAGGCACTGCCTCGATCGAAATACACGTTGGCATTATAACACGACCATGTCGTGGCACATCGGTTTGGTCAGGCGTCGTAGTTTTAAAACTGATCCTAAGGTAAGACTAGAAAGACAATCGTAAAAGGACTTGTATTGCACAAAGTAATTGAACGTGTCGGTTTTGTATGGGTGGGCGAGGAGCTCACTCCACCAGTACAGTTGAGTACTAACACCCACACAGTTTTCATGTACAGGCACAGGTAGAAGCTCGTGGCACAGAGCTCGCTTGGATGCGCCGAGGCACGGAGTCCCTTGGCGTCTTGAAGCATGCGGCCACATAAAATCAAGACTTATACGGGACATAATGTATGGACATTGCCTTCTAAAAGCTTCCGCTGGCCCAAGCATTGCAACGAGAGATGAGATAGAGCAGAGTGACTTATATAAATGAGAGAAAAGTGAGCCCGAGAGACTTGTAATCATGGCCTTGCACCTAGTGTAATCTGATTGTTCAATAATCAATAAAGAGTTCTTTTGAATAACTTGTGTTTAGCCTTTAAATTTTTGCTGTATATTCAATATTTCTGCTTGGGACTTTTGTGCGACGACCCCATCGTAGCCTCTGAAATCGGCCGTTATGAAACTGCCTTGTACGAGCACAATCTAGGCTCGTGCGGTATCACACCTTAGCGAGCACGATCGCTCCTACGGGAGTGGGGCGTGACATGACTTCTGTGCGATGATCCCGTCGCTTAGCCTATAATCGGCCGTTATGGAACCTGCCTTGTGTGAGCGCAATCTAGACTCACACGACACCATGCCTTAGCGAGGACGATCGGTCCTACGGGACCGGGGCGTGACATAATGGTATCAGAGCACGGCTTTACGTCCTTGGACTTTTGATTGAATTCTTTAACTTTGATGTTGTTTCCGTAAACTTTGATGTTGCTTCCACGATTGATATGTTGGCGCTCTTTCTCAATGTTCCGCGGGATGTCCTACAATAAGTCTATATATTTTGAAAAGTATCATGAAAGAAACTGGTTGATCAAAAGTTAGCTTTAAATAAAGCACGGTTGGCTAAGTCGGGCTGGGCATATACACCAAGATTGCGTTGACCTTAGAAAAGTCGGGTATAGAATTCAAATTGTGTCGAATAAGGATGAGTTAGACTCGATTCATAAGAATTTTGGGTAGTTGCGGTAGAGATGCTATCGGACGACGATGTTGTCGTTGATGCGATATAGATGAGCGTGCTTGGAATTTTTAGGAATGATTCGAACGAAGTTTCAAAGTAATCGATTGTGAATCAAATGATAGTTTGATGAATTTGTCAAATGACTTCATCCCTGAGTGGTGTATCAAATAATTTTTGGGATGTCGATCGATTGATGATGCAGGGTGTCGATGAGTCTATCAGCAAGCGATGAGTACGCAAAGCCTTAGATTGAGTATCATTGAGTAAAAGTGTAGTCTTGAAGTTTGATAAGATGATTTGAACAAACTAGGGATGACGCACACGGGTTTATGATTGTGTAAGTATAAAATGCAAAATGATTGAGTAGGTGAAACTGAATAGAAGAAAACTTAAGGTGTAGCGAGCAAATGACTTGATAGAGGAATCGATATGAATCGTATACAAAAAGTTAGCACGATCGGATGATAGCATGCATAAAAAAGTTTAATTTTGAATATTAGAAAAATGACTCTAAGGATTGGGATAAATGTTGTTTGATGATTTGAGTTAGCATAGAGCGTTGCGATTTGAAGAAAAATGTAGCTCGATGACTTAAGATATACAAATGAACATACGCGATTTTGGATTTGAACAAATTGATGATGTAAATGATTCGAGGGACAATAACCGAACTTGATCTTAAATGTCGAGAAGATTATCCAGTCTGGGAGATAACATCAGTTGTATGACTCAAAATTTATTGTAAAAGAAGATCGTCAGGTTATGCATATCATCGATGATATTGAGGCGTATCAAAGATCGATATACGATAACTCGGGGGCACTCTAATTTGAGGAATTATGATCGTGCAAAGTGTTATTATTTCGATGGATGTTTTACTTAGGATTTTGATTGAAACAAATATTGGATAAAAATGATCGTGTCTTGATGGTTGCGTTGATAACCGCTACATCGACGATCTTGTCTTGCGTGAGCGCAACTCCAACCTCGTACATGCATCACGTCGGATTTGGGACAATCGTTCCGTATGAGCGCTGAAATGGTGATTCATGTCGCGGGAATGATCGAACTCGAAAAATCAGGACGTGGCAATTTGAATTGCTTCGACTTGTGATTTGATGCGAAAGGGAATTCGAGGATTTGGTCGGACTTGTGATTGACGATTAAGTAAACTTGAGGATTGAGTAGATCTAATTTACGTATCGAGAATGAATTAGTCTAGACTCGAAACAAGAGTTACGTCCTGATGATGATGATTATCCGCGGGAGCAGTGCATGGTGATTTCATGTCCACCGTGGATAATCGGCCTCGCGTGAGATTGGGACGTGACATATTGTTAAGTCAGATGATCTTGTGATCGATAACGTGAATTGTGATAAAATGGCTTAGGAAATATGGAATGAGAATTACGGTTTAGCGACAAATTGTGTCATAGCATGCTTGACTTGAAAAGAATGGATCAGATTGTATAGAACATATTTAAAGAGGTAGACTATACAAATCGTAAAATTGGATGTGCGAAAGCGATATGCAAGAGACTTGGTTGAGCAGAACATGAAGTAGGATAGTTTTACTGAATGACTCGGACCCCTGGACTGAACGTTGCGAGTGCGAATAGGCAAAATCTATGCTTGAAGTTTAAAAATCGGAGTAATACGAGCTTGGATAAAAAGCCCGTACTATCAACTTGGTTTGACCTTATGATGGGGTCAGTGTTGATATTGTTGTTTGGGAACTATAATTCCAATACTGACGATTGACTTTAGCCTAAAGAGATGGCCTAGCGGTTAGGCGAGACGTCCATGTTATGAAAAGTTAGCATCGATACGAGTGATCTTGAGGATTGATTAGTTTGGATATTGGTGTTGATGACTGGAATGATTCAAGAGTACAAAAATACCACTCATGAGCCTCGGCTGAAATGCATATATATCAGGGACACTTGAATATGTGCACGATCCGGCTCGAGTGGAAATGGCAGAATTCTCTATCATGAGGCTTGGTTGAAATGTACGTATTTTTGGGACGCCTAAAATATGTGCACGGTCCAACTAAATGATACGTTGAATTCAAGTAAGACTGTAGGAACGAAACATTCGAGGATTTTGAAATCATGTGTTCTAAAGAAAAGATTGATGGTAGTGCGATCGTTGCTCAGATTGAAGAAACGCATAGGCGTAGTGTGCGCGAGAGTTATAGAATATTGAATAAAGTGATAAGTCGATGAGTAAGTACTCAGTTAGTTTCGAGGACGAAATTTTTTCTGAGTGGTGAATGATGTACTGCCCCGTCCCGCTCAGTCAATCGGAGGAATCGAAACGCAAACAACGTTCGAACTTAGTGTCACTCTCGTTTTCCGTTATACATATTTTCGTATGCGTATACGAGATCTCTGACGTTTGTCAGGTGACCCGTAGTTGGACTTGACTTGCTAGCCTAGTCTTGGTTGGTCATGACTTGGCTTGGTTTATTTTGGTTTGGCTTGGTTTGATTCGGCTTGGTTCATTATGAGAAAACCCTCTCTTTATAAAGCCCAACCACCCATTTCTCTCTCTTCATTACTTCCATTTATTTCTTCTCCTTCTTCTCCATTACTCTCCCACCAACCTAGAAAGCTTAGGCAAATGCAACTTGTTTCATGATGGATCTTCTATTTTATTGTTTTATCTTCTTCTCTACATGATTCTAAGCATCTTTAGGACTTGGAGTTTTCGGTTTGGACGGATGGATTTTTGTAGATTTAAGTTTGTAGTTTTTTTCGGTTTTCTTGGGTTTTGATCTACCAAACTTTATTATTTTTAAGTTTTGATTGTTCTATGTTGTAGAGAATTCGATTTTACCCAAAATGGACCTTTGAAAAGTTAGATTTTGACTTATTTTGAGAAAGTTATGGCCAAAATAAGATTTGGACATTTTCTAGTTCATCTGTCCTGAATCTGGCAGGGACGATGAATATGTCGCATAGTGCAGTCTGCCACATAGTGCAACCTGCCGCATAGTGCAGCCTGCCGCATAGTGCCGCAGGATGCCGCATAGTGCCGCAGAAGGCCGCATAGTGTCGTAAAATGCTGCATAGTGCCGCAGAATGTTGTATAGTGCCGCAGAAGGCCGCATAGTGCCGCAGAATGTTGCATAGTGCCTATTTTGGCTGTTTTTGGCTGTTTTATGTCCTATTTGGCTGAATTGTGGCCAAAATTTCTCCCAACTCCCAACATAAAAGTTGTAGATCTTTTCTTTTGCTTCAAGAATATGTTACTAGCTATTTTATGTAAGTTTCTCTCATTTATGATAAAGTAAGGATAGAACACGATAGTGGCCTGTTAAGGCGCACTCTTAACAAGTGACAAGTAACATGACGTGATAGTGACCCGTCGTGGCGCACTCTTGACAAGCAACATTGGCATGATAATAGTGGCCCGTCGTGACGCACTCTTGATAAGTAAACCTAACATGATAATCTCGATATGCTGTTGTGACGGCTATCATGACTTGCTAAATAACTCTAGTCTTGACACTGTGGGTGTTTGTGTAACACCCTATTTTCTGAAATTGGGGATTTTTGAAAATTTATTATTTTTATTATTTATTAATGGTGTTTAGGGCATGATATGAAATATGGTGATTTCTAGTGTAATTAGAACCATTTTCTAAGTCACGCTAAGTCATGACTTATGACTTTGTGACTTACTAGCAAAACCTCAGTGTAAACCCTAGTTTTCCTTAACCTAGAAGTTGCCATGACCATGTGAGCTTAGCCATAGGCTTAGAACATCAAATTAGTAATTTTTGCCAAAAAGGATATTTTGGTAATTTTCTAGGATTTATTTGGAATTATTTGTATTTATGTGTTTTTATTATTGTCTAATTATTGATTAGTGTCATGTTAGTCCCTAACCTAGTTTAGCACTAATCTAGAGGTTAGATACTAACCTAGAGGCTTGAGGATAGATATTAGTCTTTGATTAAAGTAGGATAAATATCTAGATATTTCTACATGTGATATTTTGCATGAATTACTCAAAATATCCAAACCTAGGCAAGAAAGTCCTTGCCTTAACCTAGAAGGAAAGCCAAGGAACACCCTACCCTTGCCATGGCCGGCCATGGGGTACCCCCCTAGCCCTACACCATCCTATATTAACCCATCACATTAATTCATGCTCATTTTACATGAATTTTAACCCTACAAAACCCACCACCTTCAAACCTTGATAACTTGATCAATTTTGATCTAAATCACCTCTAGTTTCTTGCATTGGACTCCCCTACACTAGAGGATACTAGTTAGGGCCTGCTATCGAGGATTTGAGGGGCTTTGGGCATCACCAAGAGAAGAGGACACCACCTACTTGGTGTTTTCTTGAGTTTTCACACAAATAGGTAAATACCCTCAAACCATGTTAATATTATGTTTTCTCTTCATATTTGCATACATCTAGGTACCAGGGAACTGTGGGTCAAATTTGGTAAAAATTAGAGTTGGTTTGGTGTCCGTATCGGACACGTATCCTAGGCTAGGAAACCTTGTTTGATGAAATGCCTGTGTGAATAAAATGTTTTTAATTTCAAAAACTAATTGAAAGGAAAATTAGGTCTTGTATTGTAGATCAGGAATCCTGAGGACTGAGTCAAAGATTTGGTGTCTTCGTGTCCAAAACGGATACGCACATACACGTGCAGACACGGTGGCAGTGCCCTGCTGCCACGCGTGTAGTGCTCACTGCACAGGCCGTTAGAAATCACCAAATTTGGTGTGGGACTCGGGGCAGTGACTGACAAGTCACTCCCTAAGTTTCAAGACTCTTAGTGTCGTGTCGGACACGAAATTTGGCACGCACTGATTTTGAACTGTACTGTGGGCACGAATTTTTCCCTACTGATACGCGCTTCGCGCGTGGACACGCGACTTCGTGGACACGACTCAGGCACCTAGACACCTACCCTGACACCCCACCTAGCTACTGACACGAGCACGACAACTCACGTGTCCTGTGTCGTGAGCACGAGACACGTGAACACGTGCATGAGACAGTGCACTTCACAGTGCACTGTACTTACCCGATTTGGGTTTTTGACACTTTGACACGCCGTGTCGTGTCGTGGTGTCGTGTCAGGCACCTAGGACACTAGGGTACACTGTGGGACTCAGTTACCAACCAATGGATTCGAGCATTAGATCGGTTTTTCGTGTAAAATCGGGTTTACCCTGTTTCCTGTGCACAGTCCATTATTTTCCAGAATTTGGGTTATTCCCAGTTTTACAAAAGTGAATTTCAAATCTAATTTTAATATGATTGATACATGTATTGGTATGTTTTCAGTGTATATATACGTAGTGTATATATATGTGTGTGTGTAGGAGGAATTTGAGGATATATATATATATATATGTATATATGTAGTTGTGTATATATATACATATATATGTATATATGTAACTGTGTGTGTGTGTTTAGGGACCATTCCTGTTCCAGGAAAAACTGGAACCCCCCTCCCCTTTCTTCCTGTTCAGTCTCTCTCTCTCACTGTTTTCTATATCTCCCTCACTCTAAGTCTCTCTCTCACTTCCCTCTCTATATATATATGAATCACATATATGTTTATATATATATATATATATATATATATATATATATATATATATATATATATATTATATATATATATATATATATATATATATATATATATATATATATATATATATATATATATATTGATATATATTATATTAGATTATACATAGTGTTATATATATATATATATATATATATATATATATATATATATATATATATATATATATATATATATATATATTTATATATATATATAATATATATATATATATATATATATATATATATATATATATATATATATATATGGGTGATTGTATTGTATATAGTTATGCCTACATTGATATAATATATAGGTAGTAGGTACACTTGGGTATATCTATATATATAGTTATATATATAATAACTTACTAAGTATAGGTTATATGGAAACCTATGACAATAGCCTATGGCCAAGATACTAGCCTATGGCTTTGGGGCTAACCTAATGACCTAAACAACTACTAGTTGACCCTTGTTGACTAAGGGTTGACCAAAGTCAACCTTAGGTCAACATTGACCTAGTTAACCTAGGATTGACCTAAAATGACTAGTTTAACTAGTTTGACTAAAACCCTAACTAGTTTGACTAGTGTTGACCTAACTTTGACTAGTTTGATTAGAATGTTGACCAGGAGTTGACTTTAACCTAGATTTGATTAACCTTAACTTGTTTGACCTTGTTTGACTTTATTTGACCTAGTATGACTTCATGTGACCTAGTTTGACTATTAAAGTTGACCAAGAGTTGACTTTTGACCAGATTGACCTAAAATTTTGTAGTATGTATTGTATACTCTATTTTTACCATTGTGGATACATTGTGACTTGTGTTGCTCTGATTAGGAGCCATACATCTCTCCTCAGGCAGTATATCCTCTTCAGACATTCAGTTATCAGGCGAGTACATTCTCTGACCGTTTCATACTTGCCAGGATTTATATTCTTGCTCTAGATTACTTTACTTGATGCTGACACGATTGTTATCACGGATTAGTACTATATGGATCTTTTCATGAGATGTTATCCCCCTCGGGAGCATCAGATACTTTTGTCACGTGTGTTTCACTTACATCATGTATCTCATGCTTCTATTTTCATGTATCTTCATGTATCAGCTAGTGACTCATGTACTCTCATGATCACCGAGCCTTCATGAATCTTCATGAATCACTCACGTATCACCTAATTATGGGCTTATCACGAATCTTAACATAACATGAATGGATCCTTGTGTATTGATTGGGGAAACAGGAGAGTAGAAGTAGACATGTGAATAATTACAAAGTAGTGTAATCATGTGCAAACTCTGTAGTATAATCATGTATAAATTCTAGCCATTCACATGCCTATCTTGTGCTCTACATCACTAGCCACTTACAGTTCTCTATATACAGTAGATATTTTCTTTACAGCTATCTCTTTTGCTACATATATCTTCCTTCAGCAGTTTCTGTATTTTACTCTATTGCATGCTTTATATTTCCTATCATACTATGCACTGCGTGAGATGTATTGTGCTCGTTCTTGTCCTGACTGGACCTGTTGAAAATATTACAGAGGATGAGGATGAGGCCCTGGTGACTACCTATTATGGAGCAGGACTAGATGATACTTATGTTGTGGACCCTCGGCAGGATCTACCTGCAGCTGAGGATGCTACCCCAGTAGTCTAGGCTAGTTTAGCTAGACAGTTATTTCTGTATTACTATTTTGTCTCACATTCTGAGTTGTATTTTGAGATGTTGAGATGTATAGACTCTTAGACTTATTGTATATTGGGTTGACATTCTGATGTTATGATATCCTAGACACTTGGACTTATTTCATCTATTATACTGTTCTCTTTGAGTTACCATCTGTCTATCTATCTATCTTTTATTCTTCTACCTAGACGTGATTGAGATTGTTTTCAGTTTGTCACCTCCATTCGGAGAGTATAAACTGTACAGATACTTTAATATTGTTAGATGATTGACCTAGGACAGCGTTCTACCGCCGACACTGCGGCGTAGGCTGGACGTACCCACTTCTCGTGCCCTTACTCCAGGGTGCGGGTCGTGACACGTTTTTAGTGGTGGCCCATGCAGGTCGAGTTTATGTAGTGATATTCGAACTAGAGTATCACTAAAGCCTGTGATAGGATTGGAGGAATAGGCTTAGTGAGAGAGGATACTCAATCATTGTTAGGATACCTTGAGAGATTCCTGGGATGACCCTTGAGAATCTTATTGAAATTTCGATTTAAACTCCTTTTCCCTTAATTGAATTTGATTTTGGAGGATTCACTGTAGAACTTTGAATCCTGGTGTTAGTTGATGATTTTGAAATTTTTGTAGTTGTTGATTTTAATTTCTTTGTGTTAGATTAATATCTTTTATTTTAGGGTACTCAATCACATTTATGAGAAAACTCTCATCTGTTTCTTGCCATCTAATCCTCTTGCTAATTGCTTTCCATTGAAATGAACTGTCCCCTCTATTTTTGCATCTTGCTCAACTCTTTCTACCAAACTATGTGACTGTATCCCAAACCTGACTTACTCGACATTTCCTCAAATAAAGACTTTATTGAGACCTTCTAACCTTGACATTTGATTTGATCGAACCCTAACTATATTCATCTAGTAGCCTATCTATCCCTAGGGCTGTGTTCCTAAATTATTTACTGGATTCCTAATTAATTTTATTCCATGGGTTAATTTGATCTTCCTTAATTTTGCATCAATTGTCACGTCTTGAACTCCCACTTTCTATTTTTTTGATCATTGGACGTCCTTTACCGTGACTTAGATATTCAGAGTATAATACTAGCTGTTATCTCCCAACAAACTTCACATGTAAGACCTAGACTAGCCTACCTTCATGTAGGTATTCCATGTTCTACTAAAACTCGTCTCCTTGTACTCTATTTTCGTGATATGATTTTCTGGTCAAATGGCTAAACTATAACCTCCACCGTGATACTAAATTTATTCTTATTTCAATTAGAAATCCACCTTGGTTCAATTCTTTCGACCTGGCATGTGATGGTGTTCTACTTGAATCCTTAAATACTTAACCTTGTACCTTATCTTGAATGCTTGACCCGATTGGTTAAGGATCTTGGACTATGTATTTTTTTTCATCATTTCTACCCTTACTTATATCTTATGCTACAAAGTTATCCTTAGTTTCACAAGCTTATCCTTTTCGAGCTTGATCATGATATATTTTATTGGGTGTGCACCCACTAATATATTGTCAAATCAGAACCGGCGCATGATGGTCTGATCAACCTATTGCGTTTTGGTTCGCTTTTTATATATTAATCTACGTGGATGGAAACATAGTTAAACTTGCCTTAGAATCTTATCCGCAATAGCCTTGACAATTCTCCTTTGAATTATTTTATCGCCTATGAACCTCGTATTCGTATCCAGTAGAATTAAATTTAATCATGACCTGGATCTTCATCATTGGATGCTCGTGCTCATACTTGATTTCCTTGAATTCCCATCTTGCCCAAATCTTGATTTATTCTGAAATTGATCAACTTAGATCGTGTCAAGACTAAAATCTATTTGTGATTGTTTGTGCCTAAATTTTCAATTTTTACCACTTTATGGAATAGTCAACCTTTTAATGATTTCTCAGTTACTTGTTAATGACCAATTTTCATATAGGATGGTAGACGGCCCTATAGCCTTGATGTTTGTTGTTCCCTTACTTTCCCAATTGGGACACCCTAGATTGCTTGTACATTTTGATACCAGAGGACAGTCTTGATCTAGAATGACTAGTGCACCTAGATGAGACCGCAGACTGTTCCATTTAACCTATCCCCTTGGTACCACTATTACATCATAAATTCTGGTTTAATTTAGGTAACATAGACCTTTCCCACTCTAAATTATGATCATCGTAGGCACATTACCGTGACTTTTAAGTTAGGAGCACAAGACTAGTTATTTTCTCAAAACTGACTTCGCATACATGACCTAGACATAACACTCTACACCTATGACCTCAGTGTCCCACTCAGGCATACCATCGTGTGCTTTATTTTCTTAGTACGGTTTTCCTGACCCGAGACTCCATCCTGATTTACCCCATGGAGTTACTTTTGATTTCGATTTGAATTTAGGACACCTTATGACCTAAAATTGCCAACCAATTTTTGGACATGACCCAGTATAGGTCTACTACCCATATTTTGCTTGTTGACCTTGCATGTTGCTAGGTAGTAGCTTCGTCCCTGATTGTTGGAGGTTTGACCTAGGAGGAGTACGACTATCTAAATTTCGAGAACGAAATTATTGTTAGGAGGGTAGACTTGTAACACCCTATTTTCTGAAATTAGGGATTTTTGAAAATTTATTATTTTTATTATTTATTAATGGTGTTTAGGGCATGATATGAATTATGGTGATTTCTAGTGTAATTAGAACCATTTTCTAAGTCACGCTAAGTCATGACTTATGACTTTGTGACTTACTAGCAAAACCTCAGTGTAAACCCTAGTTTTCCTTAACCTAGAAGTTGCCATGACCATGTGAGCTTAGCCATAGGCTTAGAACATCAAATTAGTGATTTTTGCCAAAAAGGGTATTTTGGTAATTTTCTAGGATTTATTTGGAATTATTTGTATTTATGTGTTTTTATTATTGTCTAATTATTGATTAGTGTCATGTTAGTCTCTAACCTAGTTTAGCACTAATCTAGAGGTTAGCTACTAACCTAGAGGCTTGAGGATAGATATTAGTCTTTGATTAAAGTAGGATAAATATCTAGATATTTCTACATGTGATATTTTGCATGAATTACTCAAAATATCCAAACCTAGGCAAGAAAGTCCTTGCCTTAACCTAGAAGGAAAGCCAAGGAACACCCCACCCTTGCCATGGCCGGCCATGGGGTACCCCCTAGCACTACACCATCCTATATTAACCCATCACATTAATTCATGCTCATTTTACATGAATTTTAACCCTACAAAACCCACCACCTTCAAACCTTGATAACTTGATCAATTTTGATCTAAATCACCTCTAGTTTCTTGTATTGGACTCTCCTACACTAGAGGATACTAGTTAGGGCCTGCTATCGAGGATTTGAGGGGCTTTGGGCATCACCAAGAGAAGAGGACACCCCCCTACTTGGTATTTTCTTGAGTTTTCACACAAATAGGTAAATACCCTCAAACCATGTTAATATTATGTTTTCTCTTCATATTTGCATGCATCTAGGTACCAGGGAACTGTGGGTCAAATTTGGTGAAAATTAGAGTTGGTTTGGTGTCCGTATCGGACACGTATCC
This sequence comes from Iris pallida, assembly GCA_029216955.1. NCBI lineage: Eukaryota > Viridiplantae > Streptophyta > Magnoliopsida > Asparagales > Iridaceae > Iris > Iris pallida. The sequence goes on along the minus strand of JANAVB010014199.1, from coordinate 5,476,904 downwards.
TAGGCTAGGAAACCTTGTTTGATGAAATGCCTGTGTGAATAAAATGTTTTTAATTTCAAAAACTAATTGAAAGAAAAATTAGGTCTTGTATTGTAGATCAGGAATCCTGAGGACTGAGTCGAAGATTTGGTATCCTCGTGTCCAAAACGGACACGCACATACACGTGCAGACACGGTGGCAGTGCCCTGCTGCCATGCGTGTAGTGCTCACTGCACAGGCCGTTAGAAATCACCAAATTTGGTGTGGGACTCGGGGAAGTGACTGACAAGTCACTCCCCAAGTTTCAAGACTCCTAGTGTCGTGTCAGACACGGAATTTGGCACGCACTGATTTTGAACTGTACTGTGCGCACGAATTTTTCCCTACTGATACGCGCTTCGCGCGTAGACACGCGACTTCGTGGACACGACTCAGGCACCTAGACACCTACCCTGATACCCCACCTAGCTACTGACACGAGCACGACACCTCACGTGTCCTGTGTCGTGAGCACGAGACACGTGAACACGTGCACGAGACAGTGCACTTCACAGTGCACTGTACTTACCCGATTTGGGTTTTTGACACTTTGACATGCCATGTCGTGTCGTGGTGTCGTGTCAGGCACCTAGGACACTAGGGTACACTGTGGGACTCAGTTACCAACCAATGGATTCGAGCATTAGATCGGTTTTTCGTGTGAAATCGGGTTTACCCTGTTTCCTGTGCACAGTCCATTATTTTCCAGAATTTGGGTTATTCCCAGTTTTGCAAAAGTGAATTTCAAATCTAATTTTAATATGATTGATACATGTATTGGTATGTTTTCAGTGTACATATACGTAGTGTATATATATGTGTGTGTAGGAGGAATTTGAGGATATATATATATATATATATATATATATATATATATATATATATATATATATATATATGTATATATGTAGTTGTGTATATATATACATATATATGTATATATGTAACTGTGTGTGTGTGTTTAGGGTCCATTCCTGTTCCAGAAAAAACTGGAACCCCCCTCCCCTTTCTTCCTGTTCAGTCTCTCTCTCTCTCACTGTTTTCTATATCTCCCTCACTCTAAGTCTCTCTCTCACTTCTCTCTCTCTATATATATGAATCACATATATATATATATATATATATATATATATATATATATATATATATATATATATATATATATATATATGCATATATTGATATATATTGTATTAGATTATACATAGTGTTATATATATATATATATGTGGGTGATTGTATTGTATATAGTTATGCCTATATTGATATAATATATAGGTAGTAGATACACTTGGGTATATCTATATATATAGTTATATATATAATAACTTACTAAGTATAGGTTATATGGAAACCTATGACAATAGCCTATGGCCAAGATACTAGCCTATGGCTTTGGGGCTAACCTAATGACCTAAACAACTACTAGTTGACCCTTATTGACTAAGGGTTGACCAAAGTCAACCTTAGGTCAACATTGACCTAGTTAACCTAGGATTGACCTAAAATGACTAGTTTAACTAGTTTGACTAAAACCCTAACTAGTTTGACTAGTGTTGACCTAACTTTGACTAGTTTGACTAGAATGTTGACCAGGAGTTGACTTTAACCTAGATTTGACTAACCTTAACTTGTTTGACCTTGTTTGACTTTATTTGACCTAGTATGACTTCCTGTGACCTAGTTTGACTATTAGAGTTGACCAAGAGTTGACTTTTGACCAGATTGACCTAGAATCATGTAGTATGCATTGTATACTCTATTTTTACCATTGTGGATACATTGTGACTTGTGTTGCTCTGATTAGGAGCCATACATCTCTCCTCAGGCAGTATATCCTCTTCAGACATTCAGTTATCAGGCGAGTACATTCTCTGACCGTTTCATACTTGCCAGGATTTATATTCTTGCTCTAGATTACTTTACTTGATGCTGACACGATTGTTATCACGGATTGGTACTATATGGATCTTTTCATGAGATGTTATCCCCCTTGGGAGCATCAGATACTTTTGTCACGTGTGTTTCACTTACATCATGTATCTCATGCTTCTATTTTCATGTATCTTCATGTATCAGCTAGTGACTCATGTACTCTCATGATCACCGAGCCTTCATGAATCTTCATGAATCACTCACGTATCACCCAATTATGGGCTTATCACGAATCTTAACGTAACATGAATGGATCCTTGTGTATTGATTGGGGAAACGGGGGAGTAGAAGTGGACATGTGAATAATTCCAAAGTAGTGTAATCATGTGCAAACTCTGTAGTGTAATTATGTATAAATTCTAGCCATTCACATGCCTATCTTGTGCTCTACATCACTAGCCACTTACAGTTCTCTATATACAGTAGATATTTCCTTTACAGCTATCTCTTTTGCTACATATATCTTCCTTCAGCAGTTCCTGTATTTTACTCTATTGCATGCTTTATATTTCCTATCATACTATGCACTGCGTGAGATGTATTGTGCTCGTTCCTGTCCTGACTGGACCTGTTGAAAATATTACAGAGGATGAGGATGAGGCCCTGGTGACTACCTATTATGGAGCAGGACTAGATGACACTTATGTTGTGGACCCTCAGCAGGATCTACCTGCAGCTGAGGATGCTACCCCAGTAGTCTAGGCTAGTTTAGCTAGACAGTTATTTCTGTATTACTATTTTGTCTCACATTCTGAGTTGTATTTTGAGATGTTGAGATGTATAGACTCTTAGACTTATTGTATATTGGGTTGACATTCTGATGTTATGTTATCCTAGACACTTGGACTTATTTCATCTATTGTACTGTTCTCGTTGAGTTACCATCTGTCTATCTATCTATCTTTCATTCTTCTACCTAGATGTGATTGAGATTGTTTTCAGTTTGTCACCTCCATTCGGAGAGTATAAACTGTACAGGTACTTTAATATTGTTAGATGATTGACCTAGGACAGCGTTCTACCGCCGACACTGCGGCGTAGGCTGGACGTACCCACTTCTCGTGCCCTTACTCTAGGGTGGGGGTCGTGACAGTTTGTGCATGCATAAGCTACATATATCGTCTTGCATCATGTCTAGGATATGAATTCCTGATTTCCACGGTCAGGGATTCGTACTAAATCTGACTAGGATAATGACTAGATTTATCAAATAGTCCATGAAGAGATTTCCCAGCTACAGGCAGTCCTGTTATCTGGGCACTCTAATTGGACTTGTAGCCTGCCGTCGAGTAGGGCACATTTCCAGCATACTGTCATGTGTTGCACCTCTAAGTCACCTAATCCAACTCTCTCAACTTGTGACCGGATAACCTGGATTAAGACTGCAGGGCTTGTGGCTGTTGGAACATCTCGATGCATCTTGTTAGTAACTAAGCTTGTGATAACCCTAGTTAGTTAAAGTATCAAGCCGTACTCATTGCTTGGCCGTGATTGATGGATGGAGTCCCGTCTAGTCTTGCCTAGGGAAGACCACTACATGGTTATTTCAACATATTACTGTTATACTTTACCTTATCGATAATTGGTTAGAGACTAAGTTCTATTCAGGTGAAGGGTTACAACCCCGGTCCTTGTTTGGTTTATGGGTTGTAACTTGGCTACTGGAATAGTCCTTTAGTTATCTTATCGTTTATAGCCTTATTTCTCTAACTCATGTCTTTTGTTGTCATTGATGTATTTATGTGCTATTATGCTGATTTTAGTTCTTAGGTGAAGCCTCCTTTGTGGCACTTGCTCTTTCTGGGGTCTGACCCAGCTGGTTTTGTATGGCCAAATTTTAGAGTAGCACCCGAGGATCTTCCAGCCTTCCAGCCAGATGGTGAACACTAGGCGCAACCCTGGCAACGAGTGGGTTTTATTTTGCTCTCCCACTCTAATTGTAAAATTATTCTTTTGAGGCGTTTAGCCGCCGAGTAAGTGTTAGCTCGTGTTGAATTTACATTCCTGTCTGCCTAAGGGCTATAACATGATTGACAAATCCTAGGGTTGATCATGTATGACTTAAACTCTTGCTAGTCTTTGCATTTTGTATGACTAGCTTCATGATCATCTGAATATGTAATGTTTGGGACGCCTTACTTTGTATGTCTGATGATCTACCATCTTGTTACATTTACTTGCTTGCATGAGATTAAGACACTAGGCTTGTTCTTGACCCTAAGAGACTAATGGCTTGTAGTAAACCCTCATGCATCTAGACAGCCGTGACCGTATTACGAGGTGGAATTCACTTCAATGTACGTAGCTGGCTGTGTCTATCTCCCGCTCTCCAGTATTCTGGTTTTGGGGCGTGACACTTAGCCATGCAACGGCTGCTCGAAGACCCGCTCGGTCGAGGCCACTTCTCGCTCAGGTGGGTGGCTTCAGTGAACTTGCCTCAGCTTGGCCTTCACTCTAATAAAATAAAAGTTTTCAAATGTACAAGTAGGCTTTATAATAAAAGAGACGCATCCACATAGCTAAGGAAATAATCCCATCTTGGGTCAGACTGAGTTATAACATGGAAAAAGTTCCTACGGTCGGCTTAGAAGTATGTACGACGTGCTTTCAAAGTGACACTCGGTCCTTCGTCCCGTAGCTTGGGAGAAGAAAAGTTGGTCTTCGCTACAAAGCTATGAATTAGCCTAAGTCATAGGCGTCGTTTACATAAATGCTTGATAAAGGATGCACGGTTCCAGCGTCTAAGGCTTGGCATAGCCTTTGCTCGTCCCACGGGTTAAGTTGTATCGCACGGCTTAAGGCATAAGTCTAGGCACCCAAAGAACTTGGTTGTTCAAGTCAAAAACGTGCACGACACATTCCCACGATGCAAGGCTTGACGCTGTCTTTGTTCTTCAAGTTGTTGCACGATTGAGTTAGGCAACAAGTTATGTCGGGCTAACTAAGTCATTCTAGCACTGTCTTACGATTTCTGCGGTTGTCATAGCTACATAGTCCTACGATCTTAGCTACATAGTCCTACGATCTTAAGGCTCATCATATAGAGTATGACTTGAATGGTAGCGTCGTGTAGAACGCAAGTTGGTTTAAGGCACGAGCCATAGTTGGTTCAGTAAAAAGTTAGCGACGGTCTATGGCACCTAAAGAACCTGTTTTGTTCAAGTTAAGCGGGAAGGCTATACAATAGTCGTTTCCTGGATTTTAAAGAATGAAAAGTTCGAGCGATGGTTTATCGTGGAGGCGGTCCCCCATTTGGGAGTCTCATGATTTCAATGCACATTTTGCATGATATAATTTCGAGCACGTTTTGCTTAAGAGTATGGTTTGTGTCATGCCCCAGTACCGGAATACTGAGGGTAACTAGACCAGCTACATCATATGAGGTATGCAAATGTCATACGGCGATCGTGGTTGTCAAGAGACAAGGGGTACATGCTACAATCAAGTCTCATATGGTCTCACAGAGCATCTATGTCTCAATCAATCAAAACAAGAAGCAGTAAATAATGATCATATAAGACAAAGCAGTAAGGCGTCCCCGACGCTTCATCAAAATAAATCATGGGCCTAGCTATACAAAATGATAAGCTAGTGCCGAGAGTCATAGGTACATAACCGTAGTCAGCTGCAGTCTGATTTAATTACAATTATGTAAAAGAAAACTAATGTCCAGAACAGTCGACTAAACAGGTGCCGGTGGCTAAATGCCAAGTACAAAATAGAAGATATCAGAGCAGTGAAGAAGAAACCCACTCATGGTCCCTGGCGCCCATACTCCTGGTGTGCACCATTGTTCGGGTAGAAGGCTGGATCCTCTGGTACTGCTTCGATATCTGGACAAACAAATCCAGCGGGTTCAGGCCCCGAATAGCAAGTTCCACAAGGGAGCACATAATGAATAAAATAAAAGCCAATGAGTAAATTAAGACATGATTCAAGAGTTATAGGCTTATACCATATCATCGAGACAATACGACACCCTTATAACCAAATAAGGACAAACGGTGCCAATATCGTGCCGAAATAAGATATATCCTATAACCATGGGCAGGTGAAGGGCTTCTTATCGCGACTTCGGTCCATAGCCTATCGCAGCACAATAGTCCAACCTAACAACCAAACAAGGACATGGGTTGGACCATGCACCACGATAGTCCATGTTCCTCAGTTGCTAACAGAAGAAAACATATCACAAACAAGTCGGCTTACAAGCGGCCAATCAATTCTACAGCTTTCTATGATTTTTCGGGATTATCCCAGTAATGCAATATATAGGAATCCTCAGATCGTATCGCATCCAAGCAGGGCTAGCTAATCCATTATATATATATATATCCATTATATATATCCATTATATATATATATATATATATATATATATATATATATATATATATATATATACACGTAGCACTTTGATTATGCACCGGTCCCCCGTAAGGCTAACGTGCTAAAACATATAACACATAGCACGTAGGAGTCAGATATAGTCATCCACTATAGGCGGATGAAACCGTATCCGTGGCGGCCAACCCGACACGTCAGGACAGGACCTGGGGTGGCTGGTGACGTACGATCTCGAGATTCTGTTCCCTCCCAATGCTTCTACCGATTTAAGTTGCTTAGATTAACCATATCTTAATCTTGGAATTACATGTCGTGGTCACATGGTCATCCTCCTATATGTCGTACCATAGTACGTGTACCCTAAGTATGAATCCACATCGGCTCAAGGTATCCCAAATCTAGATCCATGCTTAGTGTAATGCATCAAACAACAATCAATATACACGACACTATTACTGACCAATTACCATGACTGTGCTAGAAGGTACACATGTATTGACATATAACACGAATGATCACTTAGCACGCAGAGTCACACCACAGTGCACTCATTAAATAGCACCGTAATGCAAACTAATATTGTACCTCAATACACACTTAGATAATGTACCAGCACGTAACACGGTTAAGTCAGGAATGTAGGACCGTTGAGCACCTCTAGAGGGGGGGTGAATAGAGTGTGTGCGTGTGCAGCAGAAAATAATCACCAATTAAAATCTTAAGTAATAACTATGGCAGTAAATAGGAGACAGTAAATAAATACAGTAAAGTAAGAGTCAAGAATTCAAACTCAGTGACACAGCGATGTATACTGGTATCCCTCTGTGAGGACTAATCCAGTCTTGAGTACTCTTGCTCGATGTTAATCCACTATGACACAAGCTTTAACTGAGTGCTTGCAACTCTTACAACACCGTGCTTGGCGACAAGTGCACGACCGACTTCACAACACCGTGCTTGGTGACGAGCGCACGACCGGCTCCAGAAGGCAATTGGAAAACTGGAATGTTTTCTGAATACAACCTCCGATACAACTCTTCAACACCAAACTCTAGATTAAACAGAAACTGTACTGGCTTGGCTAAGAGTCGTAAAGGCTTAGATATGAAAGTAAAAGCTCAGAACACTTTAGATAGAGAAGAGAAGAGATGAAATTGGATTGTTGAAATGAATGGTAATCTTAACTCTATTTATAGTGTTTTTGGGGAACCGAACTCGGGCAGAGTTCGGACAGAGTTCGGATGCTAGGATTTCGCATACGAACGTTGGATGCAGATTTGGTGGGAACTAAAATTCAAATAACCCAGACCGAACTCGGGCCGAACTCGGACCGAACTCGGTCAGAGTTCTGTCAGAGTTCTGCTGGTTCAGAATAGTAAGGAAAAAACCAAATTTGCATAGGTTTTGGGCTTTTTCGAATTGTGGATTTTTGGGATACGTAGGTAGGCTTATTTTTGTTTGTGGTCTGAGAAAAACCTAAGCCAGTACCGATCCGATCAATCTCACATTTTTCCTAGACTCAATAAAAGGAAAAATACAGAATAAATATGAAAACCAATAGCCCTTTTGATGACGTCTTTTTTCTGACATAGAAGACGCATTTTTCCTTGACGGCAATCGTCCAAAGATAAACAGATCTGAAAATCTGAATACCTTTCGGGGGCTTCGCCCCCGAACCCCTGACGGGGGGCACTGCCCCCTCGACCCCTGTCCGCTGACCGGGCAGCGGAACCCCCGATGCGAGGCCCCAGATAGGTCGTTGGGCAGTTCAGAGAAATCTCCTTGTATAACGCCGTCTTTGGCCCATCAATAATTCTCCATTGCATGTGTCCTGCTTTGTCAAGGCTTGATCATGCTTACTGCATGTCTGTAAGTACATGTTAGATGAACAAAACAATATGATGCAGGCATAGCAATATGATATAGAACATTTAGGACAATGCTAAGTATAAGTAGCAACATGATAGGGATTACATGAATATTAGTGACGTCATTATGTTAAACTTAATTGATTAGCCATATTCAAAAACATGATATAATCATTGGGCTAACAAGGAAGTCACATGGACCCCTCGTGATATAAAAGTCACATAGGACACGCAAGTCTCAGATATTCATGGCACACTAAGGTCAAGACAAGAAGTCAAGGTCAAAGGTGCACAAGGTGCAAGGTGCGCGAGGTGCGCAAGGTGCAAGGTACGCGAGGTACGCAAGGTGCAAGGTACGCGAGGTGTGCGAGGTGCGCAAGGTACCATAAGTCACATATAAATTCTTTTTAAAGTGAGATATGAAGATTCTTGAAGCCCAGACAAAGATCAACAACTTTCATGTTTTGAGTTTTTCAAAATTTTGCTACAAAATAGCTCAAACGGGCAAAAACAGTCATTTAGAGTGATTTGCGCACTAGTACGCGAGCAAAACTACCCATGGCGCATGTTGCGTGCAAGCACGACGCACGTTGTGCGGCAGTACGGCACGCAAGTTGCGCTGCGTGCGCGAGCAAAAACCGCCCACGGTGCACGTTGCGCGCAAGCATGACGCACGTTGTGCGACAAATAATCGCGCACGGCGCGCAATTTGCGCTGTACGTGTGAGCAAAACTGCCCACGGTGCACGTTGCGCGCAAGTACGGCGCACGTTGCATGACAGAAAATCGCACGCGGCACGCAAGTTGTGCTGCACGCGCGAGCAAAATCGCCCACGACGCACGTTGCGCGCAAGCACGGTGCACGTTGTGCGGCAGAAAATCGCACGCGGCACGTAAGTTGCGCTGCGCGAGCAAAAACCATCCATGGCGCACGTTGCGCGACACTGTTCATCGTCCCGACAGCATCAAAAGGTGTGGGGAACCCATGAACACGAAAATGGCATAACTTCCTCATACGAAGTCGAAATTCGGCGGTTCAAAAGCCAAAATTGGGTAAAATTAAATTTCCTACAACATGGAAAAAGTAATTTTCGAAAATAAGCAAGTTTGATAGATTAAAACCATAAAAAATTTATAAACCCTAGTTTTAGAAACTTAGATCTACTCAAAACTAGCCATTAAAACCAAAAATACCAAGTACTAAACTTGTAGAGGATGATGAGAAGAACAATATAGACAAATCATATCAAAGGAAAAAAAATCAAGAAATAAAAAATACAAAAATCTCTCCATTTGGTGCAAGGTGTACTTGCCTAAAAGTTTGTTTGAGGAAAATAAATGAAAGAGTGAATGAGGAAGAGAATATATATAGGGGGTTGGGTTGATTCAAAGAAATCCTAATCTTAAGCATGCTCTTAACCATATGAGTAATGATATGTTAAATGCTACATGATACAACTAATTAAATTATTTAAATAAAATAATAACCACAACACGCTTCAGATATCTTATCATCGAAGTAGTGAGCCACGCCTACAACCAGACAAGGACAATGGGTTGCATACTAATCCTCGACAAGATACTGTTCCATGCCATAGGCAGTTACAAATACATGATACATACAATCAAGATACAGGTTCCAGATACCATATACAGAAAAAAATAAAAAATTTACGTATTCCGGGAATGGGGAGTGACAGTTTGAGTCATTCCACAGATTAGGCCATACATTTACGTGAGTCTAGATGAAGTTTCGTAGGTGCGTGGTCATGGACAACTTGTCGACAAGGGCGATGTTTCTTCGGATCGGCAACCTGGGCCCAGGAGACCGATCCGGCCATGGAGGAAATACGGTATAGCTGATGCTGGGTAGGCAACCAGGGATTCGGTAGGCTATCATTGGGGCTAGCTATCTGTATTGACCGACCCATTATATTCCTATCTATGTCTACGATGGCTAGTTAATGTCAGTGACCTTTCATATAGATAAGTTGGCATGCTGAGCGGCTATCCGCATGCACGGTGTCGATCGAATCAAAGAAACTGTAAATACATCACAAACTGAGTCAAGGAAAGGTATGCACGATTGCAACCCCAATATGAAGCCTAGGATTTGGCTATAGCAAAGACACGTGCTTCGGCACGAGATGTGGCGTTGAGTATTTAGTTTTTAGCACAGAGTTGCATAAGTCGGATTTGAGTCGTTAAGAGTTAAGTCAAGAAGGGCCGTAAGGCGAGTTTGATTAAGTAATATTGGGTTGCGAGGCACGACCTTGATATGTTCATGCACGACCATGCTGTCGCGGCACAAGTATAGGCAAGACTAAGTGGGGAAGTATTGCCTCAAGTATATTGACGCACGAATGGAGTTATGGCATAACCAAGTTGTTGCGTTCCAAATATGGGCCGATAGGCAAGCACGCATCGATAAGTTGACACCGTTGACACGAGAATGGTCTAGAGGCACATAAAATAAGTGAAAATCTTTGCACGACCAAGTTTTCTTAAGTTTCTACTTGGCGAGGCACTGCCTCGAATATATATTGAAGTCACAAATAGAGTATAGTACGATCCTATCGTTGCGTTGCCAATTATAGGCCAAGGCGTCTCTGTCTTAAAATTGATCCTAAGATAAGACTAGAAAGACAATCAAAAAGGGATTAAGTTGCACAAAGTAAATGAACGTGCCGATTTTGTATGGGTGGGCGATGATCTCACTCCACCAGTACAGTTGAGTATTGACACCCACACAGTTTTCATGTGCAGACACAGGTAGAAGTCTGATGGCGCGAAGCTAGCTTAGATGCTTCGAGGCATGGAGTTCCTTGGTATTTTGAGGCATGCGGCCTCATGGAGTCAGAACTTATACGGGACATAGTGTATGGACATCGTCATTCTGAAGAATCTGCCACTCGTTGCCTTGAAGCTTCTATTGAGAAATGAGAGAGAGCAGAGTGACTTGTAATATGAGAGAAAGTAAGCTTGAGAGACTTGTAATTTGGCCTTGTGCCCATAATTGTAACCTTTGTTTGAATATCAATAAAGAGCATTTTGAATTACTTGTGTTTTGCTTTAAATTTTTGCTACTGTTATTCAATGTTTCTGCTATGGACTTTTGTGCGACGACCCCGTCGCTTAGGCTGTAATCGACCGTTATAGAACTTGCATTGCGTGAGCGCAATTTAGGCTCATGCGGCATCACGTCTTAGCGAGGATGATCGGTCCTACGGGACCGGGGCATGACACTCGAGGGTTGTTCGACAGGAGGTGGATCGTCGAGAACTTGCTGAGGAGGGGCTTCTAGATGCTTTGAGGGTTACGGAGGATTTGGTTCGTCGAGATAAAGCGACGAATGGTGATGAGTCAAAGATTGAGGGCCAGTCTGTCGGTCCCATGACAGCTGGTCCGTCTCCAGGTAGGGGTTGCTCTCCGGATCCAGATTTGGCGACATATGGTTTACCAAATCTTCACGAAGCGACATCGATTTCAGAAGTTCGAAGCTAGGAAGGAGATCAAGTTTGGCAGCAAACTCAATCTGAGGCAAGAGCATCATCATTCACACAGTTCAAGGGGAGCTGTGGGTCATCAACGACATGCACAGTACGTGATGTTCTGTTCGAGGACTCATGTGTATGAGGGAGCTTCAAGTTCGGACACGAAGGTGGGCAGGTTTAGGAGTTCGAACCTTGTGAGAACCGCACCGTCCGCTTGGTTGGGCCAGCCAAGGGTGAAGAAGCTCGTCAGAACGTTAACACTTTCTAGTGGAAGGTGTTTGCAAAAACAAAAGTATAAAACTTTATTGATACAAACTGTGTAATAAAGATTACAAGAATTCTGGAAAAATTACAACTATAGAAATCCAATCTAGATGACGATTGCTTTATCCCTTGGACGATGTGAACTTTGAAGACGGAGCCCTTGAAGTTGAAGACAACTCTGGAAACTGAAGGCAAAAGCCTCGGAAGTTGAAGGCAAAAGCCTCGGAAGAATGCAGCAGTACTTAGGCAAGAACTCCTGGACTCTCTGATTTCTGATCTCTGATTCGTGATCTTGATATATGATCTTGATCCCCTTGAAATGAAGACTTGAAACTCTATTTATAGAGTTCTGAAAATAACTAACTTTCAGTTATTCTAGACTGCGCAGGATAATTTGCGCAGCAATTGGTTTGTGCAGCATTGGACTGCGCAGGCAGTTGCTGGATCATGGGCCAACTATCATAGACACATGGCATCATTTGATTGAAATGTGCATGATCATGCATAGACAGTTGCCACGTAATGAGCAATTGATGGCATGAATGCCACGTGTACTTTATCAGTTATGTTGATAGAATGCGCAGACGGAATTACGCAGCCTTGGTTTGCACAGACTCAGACTGCGCAGGAATGGATTGCGCTGCCAGCTGTCAGCCGCCCTCGAGCACTGTGCGGCGCAATAAACGAACAGTCTCCTCGTTCTCCGTGCTGTCAGTTGTCAGAAAGATTTGATTTAGGTAATGATGACTCTTGCCACGTCAGCATGCGCAGTTGGAAGTGTGCACAAAACAGTGTGCGCAATTGGATTGCTGCGCAATCTGTTGTCTGCGCAATTCACCAAAATGATGTATATCTTGATTTTTTTGACTTTGTTGATTGATGTAACTTGATTTTTTAGGATCTACAAGACCCCCTTCAAAGTTCTTGAAAGTTGATTTTATTCAAAATTTCAAAATACTTTGAATTTTTGAATTTTGAATCAAGTTGCGCATGATGATGAGCTGTCTGCGCAAAGCGAAGAGCCCCTAATTCTAGGCGCAATCCGAGGCAACCGTTTCATATTTCGAAAGCTATAAATAGCCATCTCTTCATTTTCATTTCTTTACTTTACATCCTTCGAGCTCTTGAGAAAAATCCCCCCGAACCCTTGCTGTTCTCTACCTCCGACGACTTTCATGGCACCCCGACGATCCTCCAATGCTACCGCCACCGCGAAGGACAAAGCCCCGGCCGAGTCATCTGACAGAGTTGTACGACGAGCATCTCGACACGAATCCGCGCATCCCGCTCTGAGAGGTTGTTTGAACCGATCGAAAAAAACCTTTTTTAGGGTGATTCGACTTCCTTTGATCTTCGAAACTCATCTCTTTTTAGAGATGAGTTCATATTGCGCCACCCTTTTTAGGGTTTTGGTTGCATCAACTGTCAGTCCTCATTTTTATGAAGGCTGTATTCCTGCACAATCTGTTGAATTGTGCTGACAGGAAGTCAGCGCAATCGATTGATTTGCGCAGGATGTCAGCGCAAACTATTGCTTTGCGCATCTTATTGTGATGCACAATCTGATGTTGCGCAAGTCATGTCAGTGCAATCCGAGGAGTTGCGCACTCTAATGTTTTGTGTTAAAAACAGAGACTTTGACTTGTACTAATCTTTATCTGTTTGTTGATGCAGTTGAGGTCAATGAAGATCCAGATTATGAACATTTTGTGGAAACCCTCTCAGAGTCTGAGTATAAAGAAGATCTGTCTCATGTTCACTATCCTCAGTACGATCTACCGACCTCCCGTCAGGCTATACTGATCTCCCAGGATAATGAGACTTTAATGTGTTTGATGAATGGACAGCCCCTAGAATCAGCAGATGCTGTTATTCATAAGAAACCCTTATTCCTGTTCGGTGACGCCTTCGAAAAAGTCTCTCAGCCTAGGCCGAGGATGGAGGAGAGAATAGTTCACCAGGAAAATAAATCATTCTTCTTACCAGACATTGCTCGCTGCCTCCCTTTGTCGCGGTATGCTCATGCGAGCTACCCAAAGAAGATGGAGTGGAACATCACTCTTTTTCAGGATGCCCGTGCAGGGAAAATCTTCGTAAAGAAAGGGCCAAACAAGAGGGATATGTTTTATAGCTTCTCTGATAGATATAGCTGCTTGTTGAGAGGCTTGAGACCTGGCTGCATTCCACCAGAGAACTCCTCTATGCTGATGCCTGTTAGGACACTAATATTCGCAAATGAATTTGCGAAGGCTGAAGGAAAATACCCCGAACAAGACATCAGACTGACTGGATTAGTGAATCCAGATTACAAGCGATGGAACTACATTGCGAATTAGATTCTGACAAGATTCGAAGACAGACTCCAACAGATCAATCTGTATGAAGCAGTGCACGCCACTGTATACGGCTTTACTCCCAACCCACATATGTTTTTAGCCTTGGCTGAGAGGTACAATTATAGAATGGGGACCTTCATGACCCCGGGTGGAGAGATGGGGTTTGCACTCCACGAGATGAAGTATATCTCGTACCTGCCCATGGTAGATGCTCCGTATGAAGAGTTTGTACCGACAAATGATGAGTTAGACAAGCTTAGAAAAAAGAATGCAAGAATGGTAGCAGTGTTCGAAGAACTACTATGCCATTACAAGATCTGCTCTCTGTTTTATAAGATTGCTACCGCCAACACTTGTTACTCTTCGAAGTGGTTACCATATCTGTTTCTCAATCACATAGAAGAGAAGAAGACCAAGGAGAATGACAAATGCTACCCTAACTTCTTCACACCTTTGAGCAACGCAGAGGTTATAAAGCTGATGGAACAGAGTGGTAACTTTGATAAAAAAGTGGAAAATGATCATGAGTATCCTCCTTTGAAGACGGGGGACACTTTGGAAAGTTACTTAAGAATGGACTATAGACCCATGTCAGAAGAAGCATAACTGGCAGGGTTCCTAACATACTGGCTTCGGAGGTTTGTGGTTCCCGGATCCAGTGCTGTGGATCATTTTCACCGCGGTGTTCTGTTTGCTGCTGTCAAGTTAGTCTTCGGCTATAAGATGGACTTGTTATCAGCAATGACCTGCAAACTAAATGCCAGTCTTCGTTTATACGTCGACTCGATGCTGAAGGCGAAAGGAGAGAAAGAGTTCCCTCGCTTGGAATTGCCATATACATATTTATTTGGATGGTTGCTCCTCCACTATCCAACCTTAATGGACCCCGGCATGGGACCGGTTGATGGCAGTTTTCTCCGAAGATACTCTCAAGGAAAATGGAAATACACTTCTTTAAGTGAGTGTAGATATGTTTTGAATCTGAATAGAGGATGGAACTTCTGTTGTGCTCCTTTCCCTGCTGGGTACATCAGATGCCCATAAATATGGTAGACTCGAAGATGCAGCCTCTGACCCGTGCAGCCTTTGAATGGTTGAAGATGATTCGACCATCTCATCTGGTTTACCGGTTCGAAGAAGAATGCTATTTAGAACCATATCTTCCCAGCTGATTTGCTCGGCAGTTTGGGTATGATCAGTTCCATGTAGGGAATGCAATTACCTGCCTCCAAGGTAAAGGTTATTTGATAGACGGGGCCAGAGCTTGGGCTTATTACAATGCCCGTGATACGAAAGCCACCTTTTCAATGCCAGCAAAGAGTACTCCCCAGGGTCCTCGGATGCTCTTCACATATTCAGTGTTTTATACATCTGCGAATACTTTTGCCGAGAATTTTAATCTCGCAGATAGTTTCGCTTCTGCAACAAGATTGAGAAAAGGAAGAGTCGCTTTGTCACTCCCTGTAAATGATGAGGTGCACGAGCCGGCGGATGCACCTTTAGAAACTTCGAGGGAGATTATGTTCCCTCAAGAAGTAAATGCAGCAATGCGTATTTCCCTGAAAGTAGGTAAATCTCCTGCAAAGAGGAAAAGAAGAGAGGAGCCTCCTGCTCCAGCAGCAAAGAAGAAATTGATCCTAGATCATTCTTCTGAAAAGGTCACTACAAGATCCCAATCTCGGCAATTGGCCGAGACACATCAAGAGGCTGCTACTACACCAACTTCTGTGTAGAAACAAGCAGAACCAGTAAATGTAGAGAGTCCTGACAGACCTCTACACAGAAAGAAGAGGGTGGTCACCAGAAGAATTTTAGCAGAATCTTCTTCCAGACAAATCCTGACTTCAGTAGATGCTGCAGCAGGAATTCTAATGTCATCTTCCACACCTGTTTCTGAAACTGGAAGCAAAACTCTTGGTCCGAAACAGTTGGTAAATACTGAACAGAGGGGAGATCTTGTCCCAATAACTGAGGTTGAAAAGCCCAGAGAAAACATCATAGAGGAAGAACAAAATATTGTACGACCTCTTTCACCTGTCGCGGAGACGACTCAACCTCCTCCTACTCCCAGGACTCTTCGTGAAGAAAAAGATCGTGAAATGATTGCAGCTTTGGAAGATTGCAGTTATAGCCTGCAGGAAGATCAGACTGCAACTGACAGCAGGAATGAAAAAGAAGAAGAAGAAGAAGACGAAGAGAGCTCTTCATCCGACAATGTTGATGAATATATACAAGATCTCGAAAGGGATAATGAAGAACATATATCTCTTGATACAGCCGATGATACTTCAGATCCTAAAAAGGATACTGAAATGGAGGCGCCTGCAGAAAAAATTGTTGATACTTTAAATCTTGATGAAGATATTGAGATAGAAATATCTCCTGAAGAAGCAGCCGATGGAGATGTTCTGAAAGAAACTCCTGCCCCCGGCCTTCAAGGTATAAAATGAGATTTAACAATCTTCTCTTTTAAAATAGATTGATAGCTAATATCTTCATTTGTAATTCTTGCAGATTTTGAGACTCTGCCAACACCTCCGACAAACCTGGCTATGGTGCCCATACCAACGGTGGTCGTTAGTAGTAGTCATCATTTATCCTGCAGTTCTGAAGCGGGCAGCAGCCAAGCTGTCGCAGCTGAAGCTACTTTCGTTCAACGGGAGTTCATTCCAGCAGGGGATGCACTTGTTGCTAGATCGAACCAAGGTAAGACTGCTCTTATTTGATCTTCTTGTTCATTGGCAAACAATTAGTAAAATAACAATTTTACTTTTGCAGAGGAACAAACAGGAGGAGCGACTAGCTCTACTCTGGCTCCTTTGTTCAAAGAGCCTATTATCCAGCCACAAGGGATCGAGCAACCTGCTGCCTCATCCTCAACAGGAGTAGCTGCGACTCCTGGAACTCTAGCCATTAATCAACAAGTCGTCCAGTCATTCACTAGATGTTTCTTCGAGTCGCTAGGACCTCTTGTTCATAAAATGATAGAGAAAGAAGGAGCTGATTTCATTACTGTTAGGAAGCCAACTTCTCTCTTAATAAGAGCCATAAGGAAACAAGGAGACGAGGCTCAAGCCGTTCTTCTTGATCACATATTGAGCGAATTAGAAGTCTCTATAAAGAGATATAAGGAGCTCAAGAAGAAGGAGATAGACTCTTTAGTGCAGGCTGAATTCGAGCGACTGGCTCAAGCTGCTGATATAGAAAGGGTAAACCTTCAAAATCTTTTGGAGGCTTATTCTGCAAAATCAGCTGAATACAACTCTAAGATAGAATCAGTTACTTCGATGGCTGAAAGAAGAGGGCAAAGACTTGCTGAGCTGAAAGCAGAAATTACTCGCCTCCAACAAGAATTTGAAGAGGAAACTGCCAGCCACCAACTTATGATTGAACAGTTCAACGCCTTGATTCAGGAGAAGAATGAATATGAGGCGACTCATGGAGCAGAGATCACCCGCCGGACAGTGGACATGTCCGTTTTTGATGAAGAAAGCGGGATGGAAGAAGCAAGAAGGATAGTAACATCAACTCATGAAGAAAAGCTGCGAACACTGAAGCAGCAAATTGACAATCTGATTATCCCTCCTTCTTAATTAGAACTTTTTTATATTTTTGTGTTTGTTGCTGTAGATGCGTTTCTGTAATACCTCATATTTTGATAAATAAAAGACATTTTATTGTGGCTCCATTATTTATTGCATATCTTATTAGAGATAAATAATAGAGATAGGAAAAATATTCAGAGGTGCAAGACATGATATATTTCTTGATGATTTTGTAGAAAATAATTATATTCATTATATCTGCTCAGAGGTAATACGGACGTGACAGAATATATTGAATACTATTATTTCGATTTGACAACTTAATCGAAAATGACAAATTGCTGATGTAGATAATGAACGATGATGAATCATCAATATATGTGAGATGAATGAACGGGAAGACCGTCAAGTGATGAATGATAATGAACGGGTGAACCGTCAAATGATAATGAATGAACGGATGGAACCGTCAAGTGATAATGAACAGATGAACCGTCAAATGGCAATAAATAAACGGGTGAACCGTCAGGTGATAATAAATGAACGGATGAACCGTCGGGCATTAATGAACGGACGAACCGTCGGATGAATGTGTCGCTTCGTTAGTTGAGGAACTTCTGCCTATAAATATAGCAGAAATCTGACAGGAACAAACACTTCTACTCTTCAACATAAAAAAATGTCGTCTGGAGAAGCATCTAAGAAGGCTGAGGTCGCCCCGAAAACTCAAAAGGGCACTGAAGATCGTCCTGCCGATCCAATTCAGCCGAAGACAGCAGTAGCAGGCGAAGGTTAGTCTGCACCCCAGCCGCCATGGGACATTCTGGACTTCCTGCTTGAAACAGGAAGGACTGAAGAAGAAGAAGCCATGAGGATAGCCGCCTGCAAGTTTCTCGTGGGATCCAGTAAGGAGGTTCTCGGCTCTTTTGCTGACCGTATTTTTAAGAAGGACGGCAGTGGCCCTCGTCCCAATGTAGAAAAAGATGATAGTGACCTTTAATATTATGTACTATCATATAATGAAATAAAATTTGAATTTTATTTATGAACTTGATTCTGTCTGGTGATTTACAAGCATTTATATTTATACATGATACTTCTTTAGGAATTTGCCATTGATAGGCATCATAGCAACTCGACCATCAAGCTCTGAAAGTTGATAAGCTCCATTTGAGAAGACTTTGCTTACAACATAGGGACCTTCCCATTTCGCATCGAATTTCCCTTTGCTCATATGAGTCATAGTCATAGGACGTCTGACTGTTAGAACAAGTTCTCCTTGCTGAAATGTTCTGACTTTAACTTTGCGGTTGAAAGTCTTCGAGATGCGGGCTTGGTATAACTCAATATGCTGTTGAGCCATTAATCGCTTCTCATCAAGTGCTTCTAACTCTTGAAGTCGAAGAAGATCGTTATTCTCTGTAGTAAGCTCGTTAGCAATGGCAATCCTTAAAGAAGGAATTTGTAGCTCCAAAGGAAGAACAGCTTCACAGCCGTAAACCAAAAAGAAAGGTATAAAGCCTGTAGGATTACGGACCGTAGTTCGGTAGGCCCAAAGACATTCGCCGAGTGAGATCATGTTGGCTTCCAATGTCTCGTCTGGAATTTCGTCATAGAGTTTAGATGTCTCAGGCACAGGATGAGCTACTAAGAAGTCCACCAACGCTTGACCTTTGACAGACTTTTGTGGAACATACACCATGTCATATTGAGCTAGCAGGATTGCCCATGTAGCCAGCCGAGAATTAAGTGTGCTAGGCTTCTTCATGAGTACCCTAAGAGGATTAACTCGGGATATGACATGAATAGTTTGGCCAATGATGTAATGTCTCGTTTTCTGTACAGCAAACATGAGAGCCAGGTATTCCTTTTCGACCGGACTATAACGGTGTTCAGCACCACTCATAGTTCGACTAAGATAATAGATATCATATTCATGGCCTTCTTTGTTCTTTTGGGCAAGTAAAGCACCCAATGAATGGTCCATAGCACGGACATACATCAAGAATGGAATGCCAGAGATAGGTGGAACCAAGACTGGTGGATTCATAAGATATCGTTTGATATCGTCGAATGCTTGTTGACACTTTTCAGTCCAAACAAAAGATACACCCTTCTTCATTAGTTGAGTGAATGGTCTGCAGTGTCCAGACAAGTTCGAAATGAATCGCTTGATGTACGCAAGTCGGCCTTGGAATCCTCATAGCTCTTTTAGGTTGCGTGGAGGACGCATCTCTTGGATGGCTTTGATCTTCTCGGGATCCACGTGTATACCCTTAGAGGTAATGACGAAGCCGAGAAATTTGCCACTAGAGACACCCAAGAATGACTTGGTGGGATTCATCTTGAGCTGATGTCGACGCATGAGATTGAAGATTGTTCTCAGATCTTGGATATGATCTTCTTTTAGACGACTTTTGACGGCGATATCGTCAACATAGCATTCGACTGTCTTGCGAAGATGTTCTCTAAAGATGGTACTCATAGCCCGTTGGTAGGTTGTACCAGCGTTCTTGAGACCAAATGGCATCACTGTATAGCAATAGACACCACGAGAAGTACGAAAAGAGGTATGCTTTTCATCTTCAGGATTCATCTTGATCTGATTATACCCAGAGAATCCATCCATGAAAGATATTCGTTCGAACCCACAGGTATTGTCAATCATGACATCCGTGATAGGGAGAGGAAATTCATCTTTTGGACATGCTTCATTAAGATCTCGAAAGTCGATGCAGACTCGAACTTTGTCAGTTTTTTTAGAACTGGAACGACATTGGCCACCCAGTCAGGATGCTGCTCTTCTCGAATAAAACCACAAGCAATGAGCTTCTTGACTTCATCATCGATTGCATCCATCATTTCTGGTTTAAAACGCCGTTGTTGCTGCTTAACTGGTTTTGTATTAGGCAAAATATTCAGTTTGTGTGTAGCAATCTTGGGATCTAAACCTGGCATATCTTCATAACTCCAGGCAAAGACATCGATGTATTCTTTAATAAGAAGAATCAACTCTTGTTTGTCTGCTTCTGGAAGATTCTTGCTGATGAAAATTGGACGAGGTGACTCGCTTTCCCCTACATCAACTTGAACTAATTGATCTTCAGTAGGAGGTTCACGTTGTTCAAAGCGAAGTACCCATTGGTTATCCATATGTTGAGCCCAAGGATCTATTTCAGGATTTTCTTCAACGTCTTCATCATAGCCTTCTGGTAGTTCAGCGGAGACCATGTTAGATGATACGATCAGCCTGTGAACTTCACCAATGCTAGTATCAGAATCCCAAGATCTAGAATCAGATGAATTAGAGCGTTCTTCACTGTCTGAGTCAGAGACTGCTGGGGATAACAGTGGAGGAGAAGTATATCCGAGACCTTTCTTAGTCCTGCTGTAGTACATTTCCGACTTTCCTTCCGGAACAGTCGTGCGGATAGGAGTTCGTCTACCTTTACCGTAATTGAGGCCACTTTTGAAGTCATAGCCCATTTTCCAGATGATGTCTTTTGATTGTTGACTATAACGATGGAACTGGAGACGTCCCGTATCGTTAAGTTTGCTATCATCCGTATAGCTGAATTATTTTTCTGGTCCTTTACTAAAAAGTATTGGACTTTCACCTTTCTTTAGAGAAGGGTGAATACGGTAAGAATCATCTGGATCTTCAAGTGAGACTTCTGTCTGAAGAGATTATACAACTTCCATTGTAATTGATTGGAAGCTAGCTAACATATCCAAATAGCATTTAGTATAATAAATAACATCAGTATACTGAAAAGTAGGTACCTTTTCATTGATTTGTACATCAGTATTTATAACAGAACCTTTAGCCTTAGCAGGCTTGGTCAGATTAATTACAAGAGGGAGAGAAGAAGAACGTGGGGGAGGCTTGTTACGACGGAGGTCGATAACAAGTGGCTTAGAGGAGGTGAGCTCCTTTTTTTTCTTGTTGCGAGTGAGATCAACAACAAGTGGCTCAGAAAGAGTGAGCTGCTTTTTGTCCTTGTTACGACGTAGGTCGATAACAAGTGGCTTAGAAGAGGTGAGCTCCCTTTGATCTTGATCAGCATCAACTGATTTCTTTTGGATTGGCAAGTGAATAGCCAGTGGTTTAGAAGACTGAGGATGTGAAACTCGCCCTTTGACAGGTATGATAAGAGTGTCTTTGGGCATTGCTTCTTGTTCTTCTTCAGTGTCTAAGACTAACACAATCTTCATGAATTCATCCTTGTACATTCGTGCATCGTTGCAGTATGCTTCAACGCCTTTGAATGGATAAAGATCTGCAACTTCCTTATGGACCTCTCCCTTATCATCAACATATTTGAAACATTGATGAAGGGTTGATGGAACAATATTATGCTCATGTAAGAATGGTCTCCCCAATAGAGCATTATAAGAACAACCATGATTGTCAATGATATAGAAGGTAACTTTTGTGCGAAGATTGCCTATTTGGAGTTTTAAGCGAATCTTGTCCAAAGGTTCACTCCTTCCCTGATTGAATCCAAGGATGGTGGTGATTGTGGTGGAGAGACTATGTACAGGAATTTTCAGAGCATCGAGCATTGTTTTCGACATGATGCTGAGAGCAGATCCTGGATCTATCAGGATACGATCGACTTTCATCGAATCAATATATCCTGTATAGTAGAGAGGACGATCATGCCTATTGTCCTCCATCAGCATGTCATCTTGTGTGAAAGTAATGTTCGGAATCAACTCCATAACACTATGACAATGTAAACAAGAGACTGGTTCTGCTTCCGGCTTCTTGAGAAAGGCTAAACAAGTCTCAGCTTGCATAAGAGCTTCACTTAAAGTTTCTCGTATCTCTCTGGAAAGACGCAAGAGTTCAAAGATAGATAGCCTTGCTGGGGTATTAGCTAGTTGAGCCAATATATCAAAGTTGTAAGGCTTCTCAAGCCCTGTAGGGGATGATTTCTTCAAGGGTTTATCAAAGCGGACTTGTTGTTTGCCTTTATCAGCAGCCACTGGTTTGGGAGGAATAGGAACCACAACTGGTGAAGATGTAGAAGGAATTTCTTCAATAGCAGCAGGTTGTGCTGGGACAGGTTCAGAAGAAGAGACAGGATTCTCTTGAGATTCAGAGTAATCTTTCAGATAAGTTTTTCCTGATCTGGTGCCCAACAGAATTTCTTCATCAACTATGGGGTCAAAAGACACCATGTTGCAGATCTTGGTCTTGTTTTTGGAGCGACCTTTCTTCTTGAAAGAAGAAGAATCCTCGAACTCTGAAGTAAGATCGGGATGGATCCACATAACCTCGCCATTGTCAAGAGACAAAGGAATGAGACCTTCGTTTGGTGGAGAAGGAAGATTTTCAATCTCGAGAGTAGCCTTCGGAATAGGAATGACACCATGCTGTATCATCTGCGGGGGAAAGTTACCGAACTGGACTGAAACCATATTGGCAGTGACAGTCTTCTCATCTTGCTGCAGAGTAACAACTCCAGCATTAACAAGCTCTTGAATCTTACCCTTGAGTACATAACATGCTCGAGTAGGATGTCCAATGAATCTGTGGTAGACACAATACTTAGGATGATCGGTCTTACCGACTTCATCAGGTTTCTTTGGGTCTGGAAGTTGGATCTTATTGCTTTTGAGTAAGCAATCGAAGATGCTTGCTGTGTCATTTTCATCAAACGAATACTCTACCTTAGGGCGAGGTTCCCTCGGTTGAGTTGTAGCAGGAGTAGAAGTAGATGTAGGCGGAGCTACATTGACAGCCAAGGACTCTTTACTTTTCAGGTTAATGTTCAGAGTTTTCTTGTTCTTGCGGTTGTTCTGACGATTACCGCCACCTGATGATTGATGTTCGTCCCGATCTGGGTTAGACATCTGTACCCCCAGCTGTTTAAACTTTTCAGCACTCACTTCAGCTGCTTTGGCATTGACGATAAAGGATGGCCAGTCTTGGAACTGAGTTGAGCCTGTCCACATACTGATGATAGGCAAGAGATTTGCTTTGCAAGTGTCTATGGTAACAGCAGCAGGAGTCCCTGGAGGCATCTTCAAGGCTTCTCGACGGAAACGTTCGATAAAACTCTCAGCAGTTTCATTATGTTTATGTTTGATTTTATTGAGGGCAGACATAGTCATGTCATTGAATCCCTCATAGAATCTTTCCAGAAAGATCTACTTAAGTCCTGAAAAAAAAGTAATACAACCATCGGGCAGACTTCTGTACCAGTCGTATGCTACGCCGGCTAAACAACCGACGAACACCCTGGTAAGAAGAGCGTCATTTGGTTGGAGTTGAACAGTCATTACCTCGAAGTGATTGATGAACTGGCTTGGTGAGGTACTGCCGTCAAAAAGAGAGATTGTTGGAATCTTGTATTTGGGAGGAAATGGAACTTCCTTCCATTCAACTGGGTATGGCTGCTTGATTCCCAACCTTTGCAAATTGTCCTTCTCTTTGAAGGCTTCGAACTGAGTTCGCAAGAGTTTGACAGCTTCATTGGTGTCTTCAGATCATGAAGAAGAAGCCGACGGAATCAGAGTAGTAGGAGGAGGAACAGCATTGTAAGCACTACCCCCATCTGACTGACTAGGTGTAGTTTGAACTTGTACTTGTACAGGAGGCATTTGAGAAGGCATTACTCCCAACCCAGCATTGACAGGTACGAAAGATGCTATGATCTTCGGACTTGCGGTAGGTATAGTTGGTGGTATGGCATGTTGGGCCACAATGATAGAATGCATACTAGCAACCATTTCAGCCATGGTCTTTAGCTTGTCTTCAAGTGCAGCGATTCGCTGTTCTTGATTTGCAGACGTTGAAGCATCTTGATCATCAGTGACAACATAAGCTGTCACTTCTCTTGGTACAGTGGAAGACACTGTCTGTTCAGAACTTTTGCTGTATGCATCATAGTCGAAGAAAGAGTCATCTCCTGATTGAGAAAGAGGGAAATGACCAGAAGGATCTTGAGGAAGATTCCTTTGACCGATTGTATCTCGGCTTCGGGAACGGGTATGTTGGAATACTCCTTCAGAAGATTCTTGAAGTAGATCCAGATACCGTTGACTTAGTTTGTGAGGTTTGCCGTGCTTAGAGCACCTTCTGTCCCCAGTGTCTCGAGAAGTCATGTTAACAGAAGCGTACAACACTTCTTCATCTTCTGACATCGGTTCTGTTTTAGCAAAAGTCAAACGATCAAAGACAGATCGTTTTGTTGTTTGACAGCAACCTTGGATGATGACTTTATGATTGCAATGATGATCAGATGATTGAACTGAATGAGTTGAGGCATTATCCCGTTTTTGCCTGAGATGTTCTCGGAGATCAGAAACCATGCCAGGACGAGGAAAGGTTCGAGGAATATGTTCTTTAACAACATTCGAAACATGGTTCCGATTCTTCAAATGTTTTGTCCCCTGTATGTACAAGGAAGTGCTCACCTCATTGGCATAGGTATCAGGATTTTTGTTCCTGGAGGTTTGTCTTTGAGGCTTGACCTTCGGCATAGGTTGCTTACGTTTTGCCGAAGTTGGCCTGTTAAGATATGTTCTTAGGTCTGCAAATTCACCCCCAGGGGTTTCTGTTTGAGACACCAACAGTTTTCCCTATTTGGAACGGGATATTTTAAAAGTTGGAAGGTCTTGGAATTCTGCTACTGGGGTAGGCAGAATACCTCTTTGATCAGTACAAGTTCCTTTATCATGAAGGAAAGAAGAATCCTTGTTTGTAGGAGTTCTTGTACTGACAGGTGCCGAAACACGTTCAATTTGATCTTCTTCGGTAAAGACCGAGGAAGACTGAGAAAAGACCAAAGGGCCTTTTCCTTTATTTTGAGAAGAAGGGTTAGCTAAAGAGCGTTTCCCTCTGTTGTCTTCCAAGTCATGAGACAAGGAAGTCTGAGAAAAGACCAACGGGCCTTTTTCCTTATTTTGAGGAGAAAGAGGAATAGCCAAAGGACTACCCCCAGTAGATTGTGCTGGAACAGCAGAGTGTTTAAGGGGAGGAACAGAGGTTTTTCCTTTGTTATGAGAAGAGGAGAGTTTAGCCAAAGGGCTGTTACTCTTGGATTGCGCATGCTTGATTTGCGCATGGGTAGATGGCGCACTGGCCACTTGTGCATTAGAAGCTTTGGCAGAAAGTGTACTGGTTCTGACCACAGAAGCTGTGGTTTGCGCATTAGGAGTCCCTGCTTTAGAGTGCTTGGGATGTACTTTGGTTGCTGGAGTGTTGGTTTGCGCGGGAAAAGCCATTGCCAATTGCGCCAGAGTCATATGAGTCTTGTGTTTTGACAAGGCAGCATATAAACTAGCCTGTGCAACAGTTGCAACAGATTGCGTAGCAGTATCTAAAACAGTTTGTGTAGCAGTTGCTGAGACAGACTGTACAAGAGTTGGCACAGCAGATTGTGGAACAGTCTGGCTAGCAGATTGTGCAACAGTTGACACAGCAGATTGTGCAGCAGTCTGGCTGGCAGATTGTGCAACAGAGTGTGCAGCATCCTTGGTGGCAAAACTGCCAGATTGTGCAGCAGTCTTGGAGACCCATACTGATCGCACTTTGCTCTTGGCAGAAGTGGCTGCAGTACGGGGAGTGGTCTTAGAGTTGAGCATCGCCTCGTAGGCTGTCTGGTTGACTTTAACAACCAGCGTCTTCTGTGTCTTCCCGATAGACGCTACGTCACATTGAGTTGCTACTTCCTCGTCGAAGGAGAAAGTTGTCCCTAGCAGAGTCGCCATTTTGTTTGCAAAAACAAAAGTATAAAATTTTATTGATACAAACTGTGTAATAAAGATTACAAGAATTCTGGAAAAAATACAACTATAGGAATCCAATCTAGATGACGATTGCTTTATCCCTTGGACGATGTGAACTTTGAAGACGGAGCCCTTGAAGTTGAAGACAACTCTGGAAACTGAAGGCAAAAGCCTCGGAAGTTGAAGGCAAAAGCCTCGGAAGAATACAGCAGCACTTAGGCAAGAACTCCTGGACTCTCTGATTTCTGATCTCTGATTCGTGATCTTGATATATGATCTTGATCCCCTTGAAATGAAGACTTGAAACTCTATTTATAGAGTTCTGAAAATAACTAACTTTCAGTTATTCTAGACTGCGCAGGATGATTTGTGCAGCAATTGGTTTGCGTAGCATTGGACTGCGCAGGCAGTTGCTGGATCGTGGGCCAACTATCATAGACACATGGCATCATTTGATTGAAATACGCATGATCATGCATAGACAGTTGCCACATAATGAGCAATTGATGGCATGAATGCCACGTGTACTTTATCAGTTATGTTGATAGAATGCGCAGACGGAATTGCGCAGCCTTGGTTTGCGCAGACTCAGACTGCGCAGGAATGGATTGCGCTGCCAGCTGTCAGCCGCCCTCGAGCACTGTGCGGCACAATAAACGAACAGTCTCCTCGTTCTCCGTGCTGTCAGTTGTCAGAAAGATTTGATTTGATTTAGGTAATGATGACTCTTGCCACGTCAGCATGCGCAGTTGGGAGTGTGCGCAAAACAGTGTGCGCAATTGGATTGCTGCACAATCTGTTGTCTGCGCAATTTACCAAAATGATGTATATCTTGATTTCTTTGACTTTGTTGATTGATGCAACTTGATTTTTTAGGATCTACAGAAGGCGGAAGTTGGGGACAAGCAGCCAAGACTTACGGTGAGGCTGATCGTCAGAGACTTCGGTCTTGATCGTGTCGTTGATATCGGTAGGATCCTAGTGGTGCAGGAGGTGCTACGCATGACAGCTAGCGTTGACGTGACGGTCGAGGAGCTGGAGACAAAGGAAGATGTAAAGCAACTCGAGGGATCGGAGATCAGTAGCATGGGGGTAGGAATCCTGTCGTGGGACGACAAGCATAGAGTCCAGTTGAGAACCCATGGGGTCAATACCCTCTCATAAGACTGGATGGGGAGATTGTTGGAGTCCAGTCTGAATTTGGTAACAACATACTTGTGAAATCCAAATCTTATTAAATATTTGATTAGATTAGATTTGAATATCCATAATTGGTGTTGTGCTATTTTAGATATAATGGGATTCTTATTTTAGGAAATCATATTATGATTTAAAATAGGATAATTGATGGGCTATTTTAGGTGTAATATGATTCTTATTTTAGGGCTTTCTAAGTAAGAAATCATATTATGACCTAAAATAGGATTTTCTTATCCTATATATATGGGGTGAGGGTAGAGGCACAAAGAATAAGCACAAAGCACAAAAGTGGAGAGTCAGGGTGTTTGTCCACAAGAAAATCTAATAGAAAGTTCGTACATTGCTCTTAGGACTTCGTCATCCAAAACAGAAGGAAGAAGAAGATCTAATCGATGAGTCGTCAACTTCGGTTAGGAAGATTGCTACGGGTTGGTGAGTGATCTCAATTGTAATCTTCTGTTTTTCTTCTTGAGAGTTGTGAGGGGGTTGAACCTATTAGGGCAAAGGGTTCAACATGAGTTCTGTCAATCTTGTAATTTCATCTCAGTTATTAAATGTTAAAATTTGTCCATGTGACGTACGTCACCGCCATATATTTGTATTCATCTTGTGCTTGGTGTCCGTTAGACGGGGGTTAGTTTTGGTCAGGTGGGTTGGCAACCGCTTTCGCACGCGCCCAACATCATGGAAAGATATGTTTAAACTGCAACATCTTCAATACTTGAAGCACTAGCAAAAACACACCATATACAATTATAGTTGCCTGGTCACAACCTTACTTGCAGTCTTAATCTATTGCAATACTTTGATGGTT
Source organism: Iris pallida (assembly GCA_029216955.1). Lineage (NCBI taxonomy): Eukaryota > Viridiplantae > Streptophyta > Magnoliopsida > Asparagales > Iridaceae > Iris > Iris pallida. Next base: position 5,448,341 of record JANAVB010014199.1, on the reverse strand, counting down.
CTTGGTTATTTCAGGTGGGAAAAATACTCTATGTACCTCCAAAATTTTATCCCTCCATATCCCTCTGCTACGTGGTCATCTTCTATTCGCTCATGTCTTCCCTCAAATTCCCTCATATTTGCTTGGGTCAATAAGGAAGTGCCATGTGACGGAGGAACATGGAGGAATAAAATTTTTGGAGGTACGTATAGCATCACTCTTCAGATGGAGTCCTTAATTCAGTTACTTCTTTGTCTTAAGAAGTGAAGAAACAACCATTAAACATGGCAACAATTGGGGAGTGGATATATTGTTTCCATTATTTTGTATCAATTTTGTTATATGTTCTTAGAATATGACACACGTGCTCGGCTCCTATAACTATGAACACAAAAAAAAGGATTGTCACATGCTGAAAATAGATGAAAGAATTGATATAGAACAAATTGTTTAATGGTGGTGTTGGTACAGTTGCAACATTTATTGCAAAATATGTTAAAATGAGTATATATACAAAGAATAATGCTATTTGTCCCTTCAAATTGTACCTCCAAACCGTCTCTCTTTACGTGGCAGTTGACATGGCATGTTGATGTGGCATCTGACGTGGCAATTTTTAAAATTAAAATTAAAATTAACATTAAAATTAATGTTAATATTAACATTAACATTAAAATTAATATTAACCTTAACATTAACAATAATGTTAATATTAACAATAATGTTAATATTAACAATAACATTAATATTAATATTAACATTAATATTAATATTAATATAAACATTAAATTAACATGGACAAAATTGGATAATTAACTTTCTGGGTTAAAATTTGCCATGTGAAATGACATATAATATTATTTAGCATGTCACATCAGCTGCCACATAAGGAGGGATATATTAGAGGGATAATTTGGAGGTACGAATAGCATTACTCATATATAAAGTATACTGCATTCAACAACATTTCTGTTCGCTAAGTTGAAGATACAATTCAATACGAAAAAAATGTTATAGGATGTATATATGTTTTTTCTATGTTGTGAGAACGAACATGAATATTTAAGTTACTATATCCTGAACCAACAATGTACATTAGACAACGCGGGTATTGAACATTTAGTATAGTCATAACTCTAGATATAATAATTGATTTGAATAAATTATATTGCATTTTATTTCATTTTTCATCCTTGTTAACAAAAGTTTAAGCCTATTTAAAGGCACATGTTCTATACAATGTAGATTAAGTTATAATTTAATTTCTAGAGAGCTCTTTTACATTTAATCTTGTAGATGCTAGAGATCGTTGATCCCCAAAAAAATAATTCATTTGTGGATTTAAGAATTCCTATCAAAGAAGGTTTCAACATTTTCAAATTATCCCATCATCCAGTAGAAAAAAAAAATGTCTATTCTAATTTATTCAAAACAAATATTCTAACATATGATAATTAGATTTGACAAAATCTAGAAAACTAGTCAAAATTCAGTACCAAAATTAGAGACTATCAAATATTTACGGAAACTGACTTAAATGCCTTGAAAGATGGAAAATCCATCAATTACAAAATACAGAATAAGTATACAAAAATAGTGTTCATGTTTTTTGTTTATCTAAAAAAAAATCCTAATAAAGAACCAAACTCTTTTACAAATTACAGTTTGTGATTGTGAACTTCAAGATTGATTGATGCAGAATATATCCAACTAAAAACATAGCAAAACTTTTTATAAGAATTTTGACTTTGAGAAAATAAATTTTTACTATATCTCTTGACACCGAAAGGAGTTGACCATCATAAAATGTGCAGAAAATTGTAGAAAAAACATCAAAGTTTGGCATCATTGTAGAAAAAGCATTAAGTTTGCCAAATTTACAAGTTGAGTATCCAACCGGACTTTAAAAGTCCGGTTGGTGATGTCACATTTAGATTAGTTTTTGGTTTTGTGTTAAGGAAGTTGGTTAGCTGGTTGGGGGGATTAAGGATTTAGCCGGACTTTTAAAGTCTGTGTGATGACGTCAGATGACGCCCAAAACCGGACTTTAAAAGTCTGGTTCACTTAGTTTTATTTTATTTTATTTACGCGGTTGGGGGTTTACCGCTGGCAGTTGGGGTTAAATTAATGTTAGCAGTTTATATGGTGCTGGAGGGGGGGGGGTGACCTTATTTTTACAACAAGTAAAATTTGAGAAGGAGAAGGAGAAGAAGAAGGGGAAGGAGAAGGAGAAGGAGAAGCAGCAGCAGCAGCTACGAGAGGCAAATTTTTTTTATATTTTTTTTTAGTAGTGATAGTTTATAATTTGTAGTGATAGTTTTCTATAGTAATTTGCCAAAAATTATGTAAAAATATTTTTGTAGAAATTATTTAGAAATTAATTTGTAGAATTTATTAGAAATATTTCTAGAAATTATGTAGAAATTATTAGAAATATTTGTAGAAATTATTACGAAAAATTGTAGAAATTATGTAGAAATTAATTAGTAGAAATTATTAGAAATATTTGTAGAAATTATGTAGAAATTAATTTGTAGAATTTATTAGAAATATTTGTAGAAATTATGTAGAAATTAATTTGTAGAAATTATTAGAAATATTTGTAGAAATTAATTTGTAGAAATTATTACGAAAATTGTAGAAATTATGTACAAATTATGTAAAAATTATGTAGAAATTATTAGAAATATTTGTAGAAATTATGTAGAAATTAATTTGTAGAAATGTATTAAAAAAATTGTAGAAATAATTTAGAAATAAATTTGTACAAATATTTGTAGAAATAATGTAAAAATAATGTACAAAATATTAAATTGTTTTAATTAGGAAAATTAGTAGAATATTTGTAAAAATATTTGTAGTAATAATGTAGAAATTAATTTGTAGAAATTATTAGTAGTTTTTTTCGTAGAAAAAATTGTAGAAATAATGTAGAAATAAGCATTCGTGACATATTTTTAACTACCCAAAAATTTGTGGTTAAATTTAGTTAAATATAGTTTAACTATGACATATTTCAGATGGAAACCAAAAACGATGAACGTATTCCTGGAGGACCCACCACAATGACTATCGAGCAGGAGCGACAGTCACACATTTCTGACCGCGTCTTCTTAGGATCGGTAATTTTCTTGCTGAATAAATTATGCCTCTTAGAATAAAAATATTCACGAATTAACCAAAAATATTTTACAGTTATATGACTATCCTCCAGACGTTAGGCTACGTGAGCATGAGGAATGGCGTCACGGTTGGGAGCTATCATTTCTCCAAAATAATTGGTGGAGTCATTTGGATTTTTCTACGTCGACGCAGTTCGTCTCAGACGTAACGATAGGGATCTTATTTTGAGTCTGGTCGAGCGGTGGTGGTCGGTACGGAACACATTCCAGTTTCCAGTGGGTGAGATTACGATCACCTTGGCTGACGTGACGATGATCTTGGGGTTACCGATTAACGGTATCCTTGTCTATTTTGATGAGAGTGCACATGAGGAGGACCTCATCAGGAAGTATCTAGGACGTGATCCAGCACCAGATCAAGGTCGCAGTGCTGGTATCAAGCTTACTTGGCTTCGTGCCAATTTTCAGCATATTGATCACATCGGCTCCGGTATGTTACTCCAGATGACATGCAGGTACGTCATACATATTTTGTACACTTGAATTGTAATATTCCAATTTAATACCAACAAATGTTATCGTTTTCTGGTAATATGCTGCATCAGAGCCTACTTATTAAGCCTCTGTGGGTGTATTTTATTTCCTGATGGGTCGGCAAACAAGGTTTCTGCTTACTTGCTACCCTTTTTTGAAAATTTGGGCTGTCGTACACAATATTCCTGGGGTGCAGCAGTCTTGGCCTATCTCTACAGTTCGATGACTACTTTTGTTTCTGTTAGAGAAGGGAAAAGTTTGCATCGGGGTATCTCTGGCTGTGTGTCTCTTATTGTGAGACCCGTCTTACTGTATCGGTATTTTATATGAATACGTATTTATTTGAACCGTATTTCGTATTTATCGATTTGCGTGATATTTTTTTAAAATTTCCTAAGTGTAGGATTTTATGACTTGGTTTAACTTGGATTTGGTTTTATTTGGTTCGGTTCCACTTTGACTTGGTTTGGTTTAGTTTGGTTCTTTATGAGATGATGGTTTAGATTGAGTGGAGAGGGATGAGTGGTGGAGATTGCTTGAGCTTGTTATATAAGCCACCTACCACTCTCTCTCCTCCATTATTTTCATTTCCATCTTCATCTTCTTCCTCCAGCCCAAGGCAAGTACACCTTGTCGGATGTTGGACGATCTTAATTTTATTTGTTCCATTCTCTTCCTTGTTATATTCTAAGCTTGTTTAGAACTTAGAGTTTTCCATTTTGATGGTTCGATTGTGGTAGATCTAGCTTTGAAGTAATTCTAATTTTCATGGGTTTTGATCTATTTAATCTCGTTCTTTCCGAGTTTTGATGGTTCTATGTTGTAGAGCATCTCGTTCTACCCCATCTTGACCTATGGAAGTTCGGATTTGGACTCTGGATGAAAGGTTCACGGAGCTTGGGAGCCATGTCTTGAAGAGTTCTTCTCTTCGGAAGGATGGAGAAGAAGAACTGTTCACAGCCGCATGAACTTAGCCGCATAGTCTTTATGCGGCAAGTTTCCTTTCCAGCCGCATAAGCCTTGCTGCACTGTTTAGTCGCATGGCCTATGACGCATGGACTAATTCCTCAGTCGCATGAAGGTTTAATCCTCGGCCGTATGAACTTTCAATCCCAGCCCCATGACTTGGGACCATTATTTTAGCCGCATGTGACTTAACTCGGGCCACATGGACTTGATTGGTTATTTTAGCCGCATGAACCCTTGATTGAATCCTAGCCGCATGAAGACCCGTCCATTTTCAGTCGTATTGGACTGAGCCGCATGCGCCCTGTTTTGCCTGGCCGCATGGGGACTAGTCCTTATCCAGCCGCATGAGTTGATCCTGCCGCATATTGTTTCCCAGCCGCATGAGCTAGTCTCTATCCTGACCGCATGAGGAATTATTTTCTGGCCGCATAAGGCCTTGCTCCCGAGCCGCATATGCATCAGCACCCTTGGCCGCATGAGGCTGAGTCCATTATCAGCCGCATATGCACCCTTCACTCCCAGTCGCATAAGCAGCCACGTTGACCCAGCCGTATGGGCTTCTACTAAGCCGCATGCGCCTTCTTCTATACCCAGCTGCATGATACTACACTTCCCAGCCGCATGGACCCGAACTCCTTCTTAGCCGTATGGGTTGTTCTCCTTCCAGCCGCATGTGATCACTTCTTGGCCGCATATGCCTGAGCCGCATGACTTTCCAATAGCCATGTGTACTGTTAATTATCATTATTTGCCCACGTTTTGTAACTCCTTATTGTGTATTTTTACGCCCATTTTATATCCTTACGCCTTTTGTCTTGAACTTGATAAATCACGATTTGATTGACATGATTGAAATGACAATTGTATATGACATGGTGTGACAAGGAACTAGCATGACTTGATAGTGACCCTGAGCCGCAGGGCTCCTTCCTGTGCCTTGTCCAGCTATTTAATTATTGTTATTATTATTATTATTTCTCTATTGTTATTTGATCTTTACTGATGACTTGTGTCTTGTAACCTCAGCATAACTTGAGTCTCCTGATTGACTGCTTGCACTATACTGTCTGGCACATATACCCTAAACACGACAGCGACCCGTAGTGGTGCACTCCTGATTAATGACCTGACATGACCTGATGGTGGCCCGTCGTGGCGCACTCTTGACCAGTGAACTTGACATGATAATGACATGATAGTGGCCCGCCGTGGCGCACTCTTGACATGATAAACCTGACATGATATTTCTTGAAATGCTGTTGCGACGGCTAACCTGACATGACAAGATTTAATAACCTGGACACCGTGGGCGATTGTGCTTGTACAAATAATCCAGTCCTGTCTTGCATCATGTCTAGGAGGGGACTCCTGAGTACCACGGTCAGGAGTACCTACTGAAATGGACTAAGGTTAATGACTAGATTAATTCATTAGTCATGAAGAGATGTTCTCCAGTTACAGGCGATCCCGTTATCCCGGCCGCAAATATTTGGACTTGTAGCCTGCCGACGAGTAGGGCACATTTCCAGCCCACTGTTATGTGGGGCACCCTCTATTGTCACTCTAATGATTGAACTCTCTAAATTGTCACTATAATAATTGCCTGGATAACCTGGATAGCTGCAGGGCCTGTGACTACTTGGAGCATCTTATTGCATCTTGCTAGTAACTAGGATTGTGATAACCCTAGTTAGTTAATGTAGAAAGCCGTAGGCGATGATTGGCCGTGAATGCTTGGATGGAGTCTAGTCCAGTATAGTATTGTCTAGAAATGATTGATTGCAAGATTGTACCAGAATGATTGAATGATTGTCACTCCAGATTGTTACTATAATGATTGTACTCTATTGTCACTCTAGCGTATTGTACTCTTTATTGTCACTTTTATCATGGTACTCTCTCCTTTTCACCTTAATGATTGTCACCTTTAGCAATAAATGATCAGAGACTAAGTTCTGTTCAGGCGAAGGGTTACAATCTCGGTTCTTGTTTGGTTTAAGGATTGTAACCTGGCTTCCAGAATAGTACCTTCGTCTTCTCTTCATATACTATCCAGCTATATTTTATTTATTTAACATGTTCTCCAGTTTACTTTATGTCAAATGATGATTTACTTACTGTCTTCCTACATTCGGGATAAGTGCATTGGTACTGCACGAATCTCGATCCCCCTTTACTTATTGCTTTCTCTCCTTGTTGGATGCTAATGATTGCTGGTTTTAAGTTCATAGTTCGGCCTCCTTTATGGTACTTGCTATTTGGGGTCTGACCCCACTGGTTTTGCATGGCCAGATTATAATAGAAGAGCCCGAACGATCTACCGCACCATCTACTCGACGGTGACCAGCCGGAGCACCAGAGTGCCTCAGTGGGTTTCTTCTTCATTCTCCCACTGATATGTAAATTCTCCTCTTGTAACGTTTAGCCCCGAGCACGTGTTTAGCTCGTGTTTTGGTATTTTTCTTGATATTGTGGCCTACGGGCATAAACATGATATGTGTATTCTAGACTATAGCTAGTCCTTATCATGTACGACTAATACTCTAGCTAGTCCTCAGTTCTGTGGTACTGGCTTCATGATCAGTCATGTATATATGGTTCGAGATACCTTACTATTGTATGTATGATGATCGTACTCCTTGCTCTTGTATAATTGCCTGTGATTGAGATACCTAGGATTGTTAAACCATAGGATTGACTGATGGCATGTAGAGTAACCCCCATGTCTTGACAACTTATACGTGATTTCAGAGTATTAACATACTTTGGGATTGCGTAGCTGGCTATGTCTGCCCCCGCTCTCCGGTATTCTGGTTCTGGGACGTGACACTTATACAGGTACAATTGACAAACCGAGTAAAGTTTTTATGTCTATTATACATTTTTTTATACCGCAAATATTTTTGATCTGCAGCTATGGTCATATGAACATTTTTTTATCGGTCGGCCACTTAGTCGCATCCCACTAGGCCAACGGATCTTTCCGACAGGAGTTAGATGGAACTCCGACAATATGGATATCGCTCATTGTCTTACAAAAGTGGTATCCGTTTATCGAAACAATTTTGATACAGTAGTCGCCCCCGAGGTAAATATTTTATCTTAATTACATTTTACTTTTAGCTTTGTCGACACAATATGAACTATAATATTTTAATGTGACATAGGTAAACTGGACTCCTCAATCGTGCCTGCAGGAGGTGATAGATGATATTGTTGAGAATAGAAGACATAGATATTATGTCATGTATAATTTGTACATTATGCTTCATCCCGCTGATCGTGTCCTGCGACAGTTAGGGTTGAAACAAGTCGTACCGTTAGACCCTCTGCCCTCTAGTATTGGAAGATCACGTCTCAGAGCACGAATTCAGCTACATTGTTTAGGATGGGAGGGGCGATATGCCACGCATGACGTGACCCACATGTCAGCAGTTGTGGATGATGACAATGACTGTAAGTTACAAATTACAATACTTATAGATAAGGTCAAATTTTTAGTAAAGCTTATATTTTAATTTTGTACAATGAATGTAGTTTATGGCACATATCACTTCTTGATCTGGTACGGTGTTCCGCACATCCAGAATCGTCGATATGTCTTTGAGGAGGCTCGGGTTACTCAACGAGCAATGGATAATTTTAGTCATCGTATCAGGACCATGCAAGTAAATACGATGGTATGTGTATAAATCTAAATCAAATAAACAATGATATATACATGTCTATGTGTGTATTGCATTAAACACAAGTATATTTTCCATTTTAGCTGGAGCAATGGGAAGCCGCTTCCCAGGACCCCTCAGCCGATCTACATTCGCTGGTACAGTCATCGACGCAAACGCTCCGTCGACCACATATACCCCATGTGCCACCGTTGGAGATCCCTGAGGATCAGCCTATTGGTCATGTCCAACAGAGACACCCACGTCGTTGGAGAGAGGATTCGACGGAGGGACCGTCGCATCCATATGTCGGGGAGGGCTCGTCACATCATCCATATGTCGGGGAGGGACCGTCGCATCCATATGCCGGGGAGGGCCCGTCGCATCCATATGTCGGGGAGGGCTCGTCACATCCATATGTCGGGGAGGGCCCGTCGCAGCCATGTAAGCCGGAGCAGTCCTGGTCGCCATGGGATTCTTGTATACTCGTTGATGGCCTTAGTGCATCACAACCACCAGTGGATTTGATGGGAGGCCTTGAGTCGCAGGAGGAGATGACTTGGTCACAGCTTCATCGAGAGTGGAACGCAGGGTCGTGGGAATATCCTTCGCAGCCGACCCTACCGTCGTCAAACACCGGTGATTTTGATTGGAGGTCTTTGCTGAGGATACCTGCAGGACAATATTTGACACACCGCCACCGCCTTACACCCAGACCACTACAGAAGAGGCCGTCGATGACTATCATCCATTGCCAGGGGAGACACCGGAGCAAACATCGGCTAGGCGGGCTAGACTGGGTCTTAGGCCAGTCGATCGTAGATACTATGATAGGATGCATAGATGTGATTATTGACTTTGATGTAGTGGATGTGTAAAAACTATTTAAGTTCTAATGTTAATGTTAACCCAAATTTGGTGCTCTCGTACACTTTCTTCTGTTGTATCCAATGTCCCGCAGTTGCTGCAATGAAGCTCTCTTGTCCCCAGCTCCCTTGTCAAAAAATAATTTTTTTGGGTCTGTCGGCTCTACGTCCAACGTTCGGTACTCCAATTTCACCTCTTACCAATTCAGCTTCTGGAGTATATGGAGATGGAATCGCTTGCATACATGGCGCATATACACTTTTAAGCTTTTCAACAGAAAATTGTTCAGGATAATAGCTTTCTATTTACAAGTTACTAGATTGACAAGAAAAGTAAGCATGTACACATGGTAAAAGTGTATGCTGCCAGCGATAACATGTACACGTTCTATTTCCTAAATCCACTATATATCATCTACTACTTTCATGATCATATATTTCAAATTTAAATGCATTGATATGCAGCATTTGAAAATAATGTATCTCGCTTTTAATACGTGCCATAGTTTTGAGCATCCTAGGACAATAGAGCGTATCCAGGTTTTCAGCAATTTGTCTATATTTTTCATGCATAGTTATGATTTTAGCTCTAATGCCATCAAGCAATATGGTGATTGGTTTATCACGCAAATTCTTAATCCAATTATTAAAACTCTCTGCAATGTTAGATGTGTTAATATCTAGTCTAGGACATGGTGCATAAGCAGTAATCCAATGTGAAAAGTTACGATTTTCATCGTTTGTGCCAACAATCCAATTAAAAATATCAATATTAGCAGATTTAATCTTTTCAAACTATTTCGTCGCATCAACATCATTATAAGAGCGGACAAGTTTATCTAACCATACTTGATATTGTCGTGTACTAGTACATTGACTTCTCATATTCTGTTTAAAATGTTGAATGAAAAAAAAATGTGGAGAGCTAGAAAAGATATCATGTATTCCACGAATTAAACCTTTTTGCTTATCAGATATAAATGAGATAGCATCCCACCGATCAAAACAAGTTTCAAATGAAGATTTTAAACATTGTAAAAACTATGTCCACGATTCAGTATTCTCATTTTCAGCAATATAATAAGCAATTGGATATAATTGATAGTTAGGATCATGAGCACATGCTACAAATAAATTACCTTAAAATTTAGATGTAAGAAAAGTTGCATCAACATTATTAACGGGTAAGCAACCTTGCAAAAAATCATCTATGCATGCCTTCCAACAAATAAATATTTTTTGAGAAATATTATTTCCTACGGTTTTTAAAAAAAACTTCGTTCCAGGATTTATTTCCATAATTGTAAAACCGTATTTTTCAAGACTACCGTATGCATCAATATAACTACCATTAGTTTTGAATAATGCAAGTTCTTTTGCTCTCCAAGCTTTTGAATACGTAACGCATACTCAAAATTCTCTAAGAATATCCTATACAATATTACAAGCGCTATAAGAATTATTGTCTCTAATTTTACCTATAATTTTTCCACAAATCCATTTAGCAGTAGCTTGTCGATGTTGTCCTTGCGATAACATACCTGTGCAAGAATGTTGTGATACAAATGTCTCAATTATAAAAGTGTCGCTTTGACTAACTACTTTAGCGTATACTCTCCAAGAACAATCTGGATATTTACATTTGTATACAATTTTGTCGAATTATTATGGTTACTTCTAACACTAAAATTATGACGAATTGCAAGATCTCGAACAAAATTTCTAAATTCATAAGAGGAAGAAAACTCTATATGCAAAAATAATTCAGGAGTACTACCTTGTGAAGGATCATCATATTTCTGTAAATAATAGTCTAGATCTTCTACTAGGTCGGCACTATCATCACTAGTTTCATTGTCAACATTTATTTGGTTCGAAGTACTAGCTCCAGAAAGTAAATTTTGGCTATTAAAAATAGGTGCACTAGTATGAGTAATATTTGTGCTAATATTCGTCAATGCTGCGGTAATATAAATTTTTAAACAAGATGCATCTACATTATTTTGAATAATAAATCTCCAAGATTCTTCACTATCTATTACTAAATAGGTATCAGAAAAAAAAAGCTTATTACGAAAGAATAGTTAATAGAATAACGTTCTATAATAATATTTCTTATATTTTCAAATGAAATATTTTGATAAGTAGAAATAAGATTAGTTGTGCCGTCTTCGTACGATAATCCGCTAAGAGCACCTCCGTGATAGCAGATTAGTGTCAGTGTTTGATCCATGAATTTTTTTTGATATATCAATAATTAAAAAAAAAAGGCTATAAAATTTTACTATTGGTGCTCCAGAAAGAAGTAGCCTGCAAACTGCAAAGTATATCGTCGATCCGCAAGTTGAAAATAGGTTAAAATTGACGTCTTGAATGCGCAGATTGGAAGTAGGCTGCTGTTGTAGAAGAGTGCCGGGGAAGACCTGGGAGATAAATTTGAAGGATAAAATTTGGAAGATGAGTGAAAGAATGTGTATATAAAGAGTATATATAGGTTTATAAAAATAGCCGTTGTAAATTCATCATAACCGTTGCAAATAAGTGAACCGGACTTTAAAAGTCCGCTTGTGAGCGTCATCTGACGTCACCAGCCGGACTTTTAAAGTCCGACTAATCCATAACCCCCCCCCCCCCCCCCCCCCCCCCGGCCCGCTAACCTACTTCCTTAATACAAAACCACTTCGTTAACAAACAAAATAAAACCAAATCTAAATGTGACGTCACCAACCGGACTTTTAAAATCCGGTTGGATGCTCAACTTGTAAATTTGGCAAACTAAATATTTTTTCTACAATTCTGCCAAACTTTGATGCCTTTTCTACAATTTTCTGTAAAATGTGAGATATGTTCATATCATAATTGGCTTTATGAGCTTTTCCATGATCCGATTGGAACTGTGCTGATGCAATCTAAGGAACCAAATGAGTTGGGAGGAAAATATTAATTTGTAAACATATACATATTACAAAAACTATTTTTTTGACTTCCATAGAGTTAAAATGCATAAAATAATCTTTAGATAGTACTCCTAATATAATTATTTGGCCATTTAGTATGTAATGGTACTTTGCGAATTATATATATATATATATATATATATATATATATATATATATATATATATATATATATATATATATATATATATATATATATAAAAGGGCGGAGCTAGAATTTTTTTTAGAGGGGACTGCAAATATGATTGATTTTTTTTAATGTAATATTCTCAAAAAATAAACAAAAAAAATAAAAAAATAAACTACAAACAAGTGAAACAACAGGGAAAGGACTTGAACCCAGGACCTTACATAATAGATTCAAGCCAGTCAACCAACTACGCTAAGGCTGCAACTGTTTTTCACTGTGAACATATAACACTAGTTCTTAAAAACCAAAAGTTTACCCCGGGCTACAGTCCGGGCCAGCCCTCTGTATATATATATATATATATATATATATATATATATATATATATATATAAATTATCGTAATAGTATAACTAAAAATTTAATAACCCCTCCTTTATTATAAAACTAGTAAATGCACGTGCATTGCACGCATAATAACGTATAATAAGAATATTATTCAATTATAATCAAATATTTTTTCTAAATCATATGGTTAAGATGTGATGTAGTTTTCTTGTTCGGTTGAGTTTGATTTCCCACATTGACAAATTTAAACTTTTTTCAACAATTTTTTACACAATTTAACTTAAAAAAAATTGGACCGTGATATAATGATGGCTTAGACGGCTCAAAAGTGAGTCGTTTTGAAGCCTCATTATATAGTGGAAGATAGTTATCTTGGTGCCTCCCACACTCCTTCATAATTCGATTTTTTATTTTATTTCTCATTTATATCATTTAATAGTATGTTTAGTATTCTTATTTTTATTATTTTAAAATTTTTTAATTGTTGTATTTATATATGTGTCCTATTGGTAGCCATTTAATATACCATTAATTTTTAATAACCCCTCTTTTATTATAAACTACTTATCTTAGTGTCTCCCACACTCCCCCACACCCCTCCCACGCTCCTTGATAATTTAGTTTTTTAAATTATTTTTCATTTATATCATCTAATAGTATGTTTAATAATATTTTTTAATTTACATATTTATATATGTGTTATATTCGTAGCTATTTGATATATCTTTTATTCATTAATCACGATTCTTTTTTTTTCTTTTATGTTTTAACGGAAAAAATAACATTTCGCTTTACTATATAAATGACATAACAATTTTCTATTATTCTTTACTTTCATCCATAACAAAGATAATTATGTTATTTATATGACATACAAGATAAGTTGCACGATTGTTTGAGGATAGTAAGTCACAAGACTCACAACTCACGATCATCTCTTTTTTATTGGACAAATTCAAAGCAAATTTGGAATTTAAGCAATCTTCAACCGTTCTAGTTTGACCAACTTTAGGTTTGACTTTCTAGGCCACGTCCAATGAGCTTATACCTGTCAACTCTTAACTGGTGGGCCCATATTTCTCCAACGAAACGGTTACATGCCAAAATTCTCCATGCGCATCGGTAATTCATCTTCACACTTTCCAATTGTAGCAAAATATCTCGGTAAGACTCCTCTGCCTCCTTCCTCTTTAAATTCCTCTTGACGCTAACCCTCCTCTTCCATTCCCGCACTCGCGTCTTCTCGAAGTACTTTGAAGAAGAATTTACAAAGTACATTGATAGCTTCGATGGGTTGCAGTGTGTCAAAGCTGGACAAGAAGGAGGCGATGCTGGTGGGGCTCCGTTCCTTTAGGTCTCATATCGAGGAGATGGAGCAACGGAGGAGAGGGAGAATTGTTGCCAAGGAAGAGAACAAAAACAACGAGAGGATAGTAGAGGAGGAGGAGCTGGGAGGAGGATCGCCGAGTTTTCGAATTTATTTTATCGAGACATCGGAGACAACGATGGCGAATTCTGACGACGACTCTGACAATATCATCCAGAAGATCAAGAACGGTAAGGTTTAATTGCAAGATATTCAGTTTCAGGGTCTAACGTATACATGGTTATTATAAATTGGATCTCGAAATCACTGTTCACTTAGACTAATGTGAACATCAAGACCAAAATTTTAATATCCATATGTATGTGAGACCCTGAAACTAAATAACCCTTTGATTATTCTAGCGTTCAGCTTTTGTCTTAAAAAATAAAAGGAATATAATTTAAAAAGGGTGTTGTTAAAGCACCCCTACATTTATTTAATTTACCTCTTTTTGTTGATTTTGTTAATTTTAGCTTATATAATTTTTTTAAATTCACTTCTTTCTCTTTACCCCTTCTTTAATCACTTAAATCAATTAAATAATTTTATTACCATGTTAACTTTTTTTTTTTTTGGTTATAATCACTTTCGTCTATGATATTTATATATTTGTCTAAGTTCCAAATATTCTAACAACCATTGATCATATTCTTCGAGATTGTTCGCCATCTTCACTACGGATAGAAAGTTTCGATATTTTATCTTATTTTTTTATTAAAAATTTTACTGATAAAATTTGATGAATAGAAGGTTTAGACATTCAATCAAAAAGAGAAAAACGATTAGATATTCAATCAAAAGTCTAAAAAAAAATAGTTGTAGATTTATTCTATTTTATTCTAAATTTAGTTGGGGAAGAGAGTAAAAAGATAGTTTAATTTTTGAAAAATATGTAAATTGGTCAATACCCTATAAAAAAAAGGTCCACATTATGGACAACTTAAAGTCTTAAAATGCTTTCTTATGTATATTGCATGTTTTGTTTGTATATCTTAGATATGTTTTTGAAAATTCGATTGTCTCTCTAATATTCTTTTGTGTTATGGCTGTCGTTCTAAATCACGAGGTACTTAATTTGTTCTCGTCGTAAGTACATCTTCAAATAAATTGTAGTAATCTCACAACTCGTTCCCATTTTGGTTCTCTTAGAGTTTACTGTCCTTAAAGCAATATTAGTGATACTTCTAATATTTGAATTATATATTAATATATATAGATTTATCTTTCTAGTTAAAAGTTTTATGTTATGAAAACTACTTTTTTAAGTTTCCAAAGTCCAGAGAAATTTGTTGTAACGTTAGAACATTTCGTTTACGACTTTTTGATACCATATACATCTTTTGTGTGTGTGAGAGAGAGAGAGAGAGAAAGTCCATATTATTGGACGATCTAGGTCAGAATTGGCATTGATTTAATAAGTCATCACAACAAAAATATTCTTTTATATGGACCACGGTCCTTCTAAGTGAATGAGTTTGGAGTCATTTATCTTATTATGATTTTGCTAACATCTTACTGTAATCGTGTTAAGAGCATATGGTTATGGAAATTCCATACACAACTATAATTCACAAATTATTTTCTCTCAAATAGTTTGACTACAAAACCTCTAGTCAATATATGACTACAACAATATGCTTCCAAAGAGTTAAAAAGTAGCTGAGTTTGGAGACATAAGACACAGGACACAAGTGTGTCGGACGAAGTTCCTATTCACTTCTTCACAATTTTAAAGCTAGTACAAATAAATCTGGATTTGTTTTTTTTGTTTTTTTTAATATTTTCACTCTCAACTTATTGTAAGCATTAACAATCAGAGTATTCTACAGGGAGGCTTGCAAACGGAGATGAGGGTGCATTGAGCAATGGGCAACGAAATAATAGCGCGCATGAACCGAAGTCTAGTGATGAATCTTTGGCTTCAAACATTTCAGTTGAGGTACAATTTCTAAGCTTGTGTATATGTGAAAGGAAAATGTTCAACGGACCGAAGGGGGACCGCGGTTTAAACTGAAGTGCTACGTGTCTCTCCTTCATTGGTTGTCGGTTTTCTGCCGCTGATGTCAGCACCCTCTGCTAATATCAGCCGTTCGGGTCCGACCAATGAGTAGAAACACATGGCACCGTGTTTTAAACTGCGGTGCCTCTCTCTCGGTCTGCTAAGCAGTATTGTATGCAAAAATGGAAGTAATATATTCTATTTTAAAATAATAATAATAATAATGATGGAGATGATGGTGCATGGATATAGGGGATGGACACCAAACCAGCGAAGAAGGACATAGGCTGGAGGTTTAGAGCATTCACAAAGGCGCGAAATTGCTACAACCACGACTCTGCCGGTCGAGTACATGATAGTTCCTGTCATACAACTTTGTCGGTTCGAAATTGCTACAACCACGACTCTACTAGTCGAACACATACATGATCGACAGCCCCCGCCATGCAACTTTGTGGGAGTTCGAAATTGCTACTACCACGACTCGACTTGTCGAACACATGACATCGCCCGCCACTACAGTAGATGCCCAACATCTCCAACAATTTTCTTGTGTTTGTTCGTCTATTAAATTATCGTGTTCTTCACAAATACAAGAATTGATCTGTTCATCATGGTGGTGAGAAATGTAGTAGTCCAAATTTTTTTTTTCCTCGAAAAATGTAGCACGAACACTAGCGCAATCCTCATACGTATTGATTTAATGTACAAAAGGGTCGAGTGAAAATATACAATATGCAATTTGTTTATGTAGTTTTTTTTAGGGTGTACTTTTATCCGGACCGACAAAAAACACTTAAGGAGAATTCGAAATATGTCCATCTTTACGGAACCTTCGGTGTACCCAACGAAGTCACGGACTACACCCCCTGAATAGTTGTTTATGTAGTTAGACCATCTCCAATGGGGATTTCTAAAATTTGGGTTTCTATCCTACTTGGCATTGTCCTTTCTATCCTAGTTGTAAGAGTTTCTACATAGAATTGTACAAAAAAAAAAAAATACTTTTTTCAATAATTTAATAGTATGGGTCCCAATAATAATATGTGGCAATAATGTAGGATGGAAAATTTCTATGAAGGTTTCTACATGTAGAAACTCTCAATAGAAATTCTCCTCTCTCTCCCTCTCATGACAATTATTATTGGACCCCACACTATTAAATTATTGAAAAAGTATTTTTTTTGTTGTACAATTCAATGTAGAAACTTTTACAACTAGGATAGAAAGTACAATGCCAAGTAGGATAGAAACTCAAATTTTAGAAATCTCCATTGGAGATGGTCTTAGTGGTCCTGACCTTCACTTGTACTTATTATTAGACCTCAATTCTCTGCTACACAACGAATGGAACATGCCCCAAAAAAAATATATTCCAACCTAGCGCTTATATTTTCGGTTAATTTAGGTTTTTTCTAAGGGCACCACCCTTTTTGCTAGGGGCTAGCCTAAAATAGTTCAAGTTTATTACAAGTTTGCCATCCAAAAATTTTGCTAGGGGCTAGTCCAAGCACACCTATAAATACCAATTTTTATTTTCTCTCTCCTTCTCTTTTCTTTTCTCCCTCAACTATTTTCTTCTCTCCTTCTCTTCTCTTAGGTCAAAGAATTAAAACCCTAATTCTTTTTTTTTTCTCCCTACATTTTTGGCAAATTGTTCTCTCCCTCAACTCTAGGTCATTGACTTCTCCAAATTTTTGGTAAGTCATCGAACTATAATATGTTTCATGTTTTAAACAAGAATTTCACATATTAAAGTTGAATTATGTGTTAAATATAGAAAAATATTGAACATGGATCAACCGGGATCATCAAACGTTCCCGCCACGTCCGAAGAACACGTTCCCGCAACGTCCGAAGACAACTTTGATGCATCGGAAGCTCTCTTGGTAACTACATTTGAACTTGTCATCGGACTTAAAATCGTGCTGTGACACAGAGGACTGCCAACACTCTGGCAGTCCAGATCATAGACTAGGACTGCCAGAGTGGTGGCAGTCCTTCACAGAAGGACTGTCAGGGTCCTGGCAGTCCTTCTTCTGTGAAGGACTGCCACCACTCTGGCAGTCCTAGTCTATGATACTAGAATGCAGAGTTTTATTGCAGTCCTTCACAGAAGACGGTCTTGCTATTAACACAATTTGCTATTTATGGACACCAATCTTATGCACGGGCCTAATCTATGAAACCTATTTACTTTAGGATTTTGTCTAATTGTACTAACCAAAGAACATTTATTGTAGGACTTGAGATCTTTCGATTTTGCGGTACCAGCTTCAATTGCAGTCAATGTAGCCCATTTATTTTGGACCGATCTATGTTTTGAATCAAGCGAGAGTGCGGTACATTGGTGTCGAAAAGTCGGACGGAAAAACAACATTATTCTAGTGATATCCAGATCGGTCCGAAATTGACCGGAACGATAAACTGTGGTGGTGGGCTGTGAAAGAGGTGGTGTGTTCAGGACACACAAGAAAAACACAGTTATCCAAAGTAAAGTTCAAAGAAGAAATATTGGAACGAGGAAATGTGGTTGTCCATTCACGATACATATCAGAAACGAAGAAGAAGGAAAATGGACAGTAGAAGTAAAGAATGGAACCCACAACCATGAGATTGCCGAGACACTATTAGGTCATCCGTATGTCGGACGGTTGAACAATACGGAGAAGAAGATAGTCGAATTCTTGTCCACCTCCGGAGTTGCACCGAGACAAATATATTCCGTCATACGACATGAAGATGAGAAGAACATGTCTACAATAAAGTCAATATACAACGCCCTAGCTTCTTCAAACGCTGGCCGGACGAAATCAAGAATGGCGATGCAAGAAGTGCTTAAGTTGCTTGCCGATAATCATTATGTTGAGTTTCATAGAAGACATCCCCAGAGTAATGAAGTATTATCACTCTTTTGGGCTCATCCTGATTGCACAAATTTGGCCAGGTCCTTTGCCGACGTGTTAGTCCTTGATTGTACGTACAAGACAAATAAGTTCAAGATACCTCTCTTTCATGTTGTCGGGTTCACCTCTACTTGGAAAATATTTCCAGTGGCATTTTGCTTCATGAAGAGTGAGAAGCTTGAAGACTACACATGGGCGTTGAAGAAACTGAAAACACTTTACACTGGTCATACAGGACCGTCAGTATTTGTTACCGCATGCGCCTGACCCTATTCAGCCGCATGGGCTGCTCTCCTCCCAGCCGCATGAGATTATTCCTGAACCGCATGACTCTCCTGTAGCTCTGTACTGTTATTTTTATTATTATTTTTGTCCATGCTTGGAACTCCTATGGTATATTTTATGCCCATTTTATTTTCTTACGCCTTTTGTCCTGAACTTGATAAATCACGATTTGATTGACATGATTGAAATGACAATTGTACATGACATGGTGTGACAAGAAACTAGCATGACACGACAGTGACCCGTAGTGGTGCACTCCTGACAAGTAAACATGACATGACCTGATAGTGGCCTATCGTGGCGCACTCTTGACCAGTACACTTGACATGGAAATCTGACATGATATATCTGATAAACTGTTACGACGGCTACCTGACATGACATGACCTGTATAATTAATCCAGACACCGTGGGCGATTGTGTTTGTACAAATAATCCAGTCCTGTCTTGCATCATGTCTAGGAGGGGACTCCTGAGTACCACGGTCAGGAGTACCTACTGAAATGGACTAAGGCTAATAACTAGATTAATACACTAGTCATAAAGAGATCTCCCAGCTACAGGCAATTCCGTTACCTGGGGGCGCCTTGGGATCTGTAGCCTGCCGTCGAGTAGGGCACATTTCCAGCACACTGTCATGTGTTGCACCCTTCAAGCTACCTAAGGGTACATGCGTTTCCTGGACGATGTACCCACCTGAATTCAACCCTAATCTTTCAACCCGGGTAACCTGGATGGTCTGCAGGGCTTGTGGCTGTGGATGATTCTCACTGCATCTTGCTAGTAACTAGGCTTGTGATAACCCTAGTTAGTTAAAGTATCAAGCCGTAATTCTTGCTTGGCCGTGAAATGATTGGATAGAGTCTAACCAGTCTAGTCTTGTCCTGATTCTGTTCCAGATCACTGCATGACCTGAATGCCTGTATTTATTTTACCGATAAATTATGAGAATTCCAAGTTCTGTTCAGACGAAGGGTTACAACCCTGGTCCTTGTTTGGTTTACGGGTTGTAACCTGGCTATCTGAATAGTTCCATGGTTATCTCATCGTATATCACCTGTTATGCTTTTCCTTAATTCCTGTCTTTATTATTAATCTATTATTATTGTGCTAATTGCTGGTTTTATTTCCTAAGTGAAGCTTCCTTTGTGGCACTTGCTCTTTCTGGGATCTGACCCAGCTGGTTTTGTATGGCCAGATTTCGGAGCAGCTCCAGAGGATCTATCGCTTTTTCCGTCCGATAGTGAACACCAGACGTAACTAGGACAACGAGTGGGTTATTTTTGGCTCTCCCACTCTATTGTAAAAATATTCTTTTGAGGCGTTTAGCCGACGAGCACCTGTTTAGCTCGATTGCACTTACTTACTGTCTGCCTACGGGCTGTAACATGATTGACAGATCCTAGGGTTGATCATGTATGACTAAACTCTTGCTAGTCCTAACATTTTGTAACGACTAGCTTCATGATCAGCTGAGTATGTAATATTTGAGACGCCTTACTATTGTATATTTGGTGATCTAACATCTTGTAACATTTACTTACTTGTTTGTGATTGAGACACTAGGCTTGTTCATGACCTTAAGAGACTGTTGGCTTGTAGTAAACCCTCATGTATCTAGACAGTCGTGACCGTATAGCAAGGTGGGTTGCACTTTAATATACGTAGCTGGCTATGTCTGCCCTCGCTCTCCAGTATTCTGGTTCTGGGGCGTGACATGGTTTAAGTGGTGGCCCATACAGGTCTTGTAAATCAAGATATGTGAGGGTTTACCGAATAGATGTCTCAATCAGTATTCGCCCTTGATCTCTGCTCGTATCTTCTGAATCCCTAGATTCTTGTCCTGATCATATGCTTGTATCGTTGATCTGTCATGGTCCTTCCTTATTGTTCCCCATGTCGTCTTCTTCAGCGACATCGTTCCTGGACCTGCCGGTCAGCAAGGCGGAGCACTTCTCGCGGATCAGCAGCAACCCGGAGATCAAGTCCAGCATTCCGGAGTAGCCTCCAGAGTCGTGCCTTCTGATGGAGAGCCAACAGTCTAGCCAGTTCAGCCTGTCGAGCCTGATGATGGCACTTTGGTAGGACTCGTCAGGACCTTGATAGCTTTCCAAGATCGTCGTGGAGACGCCTTGCACCAGGCAGTGACGGATGCTTTGACCAGAGGAGGTCATCAGGGTAACAACGCGGCCAACAGCTTCAAGCGCTTGAACCCTCATTTCTTCGACGGTAGTAAAGATGCTATCGCCACAGATGCTTGGCTTCAGGACACAGAGGTGATTCTAGAAGCAGCCAGGACCCCAGAGATCGAGAAGGTAGCCGTGGTGCGCCTGCAGTTGCTGGATCTTGCCTGCAGCTGGTGGGCGGCTCAGGCCGTTGGATTAGTGGCACCTATTGCTTGGGCAGTATTCAGAGAGAGATTCCAGACCAAGTATTTTGATGCTGTAGCTCGGTATGATCTACAGACGAGGTTCACCAATCTGAAGCAGATGGGCAGGACGGTCGATGGATATGCGGTCAAGTTTTCGAGACTCAGTCGGTTTGCTCCCACCTTGGTGGCAACCGAGTATGATAGAGCCCAGCGATTTCAGCAGGGGCTTCACCTGGAGATTTTGTTAGCAGTCGAGCAGTTTGAGCATCAGACTTTTGATGCAGTCTTGAGAGCAGCTAGGAGGCATGAGTATACCTCCCAGAGGATTGTGGATAGGGCCGGAGGTCGGAAGAGATCCCACGGCCAGATGAATCAGTCATCAGCCCCAGCTCCTGCAGCCAAGGCTTTGACTATTGGAGCTCCGAGGCGGGCGGCCTCAGTAACGTCGGTTCAGCATTCAGCCCCGACGTACCCTCAGCAACAGAAACAGAAGCAGACTTCCGCAGTGGGATGTTCTCATTGTGGGAAGCCAGGCCATGTAGTGGCAGAGTGCCGTAGGACATAGGGATTGTGTCTGGCTTGTGGAGCAGCAGACCATAGGGTTGGATCCTTTCCGAATAGGGGTGGTTCATCATCGTCTAACCTTTCTAGCTCTTCGGTGAGAGGACCAGCTCCAGTCCAGCAGCAGCAGTATCCATTGTCGAGGCCCTTGCCGCCTCAGTCCCAGATATTCCAGCAGCAGAACCCCCAGCAGCATACTCAAGTCCAAGCCCAGAGTCAGAATAGGCAGCGAGGATTTCAGCAGAGGGGACCAGCACCCCGAGGGCATGGTCAGGCTATGGTGATTACCGCAGAGGAAGGATTGGCACCAGGAGAGGTAGTGGCAGGTACTATTCTCGTCAACTCCTTTCCAGCTTCAGCTTTATTTGATTCTGGTGTATCGTATTCTTTTATGTCTGTACGATTCGCGACACGAATAGGATTGGAGCCCGAGTCATTATCAGTAAGGCTCAATATACTTACTGGTAACGGACTTGTGGGAGTCGATACACTACAAGAAATATTGGTTTTTACGGCGTGCAAAGTATGTCGTAAAAAGTTTTTACGGCGTTCAATGTATGCCGCAGTGAAAGCCGTATTTGCCCGCGTCGTAAAAAATCACTAGTTTTTACGGCATACAATGTATGCCGTATTAGACCATTCACGACATTCATTGCGTGCTGTTAAAAGGCAATTATGGCGTGTATTTTCATGTCGTTAATACATAAAAACGACATTCAATGACACGCCATCGATACATATTCATAACATTCTTTGGCACGTCGTTAATGTAAATCACGACATTAATGACATTCTTATGGCATCCCTTTGCATGTCTTTATTGGTCAATTATGACATTCATTGTATGTCATAAAAAGTATCATATACCCATAAATTACGACATATTATGCACGCCTTAAATTCTCTTCAATTTTAAAAAAAAAATCATGCTTTTTGTATAATCAATTTTACCTTTTGACATTCAATCACAAAGCATATAATATACACAACAATTATAAAAATAATAACTTTCATTAAAACAATAATGTCAAATCACCCAAATCCAAAAATACTTTATAGCGAATACAACAATTGTTACAAGTACCAACTTTCATTGAAACCATAATGTCAAATCTTATGAATCCCAAATTACCAACTAAAATCCAAAATCAATTTATAGTGAATACAAAATATATTGATTCATTCATTCTATTCACATTCAAAAAGCAACATAAGTAGAGGCATATTCAATCATCACTGCATCTGAAGTGCCCAAATCCATATAAACACCAACTTTAGAGCATGCGGTTGAGCACAACATGAGTTCAAATTAGGGTACGTAGAGAACTTGCACTTTAGAGCCTCCTACATGACATCAACTTTTACAGTCCCAGTCAACAAAAACCTGGATGGTCATATATTTGGTGTCAGAAAATCGAAGGTAAATGCACACATGCATTAAATTGTAGAATTCATTTTATAGCCCAACTCAAGGGAAAAGATTAATGGAGCATAATTTCCTTCTCTTTCATTCATGAAATAATGTATGTTTGCCTATTAAAATTCAATAAGTTGATTGTAGAAGAATATTGAACTAATGCCAATTCTGGACAGTTAGAATGATGGTCTAAACTTGTTATTGTTCTTACTTGTGCACTTAACGCCATACTGTAGTATGATATTTGCCAATTCTGAATATTTGGCAGTGTTAATGCCAACTCTGGAGAGAGACTTTTGTCTTAAGCAAATTTGTTATTTTGATCAAAAAAATAAGAACTTCCTAGACATAGAAGTCAATGGGTGATGTCAGCATCTTAATGCGTCTACTACTTGCACTCCATGTGGCACATTAAGCCAAAGAGTGAAAGGTGTGGCACATTCAACCAATGATCAAAGTAAAGGCATTTATAATGAAATATAACATCCTTAAAAAATTTAATATAGTGTAAGAGCAGGCTAGAACACTTGGCAATATTCTAAATCGATTATGGCAAAAGACAATAAATATTATTACCTGAGTTGGAGTAAGATCAAAGTAAGAAGCTAATGAAGCTCTCGATTGTGGGGAGAGGGAAAGAATGACAGCCTTCTCTGAACCAGTATGAGATAGGAACTCATTCAAACTTTGCTTCTCAAGCATCACTGTTTCAGCTGAAGTTATGCAACCACTGCAAAGTCATAAATAGATCACATGTAGAAAAAAGTTCATGATTAGACAAAGGACCATCAATTCCATATGATGATATACACTTCTAAATGTACCAGAAATAGTTCAAACCATTAAGTCTATGAACCTTAGCTTTTCAGAAAATGCCATTTTAAGGATATTACCAACAAAATCACGTTCAGAATTAGGAAGTATAGACGAGAAGAATGAGAAACTCCCTACAGAACATAAACCTAATTGTCTACGTTTGCAGTTCATAACAGTTTCTAGTGAAGTGAATCACCAGATACTCGAGGGTTTATTACTCTTATCTCCAAAAAATAATGAAAAATGGTTGTTATCCTAAATTTTCCTCCAAGACAAGGTGGCAAGCCTCATCACTAATCGAAGCTACTACATGAACTCATCAATGGTTCAAAACAATAATAATCAACGCATCCAATGCTCTGAACTTTCTATTCATGCACTTAATCAAAAGTTGTACCGTAGACTCTAGTCAGGAAAGGAAAAAAAGAAGAAGAACATTTATCAAAAAGAAATAGTCTAACCTGCATGCCAAGCAACCTTTCAGTAAAAAATTTACGACATCTGTATTAGATGGCTTACTAAAAGGATTGACCTTCACTTTGCCCTAAAAGTAAAATATAACACCATTGTGGAGATCAGCATTCCGATAAGAAAAATAATAGAACCTTTAAGCAAACATGATAATAGTCCCTAAATTCTACAGCATCAAAATAATGGGAATCTGACATTATAGGAGGGCTATCTGGAGGACTTGGTAAGTTTTGCTCTATTGGTAATTCCAGTTTCTTTTAAACTTGGTTTCAGTATCGATTTCAGACACAAAATTGTAAGAACGCATCAAACACACTAACATCAAATTTTTACTTTGGGGAGATATCGTGTACCTGATGCCTTTCTTTCCATTTGGGGAAGATATCGTTTCCTAAAATTTGGAACAGGTGATCCCTCATCTTGTCTTTGGTAACAAGCAAGCATTTACATTTTATAGCTGCATATAACAGTACCTGAACCGTATGTTATTACCTATGGTATCTCAAAATGCACTAGGAGAAAAAAACATTATATAGAACACTACCAAAATACATGGATTTACCGACGGCCTTATCCGTCGGTAGTCCGTCACCAAAAATAAATACCGACGGATTACCGACGGATATTTTGGTAAAACAGCCGTCGGGAATAACCTCGTCGCTAAAACATATCCGTCGCTACTCCGTCGCTCAGCGACGACTTAGCAACGGAATACCGTCGGCGCATTTAAATATATACAGCGACGGATTACCGACTAGCTTTCGTCAAAACATGTATCAGGATATAGGGTTAGCGACGGAAAACTTCGTCACTAAAGAGTCGGTAAAACCGTATCAGTGATTTTCTGATACGCAATATCCGTCGCTAATCCGTCGTAAATTTGTCGGTAAAAGCGTATCAGAGATTTTCCCATACGGCAGGTCGTCGTTATGCCGTCGCTAATCCGCCGAGGTGTACGACGGATTAGCGACGTATTAGCGACAAAATATTCGTCGCTAACTGCAAAATTTATGGACATCAAACAGAACCAGGTCGACGGACATTCCGTCGCTAAACCGTCGCTCAATGTAAAATTCTCCAGGTAGCGACGGATATTACGTCGCCAATCCGTCGATACATTAAATTCCTACAGTTAGCGACGGATAGTCCGTCGGGACTTTGTCGCCAGTCCGCCGTAAGTTAGTCGCCAATCCGTCGCGAAAGCTAAAATTTATGGACATCAAACAGCACCAGGTCGACGGATCGTCCGTTGCCAATCCGTCGCTTTATTGAAATGCTCCAGGTAGCGACGGATTTTACGTCGCCACTCCGTCGCTAACCTCAGTTTCTCCAGTTAGCGACGGATAGTCCGTCGGGACTTTGTCGCCAGTCCGCCGTAAGTTAGTCGCCAATCCGTCACGAAAGCTAAAATTTATGGACATCAAACAGCACCAGGTCGACGGATCGTCCGTCGCCAATCCGTCGCTTTATTGAAATGCTCCAGGTAGCGACGGATTTTACGTCGCCACTCCGTCGCTAACCTCAGTTTCTTCAGTTAGCGACGGAATATCCGTCGCTGAGTGGTCGCCAGTCCGTCGCTAACTTCTAATTTTTGAAAAAAAATACTGCAAACAGACTCTTTCCTGTTTATACAACACATCCAACACAATATCAAACATGCAAAATATCCATATACAACACCATATATCCATATCTAACACGAATATCCAACGTATCCAATATCCAACACCATATATCCATATGCAAAATATCTATATCCGACACCAATATCCAACGTATCCAATATCCAACAAAATATTACCAACACAATATATCCAATATCCAACATTAAATTATCCAAACATAAAAAAAATATCCGAACATACAATGTATCCAAATGTCTACAAAACCAACAACATAAACAAAATCAAACCCCGTCCGTCGGATCGTCTCGTGCTCGTGCTGCCGCATCCGCTTTGCGTATGTACTCCTCCATCGTGTGTGCCGGCACTTGGGACAAGACATGGTCTGGAAGCGCGCGTAGCTGCTCTGGCGACAACATGTCAAGAAGCGTCAAGATGGTGTTATCCGATACGATGCGGGCGTCCGCAGAGCGGTTAAACGAAAGCCGTCCGGGGGAAGAAGGACCAGGTCGATCCGAAGCACCGGCAGCAGCAGTAGACGGACCGGGAGCACCACCAGATGAACCGGGAGCACCAGCAGACGGACCGGGAGCAGACGGACCGGGAGCAGACGGATAGCGCCCCAACACTATCGCCCACAAATCTGACACCGCGGAGGTCAGAGTCGCAAGCTGCGCCCTCACATCGTCAACCGGGGGCGCTGGGGGAGGCGGAGGCGGTGGATATCTCGGGGACGGCTGCAACGAGGGCGCCATGGAACCTAAGCCGTAGACGCGCCCTTTCCTAACGCCGCCGACGGATTCTACGAACACGTCGTCGTAGCGAGCGGCCATAGAAGAGTGCGTCTGGGTGGGCGTCGTTTCGCCGACATTCTCGGAAAGGGGCTCGATCTCAAGCCGACTAAGTGCCTCACGATACGCAGCCTATCCAATGAATGTGTTTATACTATAAGTTTTTCTAAGTTATAATCTAAATCCTATGTTTCCCTAAGTTATAGTCTGAATCCTAAGTTTATCTAATTAACTTAACAATAATTATATTTCTAACATAAATCTCATAAACGTAAGTACTTACATCAGTCTCCTCGGCCCTCGCGTCGACGAAGCTCCCGTTCTTTCGCCTCTTGTGCGTATGCATGAATACATCGTGAGCGGTGACCGTCTCCGCCTCTTTCCCCTGCTTCACCGCCCGTTGGGCCTGCATACGTAGAATTTAATTAACTTCGTATATTAACAGTACGAAATTAAATAATAGAATGAATTTGAATTTGTGCTATCTCACCAAATCTGTACGCGTCGATGCGTGGGGCCTTGATCCCCCCGTATGCAGACCCGCGGCCTGTCGATTAGCCTTAGCTTTCTCCGATTTCAGCTTGAACTGCGGAGTATCCATCTTCTCCAACATCTGCTCATAATACTCCGCCCGGATCCAGTCCTTCCTCGTATGCGCCGTACGAAGGTCGTACACCGCATCCCGTATCTTCTTCTCGGCGGCGGCTTTGTAGGTCCTGCGGATCGCCTCCTCGCAATGGGGGGGCCACCAGAACGTCCTCTGACATACAAATTCAAATATCACGTAATAAAAAATTTAATGATTTAAAGAATAATTAATAATTCACCGACGGATTTATACCCTCATCTCGTCGAGCCAGACGTACTTCATGTCCTGAGGTACCTCAGAAAAATTGAGGTAGGGGCCATGGTAGTTGTCCCGGATAATGTGCCCTAGAATCCGGGCAGCATCCCACGGGAAAAACCTATAAAGAAGCAACGACTGAATTATTAACTTGAATAAATGAAACAAATTTAATAAATTAACTTAAATTTACTTACGATTCACCAGCGGGCCATAGCTCTCGTCGAAACTCGCCCACCAGCCTCTCTGGTGGCGTCGGGGGATCCGCGGGTCCGCGCACGTACTCTCCGGTAACAGGATGAAACTGAATCCCGGGGAACTCCGAGGCCCACCCTGTAGTAACTGCTGGGCCCCCTGCTTCATCTGCTGCTGCATCCGCTGGTACATCCGATGGCGGAACGGATCCGCTAGCGGATGGAGTCACAGGCCTCGACGACGATGTCGGTGGCACCGAGGAAGAATGACGGCGGGAAGAGCCTGTGTCCGGGCTCTCCAAGTCGGGATCGGAGGTCACATCCGGGGAATGCGGCTGGCGACCACGACCGCTACTACCACGCCCACGCCCACGTCCACGACCACCACCACCACCGCTGCCGCCGCCGCCACCGCCACGACCACGGCCAGCACCACCAGTACGGGTGCTCGCAACCATGCCGTGTAAATAGAACACATAAACAAAATACCGACAATATAGATTTATAAATGAATATAAAACTAAACATATCCATACCAGCAGCAGGGCGATGAGTGCCGCCCAGACGAGTAGGCCTAGGAGTGCCATCTGCAAAAAGAAACTCATACAATAATACGCAAATATCCCAAACTGAAATAAATATTACAATCAGAAGTGAAGTACGAATAAAAGCTAGATACACAAAATCTGATAAAATCATGCACCAATACAACAAAGTACAATTCTTGTAACTTTTGATGAAAGGGCATCTTGTGTTCCACTAGACTTGTAATTGTAAATCCAAATGTAATAGGGTAATTTAGGATTCGAGACTAGATATTGGGTGCTTCAAGATACAACTGAAATATAGCGATATTTAATCATCGTCATCGTCCTCTTCCTCGGCCTCGGCCTCATCATCATCATCATCCTCATCGTCGAATTCATCTGTATCCTCATCCTCATCCTCATAAAGTTCTTCTTCTTCTTCTTCTTCTTCTTCTTCTTCTTCTTCTTCAGTCTCAATACTTGGGACAAGACGCCTCTTTCTCCCCTGGTTGACATCTAAGTCTTGTATATCAACCTCTTCCTCCCCTCTATTTTCATCAGCAAGAGGTATATCAACCTCTAATTCAACATCCATGTCACAAGACTGTTGTCCCAAGTATTGGGGCTTTTCGATCTGGTCCTCTTGGTATGCTGGGTCTCCAACGTTGAATGTATTTCTAGATTTAATCTTGCATACTGCCCACCAGTCAAAGCGATCTCTACGACGCCTTGGGTAGCTTGTATAGTAGACTTGAACAGCCTGACTTGCTATCGCAAACGTGTCGGACCCTCTATACCTCCTGCGATGATTTATATCGACGAATCCAAATTGTTTATCGATTCTCCAACCGATATTTGGTGTCGTATCGAACCACTCACATTTGAATATAACAATATGCATATCAAATGGGGCAGAATATTGTAATTCTACAATATCCCGAAGCACTCCATAATAGTCAAAGTCCGGCTCGTCGTCATAGATTGTGCCTCTTATGCAAACACCAGAATCCTTCGTACTGAAGCCGTCATTGAGAAATTCAGCATTTATAGGATGTTGAGTTGTCTTAAACTTGAAGCCATTAACGACATAGCCGGGCCAAGTCTTTGCATGCTTCTTCGGTCCCAATGACAAATAACGAATGCTCTCATTTGTGAGTGTACTTGGTTCAGCTAATAAAACCTGTAAACTTTAAATGTTTTAGTTGCATATATATATTTAAATGGTAGCCGCATAACATATTATCTCAGTTACTTACGTAATCTCAAAACCATGACGGAAAGGTAAAATCAACCTCTCTTTGAAGTCCCTCATCGGTAATATCGGGTGTCCTTATTTTGACTTCATCTCTAAATACACTGTTAGAGAGAATAAAAATTAGTGTAGTCACTTACCTCACCAAATTAGAGATTATAACGAGGTGTAGTCACTTACTTCTCCAAATCTCTCACTTCTTGTATATCACAATTTAACAAGACATATCGGTGAGCGGCATCATACTCATCGTCACTCAACCACCGTTTCTTACTAGCTCCAATAGGCTTGCCCCTTAAATTGAATATACCTCCTTCCTCAACGTCTTCGTCATTCCTTTGAGGTCTATTTCGATTTGTCTCAACATGAGTATCGAAATAAATGGAGCAAAAGTTTGACACCTCCTCGATAAGATATGCTTCGCATATCGAAGCCTCTATATGAGCCTTGTTGCCAACTTTCTTCTTTAGATGATGTAGATACCTAGAGAGACAAATTATCTTGAGAATTAATAATGAATTGTAAAATCCACTTAAATTATATCGATTTTTATTTACCTTTCAAAGGGGTACATCCATCGATAATGAACAGATGCACCGACACGGGCTTCGTATGCTAGATGAATCGGTAGATGCTCCATACTGTCGAAGAAACCCGGTGGAAATATTTTCTCTAACTTACAAATTGTTAAGACAATCTTCTCCTCAAGTTGTATCATATGTTGCACCGTGAGCTTAGTTGAACAGATATCCCTGAAGAATGTAGACAGCTCGGCCAACGGAACCCATACAGCAGAAGGCAACAACTCTCTCAACGCAATGGGCAGTAATCTTTCCATAAACACGTGGCAGTCGTGACTCTTCATTCCTGTTAGCTTGCGTTCATTGAGATCAACGCATCTAGACAAATTCGACACATAGCCGTCGAAAAATCTTAAAGTAGATATCCACTTGCAGATTATTAATCTATCTTCCTTGCTCAATGCGTATGGCGCTATCGGCTTAGTTACTTGTCCACCAGCTCCCCTTTGTATCAAGTTTAGATTATGACGTTTGCATATCTCGGCCATGTCTTGTCTTGCTTTTGGATTGTCCTTCGTCTTTCCTTTAATATCCATAACGGTATTGAAGACATTATCGAACACATTCTTTTCGATATGCATGACATCAAGATTATGCCTAATAAGATTATCTTTCCAATAAGGCAAGTCCCAGAAGATACTCCGTTTGGTCCAGTTATGGCTTTGTCCGAACCCCTCGACACGATTGTTCGATGGATCTTCCATTGCGGTGGGCAATTCCTTTACATCTTCCCAAATATCGTATCCCGACAATCTGGCAGGAGGTTCAGAAAATTCTTGTTTTCCATATCTGAACGCGTCCTTATTCTTTCGCCAAGGATGTCTCGTTGGCAGAAATTGACGGTGACAGTCAAAGAAAGAAGTTTTTCCTCCATGTCTAAGGCGGAACGCCTTACTATTTTCCATACATATCGGACAAGACATGTTGCCGTGCGTACTCCATCCCGACAGCATACCGTATGCTGGAAAATCATTGATTGTCCACATGAGTGAAGCTCTCATCTGAAAGTTTTGTTTTCTGGAAATATCATAGGTCGTGACGCCGAGCTCCCACAACTGTTTCAGCTCATCCACCAACGGCTGTAAATATATATCGATGTTCTTTGTCGAATTTTTGGGACCGGGTATGATAGCTGTCAAGAACATATAAGGAGTCTTCATACACATCCATGGTGGCAAATTGTAAGGGGTAAGAATGACCGGCCAGCATGAGTATTGAGATCCCGACTGTCCGAAAGGGGCGAAGCCATCAGAACATAGCGCCATAGAGGAAGGTCAACAAACTGATGGCTTCTATGGCATTGGAATCTACTCATATAGGAATGAACTTGAACTGATGGATGTTGTAGTCGATTTCAGCGAAGGATCGTCCTTTGTAGCATCTGGACTTCAGTTGCCAGCAGAGCCAGAAGATGTTACGACGAAAACTGCTCTCATGTTACTTCTCCTCCTCCACCATGGCTCTGGACCCATCTGCTCCTCCCTTCTTCCCTTCTTCTCATTCGACTATCTCGGCCTCCTATTCGGCCTACTATTCCGATACCGATACTTTGAACCTTGATCTTAACCCAAACCTATATACTGATCGATACTAATCCGCTACGCCCGATACTAAGTATATACGGTCGATACTGATAGCGATAGTCCGATACCGATAGCGATAGTCCGATACCGATAGTTCGATCGATACCGATAGTTCGATACCGATAGCGATAGTCCGATACCGATAGCGATAGTTCGATACTGATAGCGATAGTCCGATACAGATACACATGGACCTACATATCTATATATCACTAGTAGCCATACTCCTCTACATACTACTCTACACTAGGATCTAGTAACCATATACTACTCTACACACTAGCTACGTAGTCATACTCTAAAATAAGGTAAACTAATTTACCCACACATTAAAACCAACCGAATCAAATCTTAGGCAAACTATTCATATGATATCAATCGAAATACAAATAGGTCAACTAGGCTAGTTCTAGGTCAAATTAGGAGTCCAAGTCAACTCTGTCAAAACTAACCTTAATTAGGCTAAACTTCTACCTTAGCTAATCAAATTTATATACTAGACTTCACGACGTGTGTCTGTGTATATATATATATATATTATTAATAAATTACTTAAAATTATGCCTATATATATATATATATATATATATATATATATATATATATATGTCTGTGTGTGTGTGTGTATCCGTGTGTCTGTGTCCGTGTGTGTCCGTGAGTGTGTGTGTGTCTGTGTCTGTGTGTGTGTGTGTGTGTGTGTGTGTGTGTCTGTGTGTCCGTGTGTCCGTGTGTCCGTGTGTGTGTGTGTGTGTGTGTGTGTGTCCGTGTGTGTGTGTGTCCGTGTGTGTGTCTGTGGGAGAGGAGGAGGAGGAGGACTCCTGCGCGGGTACTCCAGAGTCCCTCCTACGCCCCCCCTGCCCCGACCCCCCCCAACCGCTGCCCGACCCCCTCTCCCACCCCCCTGCCCCCCCTGCCCCGACCCCCCCAACCCCTGCCCGACCCCCTCTCCCACCCCCCAGCCCCCCCTGCCCCGACCCCCCCAACCCCTGCCCGACCCCCTCTCCCACCCCCCTGCCCAGACCACCCCCCCACCCCTGCCCGACCCCCTCCCCGACCCCCCTGCCCCCTCTCCCACCCTACCCTTGCCCCGACCACCCCACCCCCTACCCGAACCACCCTGCCCAGACCACCCCCCCACCCCTGCCCGACCCCCCTGCCCCCGACCACCCCACTCCACCCTTGCCCCGACCACCCCACCCCGTACCCGAAACCCCCCTGCCCCATACCCTCTCCGACCACTACGACAGCCCCCCAACCCTCCAAATCGTAAAAGAGAGAGAGAGAGAGGGAGATAGAGAGAGAGAGAGGGGGGGGAGAGAGAGCATACCTTAGAGAGAGAGAGGGAGATCGCCGGTCGGAGAGAGGGAGATCGTCGGAGAGAGGGAGAGGGAAGAGAGAGAGTGTTTTGGGGGGGAATGAAAATTTCTCTCCCGTCGGTTCAATTTAAGTTAGGGTACAGAAATTAGCGACGGAGTAGCGACGGATTATTCCGTCGCTAAGTCGTCAGTAAATCTCGCGCCAGAGTAGCGACGGATTATTCCGTCGCTAAGTCGTCAGTAAATCTCGTACCAATATTTTAGGCTTTTGCCGCCAAAATATGCGACGTTCTAGCGACGGATATAAAACCGTCGCTACTTGGCCGACGACCTATCGACGGCATAGCGACGGATATGGACATAAAAAAATAAAAAAAATTGTCCACTGCTTTTCGTCGGTATTCCGTCACAAATCCGTCGGTGATCCGACGGTAATAGCGACGGAAAATTTCCGTCGCTAAATGGCCGTCGCTAAAATACTGTAATTTGGTAGTGGAATCATTAAAATCATTTGGATTTCCCTTTAAACTATTATATTTCTGTTGCTTCCCATTAGACTCGCTTCCTTTGTCTGTCAATCATATCCCACCAGTATATGAATTTAGAGATACATCTCTATCTAGTAAATTCGGATTAATAGAAGAATATAACTCTTATGTAAATATCTCGATGCACATAATACTATCAACCCATAAAGTAAAGAACATATTTATGGGATGAACAATTGATTTCTGCCCATAGGCTGTATTACTTGCTCAGTAGAGCATGTAATAACTTCAAAGATTAGCAAGGACAAAGGAAGTAAAGATTACAGAAGAGGATAAATTGGCATTTGGCCATGACAAGTTAGCCAATTGATTTACTAAAATAAAACATCCCCAATTTTGTACATTTCTAACATTTGTTGAATCGTCTAAATTCTTTGCTTTATGTGTCTGATTATATCAATCCAATGGAACATTGCCATGGTCGGTTTTCAAATGAAGTAGGCTCTTTGCCTAGAGATAGCTGTAGGAATTTAAGAGAGTAACTTTCCATTCATATAGTGTCAAATAACTATGATCGCAACAAAGAGTAATGCGTGCAAATTTATACTGGAACCAGTGCATTTAATTCGTAAATTCTGCAGCATAATTTTCATTTAATGAAGAAGTAACCTCTAAGTAATTACACGAATGAATAAAACTCGAAACAGATAACTGACCACTAATGTTTTGGGTTTGACCCTATCTTGTTGAAACTGTCCTTGTCCAGTAACCATGTGCTCCAACTTTAACTTTCCAAAAGCTCTCTAAAGCATTCAGCCCTGCAAACACAGAGTATTATGAGCCTCATTCTTAATTCAAGGATACAGATGTAAATATTTAAACATTAAAAGATATGCTTTTTACCTCCACAGAATGGGATGTAACTAGCCTGTACACATGCACTAGCCGGGTTTGGCCAATTCTATGGCATCAGTTCTGAATGACCATTCTTAGTTGTAAAACATATTGATAACCAGGATGCTTAAAAGTTTATAATTCAGGGAGACCAGTGAAAAATATTGTCAGATTAAGCCTTTGTTTCATTGTTAGTTTATAAATATGCAAGTAATCATGGTGGTCCGAATAACTCTAGAAAAAGGAGAAAAATTATATATATATATATATATATATATATATATATATATATATATATATATATATATATATATATATATATATATATATATAATCGCCGGTTAATAAGTGCAATATTTGATGAAGGAATAAACTAATAATGGCAAAATTGGTGAGGAATAACTAAAAAAAATAGTGATTTCAAATAAATGGGAGTTAAAAGAAGCCTATACACCATAAATTGCTATATCCAATAAACAACGATCATTGACCTCGTCAAATCCAATTGAATATATGTGCATTTCACCTAGACATAGCAATCGTGTAGAATTCTTTGGAACTTCAGTCTACCTTTTTCTTTAACTTCATGTAAAGAAGATGACGCAAGTGGCGTAAGATAAGATTGGCATACCCAAGAGAAAAATTGTATCAATGTGAGACGTCAAAGATATGTTATCCTTCTGGCCAAAGATAAATGGGACATCAGCAAGTATTAGAACACAAAGTGGTTACAAATATGAGAAACATGGAAAAAGTTATACCATGATGCTTTGATTGGCCATGTTTTATAGAGCACCATTTCTCTATATAAAATTATGTTACAAGAAACACTCAAACAGTAACTTGCTTTCTATCAATATCTAAATTGAAACCTAGAAATCTGTCACTCAAATTGCAGAATCTTATGACAATTAAAACAGTAATACTTGACATTTAATAAGAAAAAGTGCAATCATATAAGCTAAAAGAACTTCCAATTCTCCAAAGGAACGTCCACGGGAGATAAAGCTCATAGGCAAAAATAGAGTGAAGTGCATTTTGGAAGCTAGCACAGGGTGTCAACATCACCAAAGTATCAACTATAACTTAAAGGTTACCTAGTTTAGTCAAATAAAGATGAGTTCTGAAGCATGTGATATATGAGGGAAAATACTTGCCAGATTGACAATTGAAAATTGGTCTGCTTAATTTATACATGTAGGTCAAGCAAACAATCCAACAAAATAGAGGGTGAGTAGCCTTTGAAAGAAAAGGTAGCACAGAAACCGCCAGTAAATGTACAAAAACTAACCCCCAATTGTATATGATATGTAGTATCATGTCTATACCAGTCTTTAGATCCACCATTAGAACAAACTGTTCCTCCATTAAAGTCAAAGTGATTGCTTGTTTCATACTGGACTCAGTTATAGTGCATTTTTTTGCAGCAAACCTTTGACCAACATGACAACATCTAATAAGTCCATGAAAATCCAATATCGATATGCTTCACCAATCCAACACACGAACAGAAATCCAGGTTAACCTGATAGAAGCAGTAAAAAGTTTTCGCAAGAAGAGGATACTAGCAATAGGATACACAACAACTATTGACGCTGCTAGGGAATTAAGTATAGACAACAGCTTAATGAATATCCTAAGAACAAAGAAATAAAAATCATTCAACATTCTTGAACAAGCAGAAGTAACATGAAATAATAATAACTAATTAACTATGAACAAGCTCTTCAACTATTTTCAAAAGATATGTTGGATAATGCCTATCCATACTCCGGCAACTTTCTAGAAAATCCTCTATAATTTATATAAAATAGAAATTATCCTTTGAGGTATATAAGTATTCAGAAAAGCTCCATATAGAGAATAGTTCCATCGTGTAATTGTACCCAATATCATGGAAGCCTCGCAAAGGACAGAAGTCTACTTTAGAAGAAATTCAGAATTCTTCACAACACAGAGAAGTAAATTTTCTTTTGATTTCCACTAATATAATAATATGTAACTAATTTAAATAAGTGATCTATATATTTATTCAGTCTGACATAAAGATGTCCATCCATTCATTTGATAATCAGACAGTGTCACAGCTATGTAAATGAAAACTGGAACGATCTATAATATTGTGTACATTGATAGGCTTCATCATTAGAAAAAATATCTTCTCAGGAAACTTTTGAAAAGATTCCCAGAGATGCATACCTCTTGAAAACATTCTCCACAGAAATTTCTACAATATGTGGAACTCATTTCATTAATGCATGTCTCACGATATATTGATGGCACACTAACAAGAGAATAAGTTCAACCAAAAAAGAATACAGATTTACAATGAATAAAATTTTGAAATAATCATTAGATATAACCATAGAAAATCATGGGATCATAATCCAAACTAAGATATGGCTTCTTTCCAGATAATAATTATTCTCTATATTAGTCTCAATCTTTTTCTCTAAATACTCATCATGAGTTATATGTTCAAGGTGACAATTGTTCAACTGCCAGAAGAGTCTGCCCGTCATAAATTAAAAAGACATTTTATTTGAGAAAATGGAATAGCTTTCTGGAATTATTGCTCTTAAGTACTTAACAACAATGCTCCATTGTTGTCACCGTTGGATTACAAACTTTTAAAAAATCTATTGGATAACAACAACAAATAAACTCAGTTATCATGTCACATTTTCATAATTATAAGACATTTTTTGTGGCAATTCAATAAAACCTAAAACTGATGCAGACAGAAAAATATTACTTTTAATGCATCCCAATGGATTGAATCAGAAACATATATCCAACAGTGCGAAGAATTTACTAGACTAAATGTAGCTCAATATGAGAGAAGAGTATCAGTGAAAGAATCCTATCAAGTTCAGACGAGTACTTTACTAAGCTAATGCTCAAAGCAGTTATGTTTATATTGACACCGAGCATTCTAACACATACAAGAAATTTGAAGCGGTTATTGGATCAGCCACATCACTAAGTCGCACGATCATAATTTGGGCATACTAGCCACCTTCTAAAGTTGATAAAAGAAAAAAGAAAAAAGAAAAAAGAACGAGATCAAGAAAAAGATTAACAATTTCCAGAAGAAGCACATCTATGCTTAATGGTGCTAGGGAAGAAATAAATAGAATGCAGCAACAGGAGCACCAGAAGTGTACTAAATACATTCCATTTGGATCAGTTCATGATGGTGCACTATAACTATATTTCCATGTCAAAGTGCAGTAATAACATTCTGTATTACTTGCAAATATAACTAGAAAATGTCAATTTCAAAAACTGGAGTATGTTATAAACCTGGCGTGAAGCATGAACAAGAGATCCTGGACCTTTTAAGTCAATATTACAAGTTCCAATATCAAAGTGATCATCGGCCACACTCTCATTCTCCAACGATGCACATGGCATAGAGTCACCGTAGTGTCTTGCTTCATCTGTAAAAGAATAGAACATGACAGAATTTTGTAAATTAAAGAGGCTTGCACTGACCATATATTAGCATTTCCAAGTTTAACTACATTATTAAGAATCAAATGAATATGATAATACTATAAAATTAGTTCCTATGATGCCAATTTTTTAAATTTATTTAGAAGCAAGTGACTTGCAAATTAAAATAATCTTTCAAAGCTTACAAAAAAATCCATATCTTAATGTATGAATCAAGACAGGCCAACCAAGTAGGACTACATAACTTTCTATCACTGAAAAATGAAGCCAACATCACAAATAGTCTATTTCAACCTAGCCCACATCTCCTGTCATGCTTTTATACTAAATATTTTTAGCATAGAAACAAACTCACACATGCCTCCAAGCAAAACCACACTTGAAAGAAAAAAAATGGCATTATCATGTGCTTCTATTCTTGAAACTATTGTACAAATTGAAAGCTTTAAAACACCAAACAGTGGTATTCAGTATAGTATGACAGGAATTTAAAATGCACCAACTTAATCGTCCAAGGATAATCTCTGTACGTTTTGTCTTCCTCGATTTTCTTGCAATGGAGGCCTCTCCAAGTTGAGTATTAACATAATCAAGATTTGGAAAAGAAAGCTATAACCAGGGTAATGATATTACCAACAAGCAGAGCCCTTATCATCATTTGCTTCCAGGATGTATATGGAGGGAACCTGGCCTCAACCTTACTACTAAAGCTGTGCGATAAAACGACCTTTCTGTGACTGAATGCGTCGAACTAGAACTTGTCATGATAGGATCTAGTTCCTCTCTTCGACAGCACCAAACAACAATAAGGATTTGCAAGCTGCATCACATAAAGAAAACACAAATTATGAACCAATGATATGTAGTTGTAGATACATGAGCATGGACATACATAGTTGGTGGGTTGAAATAGGAATACATTAGTTGTGATAAATGTGAACATTACATGTAACGATGTGTCTGTCATTAGCATTCCTCCAGAAGAAACTCTTTCCACTAACATGCTCTCTAGCTCTAGAAGAAACAATTGGCAGATCCACATAGTAATGAAGGTTAAAAAAGTAGAAAGTATCTTTAAAGAGTATTAAATTAGGTGATTGACTAGGAAAGTGTACCAGCAAACAATAAGATGATTCTCGAGGGAAGAAAACATCAACAAACAAATTTTATGGCAGAGCACTTCGGCTTCTCCCTGGAGCGAGCGACAAGTGCCTCCAAAAGGATCTC
This sequence comes from Iris pallida, assembly GCA_029216955.1. Classification (NCBI taxonomy): domain Eukaryota; kingdom Viridiplantae; phylum Streptophyta; class Magnoliopsida; order Asparagales; family Iridaceae; genus Iris; species Iris pallida. Next base: position 5,408,802 of record JANAVB010014199.1, on the reverse strand, counting down.
GCACACCACCTCCCCTTCCAAGCCCAACTCGGTCCGACATTTTCTCAAACATCACAACTTCAGAAAGACGGCAAGTGAGAGCGCATCGTCGGTGAAGGTTACCATGTCCAAGGAGCGCTTCGAAGGGTACGACGGTGGGGGAGGGGCCGGGCTCGGGATCGGGAAGGACACGACCAGTACAAAATAATAAAAGAAAATAATCTAAGTACCTAAAGGTGGCAGATTCGACATTGACAGGGCCATGAGTTCAACTTCCTGGAGGAGTCTAATCACGGAAGGAGTGGATCTGGGGGGTTGCAGTCCGCCGATGCCGCCGCCCGGGCTCCTCCTCCTCTCCACCGCCAATGGATCCAGGAATAGACAGAGGAGGTCCTTAAGACCCAGTAGGCAGTTAATATACCTGGAGCGACATCGATGGCGATGGCGACAGTGCAACTCTCGTTGCCAAAGTCAAAATTGACCTTCGAACTCTCTCCGATTTTCAATCATATCTAACAAAAAGTTAGGGTTTTAAATAGAGGAGAGTAGATCCATCGGTGGAGGCGGGGCCTGGATCTTCTCCTGTCCCCCGACGGAGTCGAGGGGGTCATCTTTTTGATGGCGACGGAGGAAAGGAAGGGGGTTTCATCACAGGTATTGTTGTAGACGTCGGGCTTGTCGTGGGCAAGGGCTGCGAAGGAGGAGGAGGAAGGGGAGATGTAGAGGAATCAGAGAGAGAGGGCTTTCTCTTATGTGAGCACTGGAGAGAAAGGGATTCCAAAAATATTACAAAAAAAGTAAAATAGTAGGGCGCGGATTCATCCCGCTAATTTTTTCACAGATGTTAGGACTTACAATGCATGCCGTAAGCAAATATAACATTTATGGCATTCAATGCATGCCGTAAATAAATATAAGAAATTACTTTCAGAGTTTTTAATGACATCTAGTATAATGTATGTCTTAAATTAGTTATTTACGGCACACTTACTTACGCATGCCTTAATTTCAATGCCGTAAAATGTCACTTTTCTTGTAGTGATAGGGTGTTTTCCTCATGTCGGATCGTAGTTAGCGGTAAAGAATTTCCCGCTAGATTGATAGAATTCCCAATGGCCGATTATGATGTGGTCCTAGGGATGGATTGGTTGAGGAACCAGTATGCTAGAATAGACTGCCATATTGGTAGGGTTGTTTTTAGCAATCCAGGAGAGCCAAAGTTTTCCTTTTCCAGAGGTGCAGTTGAGCCTTCTCTTCCAGTGTTGCGGATGGCAGTAGCAGCAGTGAAGTTGCCTCGGATAGTCGAAGAGTTTTCAGATGTTTTCCCAGAAGAGCTTCCAGGTATGCCACCGGAGCGGGAGATCGAGTTCACCATAGACTTGATTCCCGGGACAGCCCCAGTGTCAGAGAGAGTCTATAGAATGGCACCTTCAAAATTGGAGATCTTGTACAAGATGATTGAAGAACTTCGAACCAAGGGATTCATTCGCATTAGTGGATCGCCTTGTGGAGCCCCGATGCTTCTTGTAAAAAAGAAGGATGGTACGTCCAGGTTATGTGTTGATTATCGTACCTTGAACTCAGTGACAATCAAGAACAGATACCCTCTTCCGAGGATAGATGACTTGTTTGATCAACTTAAAGGGGCAGCAGTATTCTCGAAGATTGATTTGCGGTCAGGGTACCACCAAATCAGAGTCAGAGAGCAGGACATCCCGAAGACAGCTTTTAGATCGAGATATGGGCATTGGGAGTTCCTTGTGATGCCATTTGGAGCAACCAATGCGCCGGCTGTATTCATGGACCTCATGAATCGTATCTTCATGCCTTATTTGGATCAGTTCGTGATTGTGTTCCTAGACGACGTCCTGGTCTACAGCAAGAGTGAAGCGGAGCATGAGCAGCATCTCCGAGTTGTCCTCCAAATTCTTCGTGAGCACCAATTGTATGCCAAGTTTAGTAAATGCGAGTTCTGGCTCGATCTCATTTCGTACTTGGGTCACATCATCACCAGAGGAGGAGTAGAAGTGGATCCCCAGAAGATTGTGGCTATTGAGTCATGGCCAGTGTCCAGCACTGTTGCAGAAGTTCGCAGTTTTCTTGGATTGGCCGGCTACTACCGACGGTTTGTTTCAGATTTTGCTCGGATTTCAGCGCCATTGACCCAGTTGACCCGCAAGGAGGTGCAGTTTGCTTGGACAGCAGAATGTCAGGATTCTTTTGAGAAGTTGAAGCGAGGCTTGATGACGGCTCCCATTCTCACGCTTCCAGATGGAACCGGAGGATTCTCAGTATATTGTGATGCTTCAGGCAGGGGCTTAGGATGTGTTCTGATGCAGCATGGGAAGGTAATAGCTTATGCGTCACGGCAACTTCGTGATCATGAGGGAAATTACCCAACCCATGACTTAGAGCTGGCAGCAGTAGTGTTTGCACTTAAGTTGTGGAGGCACTACTTGTACGGAGATAGGGTGGAGATTTTCACCGACCATAAGAGCCTGAAGTATGTTTTCACCCAAAGGGATCTTAACATGCGTCAGAGGAGGTGGCTGGAGCTTCTTGTGGATTATGATATCAACTTGCAGTATCATCCCGGGAAGGCCAATGTCATAGCAGATGCATTGAGCAGGAGAGCCGGAGTTTATCTTCTAACAGCACAACCAGAGTTGTAAGCAGATCTTCAGAGGGTGGGCATAGAAGTTGTCCTTCCTACCAATGCGGTATTGATGGCCAACATGCAAGTTCAGTTCACTATAGTCGAGAGGATCCGGATGGCGCAGTCAACAGATTCCAAGCTTCAGCAACTCAGAGCAGAGTGTGAGGCAGGACGAAGACCGGAGTTATGCATTCATGAAGACGGTACACTTAGGCATGGTAAGCGTCTTTGTGTACCCAGTGGAGATATCAGACGGGAAATCATGGCAGAGGCTCACAGTTCTCAATATTCCATTTATTCCGGCAGTACGAAGATGTACCGTGATATCCGGCAGCACTTTTGGTGGAATGGCATGAAGAAGAAGATAGCCCGGTTTGTCTCTCGTTGTTTGGTCTGCCAACAGGTTAAAGCTGAACATCAGAGGCCGGCTGGACTTCTTCAGCCCTTGCCGATCCCAGAATGGAAGTAGGAACATGTGACCATGGATTTTGTGACCGGATTGCCAAGATCTCTAGCTGGTCGAGATGCTATTTGGATTATAGTTGACAGGCTCACGAAGGTAGCTCACTTCCTCCCATTCAGAGTCGGTCAGTCGACGGCTCAGTTAGCAGAGATGTACCTCAGACAGATTGTCAGGTTGCACGGAGTGCCAGTTAGTATCACCTCGGACCGAGATTCAAGGTTCACGTCGCATTTTTGGCGTATCCTGCAGGAGAGTTTGGGAACTCATCTCCAGTTCAGTTCAGCATATCATCCACAGACAGATGGTCAGTCGGAGCGCACGATCCAGACTCTCAAAGACATGTTGAGATCATGTACACTTGACTTCGGTGGTTCATGGGAAGATCACCTGCACCTGGTGGAGTTCTCGTACAATAACAGTTTTCAAGCCAGTATCCAGATGGCACCGTTCGAGGCACTGTATGGTAGAAAGTACAGATCCCCGCTAGCATGGGATGATGTCGGAGAGAGGCAGATGCTCGGTCCAGAAATAATTGCCCAGACAGTTAAAGTGATCAGAAGAGTCCGGGATCATCTTCGAGTTGCCCAAGATCGCCAGCGCCATGGGCCGATTCTCATCGGCGCCCTCTCGAGTTTTCTGTCGGTGACCATGTATTCCTGAGGATTTTGCCCAACCGTGGCGTCATTCGTTTTGGCGCACGAGGAAAGCTTAGTCCTAGGTATATAGGACCATTTGATATTCTGGAGCGAGTAGAAGATGTGTCCTATCGTCTCGATCTTTTGCCGTCGTTAAGCGAGGTGCATGATGTGTTCCATGTATCCCAATTACGACGGTATATCCCGGACCCGAGCCACATCCTAGATCATTCGGAATTGGTTGTTGGTATCAACCTTTCGTACGAGAAGAAGCCCGTGTCTATATTGGACCGGAGAGAGAAGACACTCAAGAACAAGACTATCAAGTTAGTCCGAGTTGCTTGGGGTCATCACTCTTTGGGTGAGTCAACGTGGGAGCGTGAGGATGATATCCGATCACGATATCCCGGCTTGTTTGACTCGTGAGGTATAATGTCTTCCTTATGCCTCATGCCTTCGATTCCTTGCTTGAATGAGTGATTGCTTGCCTAGTTATAGCTTGCTTGTGATTAATATAGCTTGTCCTTGTCTCTCTAGCCTCTTAATTAAATTTTGAGGACGAAATTCTTTTAAGGTGGATAGAGTTGTAATGCCTGTTCTCCGTATTACGTATTTTTGGAATACGTGTACGTATTTTATCTTGTATTGTATGATTTCTTGCTTAGCTTTCATCTTGGCTTGGTTATTTCTTGGGTTGGTTTGGCTTGGCTCAGTTTTCCTTGGTTTATCATGGACCAAGGGTGAACCCCCTACCTACCACCACCATTAGTATTTATTACCTATTCTTCTTTCTCTCTCTTCATTACTCTTCTTCTTCTTCCATTTACTTCTTCACCTACCAGAGAGAGAGAGAAAGAGAGGTCTAGGCAAGTACAACTTACTTCATGAAGGAACTCTAATTTTATTGCTTCATTCTCTTCCTTACAATATTTTAACTTGCTTTAGTACTTGGCATTTCCACTTTCCATGGCTAGATTCTTGTAGATCTAAGTTTATTTTATTTTCGGAATTCTTGAGTTTTGATCTACTTAATTTTGTTATTTTCGAGTTTTGAGGGTTCCATGTTGTAGAGAATTTTGTTCTACCCTATTTTGACCTATGGAAGTTCGAATTTGGGCTCCGGATGATGGAGTTATGGAGCTTGAGGATTTGGCTCTTATGGTGTTTTTCTTCTCGAAAATTTGGAGAAGATGAACTGTGCTTGACTTGACCGCATGAATATTTCATGCGGCAAGTGTTCTTTCAGCCGCATGGCTGAAAGTCCTTGGCCGTAAGAGGGCCGAACTCATCTAGCCGCATATACTCTGCACTTCTTAAGCCGCATGGGACGTTACTCGGTTAGTCGCATGCGCCCTCCCTGGCCGCATGAGGACCCCGCTTCTCTAGCCGCATGAATGCTCTGACTTAGTCTCATGCGTCCTCTCTTCCCGCTGGCCGTATGGGACTTTACTTGACCCAGCCGCATGAGAACTTCTTCCCGAGCCGCATGAACTTGGTCCACTTGTAGCCGCATAGGCGCATGACCCCGCTAACAGCATAAGCGCATAGCTTCGCTCCTGTCCCTGCCGCATGGATTCTCTCCTTGGCTGCATGCGCCTGACCCTATTCAGCCGCATGAGCTTCGGACCCTCAGTCGCATGAGCTGCTGCCGCATGGATTCTCTCCTTGGCCGCATGGCCTGACCCTATTCAGCCGTATGGACCCAATTCATATCAGTCTCATACGCCCTCTCTTCCCGCTGGTCGCATGAGGACTGATACCCTTAGCCGCATAGGCTTTCCTTTATCAAGCTGCATGCGCCTGACCCTATTCAGCCGCATGGGCTGCTCTCCTTCCAGCCGCATGAGATTATTCCTGAACCGCATGACTCTCCTATAGCTCTGTACTGTTATTTTTATTATTATTTTTGCCCATGCTTGGAACTCCTATGGTATATTTTATGCCCATTTTATATTCTTACGCCTTTTGTCCTGAACTTGATAAATCACGATTTGATTGACATGATTGAAATGACAATTGTATATGACATGGTGTGACAAGGAACTAGCATGACACGACAGTGACCCGTAGTGGTGCACTCCTGACAAGTAAACATGACATGACCTGATAGTGGCCTGTCGTGGCGCACTCTTGACCAGTACACTTGACATGGAAACCTGATATGATATATCTGATAAGCTGTTGCGACGGCTACCTGACATGACATGACCTATATAATTAATCCAGACACCGTGGGCGATTGTGCTTGTACAAATAATCCAGTCCTGTCTTGCATCATGTCTAGGAGGGGACTTCTGAGTACCACGGTCAGGAGTACCTACTGAAATGGACTAAGGCTAATAACTAGATTAATACACTAGTCATAAAGAGATCTTCCAGCTACAGACAATCCTGTTACCTGGGCGCGCCTTGGGATCTGTAGCCTGCCGTCGAGTAGGGCACATTTCCAGCACACTGTCATGTGTTGCACCCTTCAAGCTACCTAAGGGTACATGCGTTTCCTGGACGATGTACCCACCTGAATTCAACTCTAATCTTTCAACCCGGGTAACCTGGATGGTCTGCAGGGCTTGTGGCTGTGGATGATTTTTACTGCATCTTGCTAGTAACTAGGCTTGTGATAACCCTAGTTAGTTAAAGTATCAAGCCGTAATTCTTGCTTGGCCGTGAAATGATTGGATAGAGTCTAACCAGTCTAGTCTTGTCCTGATTCTGTTCCAGATCACTGCATGACCTGAATGCCTGTATTTATTTTACCGATAAATGGTGAGAATTCTAAGTTCTGTTCAGACGAAGGGTTACAACCCTGGTCCTTATTTGGTTTACGGGTTGTAACCTGGCTATCTGAATAGTTCCATGGTTATCTCATCGTATATCACCTGTTATGCTTTTCCTGAATTCCTGTCTTTATTATTAATCTATTATTATTGTGCTAATTGTCGGTTTTAGTTCCTAAGTGAAGCTTCCTTTGTGGCACTTGCTCTTTCTGGGATCTGACCCAGCTGGTTTTGTATGGCCAGATTTCGGAGCAGCTCCAGAGGATCTACCGCTTTTCTAGCCCGATGGTGAACATCAGACGTAACCAGGGCAACGAGTGGGTTATTTTTAGCTCTCCCACTCTATTATAAAAATATTCTTTTGAGGCGTTTAGCCGACGAGCACCTGTTTAGCTCGATTGCACTTACTTACTGTCTGCCTACGGGCTGTAACATGATTGACAGATCCTAGGGTTGATCATGTATGACTAAACTCTTGCTAGTCATAACATTTTGTAACGACTAGCTTCATGATCAGCTGAATATGTAATATTTGGGACACCTTACTATTGTATATTTGGTGATCTAACATCTTGTAACATTTACTTACTTGTTTGTGATTGAGACACTAGGCTTGTTCATGACCTTAAGAGACTGTTGGCTTGTAGTAAACCCTCATGTATCTAGACAGCCGTGATCGTATAGCGAGGTGGGTTGCACTTCAATATACGTAGCTGGCTATGTCTGCCCCCGCTCTCCAGTATTCTGGTTCTGGGGCGTGACATAAGTTGAAGTTTCGAAAGGAGGATGGTAAAATCGACATGCAAATTTTTGACGAATTCTACAATGATTGGAATTGTGTGTGGCGAGCATCTACGATTGCCAGTTATGATGTCGCATGGTACTTGTTCAAGCAAAAGTGGGAGGCGAGGGAGCCGGTATGCATTTCTTACATCAAAGATACATGGCTTGAATCGCACAAAGAATAATTCGTCTTAGCATGGTCGAATGTGGTGAAGCATTACGGCACGACAACTACCAACCGTGTCGAAGGAGCACACTCTTTATTGAAGAGGCACCTAAAATTATCTCTCGGCAACTTCGTCTCTGTTTGGCAAGCTATACATTTATCAGTAGACCGGACGGTGAATGAAATTAAGGCATCATTTGAGATGAGTTTGAATATAGTCAAGCATGAGCATAGAAAGGAAGTACTCTTAGATGCTTTAATGTGCATGGTATCTCACAAGGCGTTGGCCTTAATAGCTGATAAGATTGAAAGATCAAAGTTTGTCGGTCTTGATCCCGAGGTTTGTGGGTGTGTACATCGACATACATTGGGCCTCCCTTGTGCACATCAGATTAATGAATATTGCCGTGAATCCATTCCTATTCCAGTTGAAGCAGTCGATCAACGTTGGAGGCAGTTGTCTATGATGCCTGTGGTGAAGACGGACGATGATTTCTTCTCTTTGCGACAACTGAAACTTTTCCACGCAAGGTGGTTAGCCTCAGTAGCAGCGGAGCGGCAGTCCATTGAGCTTAAAATGTAAGAAATTTCATGTTCGGTCACTACTACAATGCATGAGCCGACCGTTGTTTCCAATCCTAAAGGCAGGCCTCAAACAAGATTGACTAGTTCACAGAAGAGAAGGCTGGAGTCAACTAGGAGAGATCCATCGCATTTTGAGCATGTTGAACGAAGCTTACAGCAACCTTCGCCTGCACGGAAGGGCAAGCTTGTCGTTTGCCGAAAAATGGAGAAAATGGATCTCCCAAGAAAAGATACAGTTGCAAGCCAAACAACGAGTTTGTATATTGACAAATTTCAACCTGCGTTTCGAAGTTACATTTGGTCTATTGTCGATGTCCCCGGTGATGGCCATTGCGAATTTCATGCCCTTGTAATACATCTTGGTTATAATGACAAAGACGGATGGAGACGGGTGAGGCAGGAGCTATACGAGGAGTTAGAGACTCGTATTCCATTCTACTCCCACATCCTAAGCGAAGAAACGGTTGCAAGTTTGTTGTTAAGTATCCCTTGCACCGACAGTGTTACCGGGACAGACCACTACATGTCAGTCCCGTCTGCCGGCTATTTAATTGCTAATAGGTACATGATACCTGTTGTACTTATCTCGCCGGATATTAACAATACATTCTTTCCGATGTGCGCTCCGCCGACGGACCACGGAGTGTCTAACCTATGTACTATAGGTCTGATCGGGGATCACTTCGTTGTACTAAAGATGATCGCTCATTCTTCGATTCCTCCACCTTCAACAGTTTGGTACAAAAGAGCACCGGTCGAAGCCATCGCTTGGACCACACCTTTCGTTGAGCAGATCAACCATTGTAATAGGTTGTTGAAGATTGAGGATCCAAGAGACTTACCTGCTGACCACTACGACGTCGAAATCGACTAAGTACAGATATATTTACAGTCTAACATTTTGTATATGGAGGACCACTTTTGTATACACTGAAATATGAAGTCCAGTAATACATATAGAGTAAATTTTGAGTTATATGTGTTTGATTTTGCCTACCTGTGTTATATGTGACTACCTGTGTACTATATGTGCCTGCCTGTGTTATATGTGTTTACCTGTGTCTACCTGTTTTATATGTGCCTACCCAACCTGTGTTAAATGTACCTACCTGTGTCTTATCTATGTTATGTGAGTGTCCACTGTCACATCGTTTCAGTTTGAGAAACTGTTACAAAGTATCAGTATTAGGACTGCCACACACTTGGCAGTCCTACACTGATGTAGGACTGCCAGGATGCTGGCAGTCCTACCAAAAACTTGCTGTTACAGCAAGTTTTGGGTAGGACTGTCAGGACCCTGGCAGTCATACTTCAGTGTAGGACTGCCATGGGTTGGGCAGTCCTAACTATGAATCTCTGTGTGAATTTATGTGTGAATCAAATTCACACAGAAATTCATAGTTAGGACTGCCACACCCATGGCAGTCCTACACTGAAGTAGGACTGCCAGGATGCTGGCAGTCCTATCCAAAACTTGCTGAAACAACAAGTTTTGGGTAGGACTGCCAGGACCCTGGCAGTCCTACTTCAGTGTAGGACTGCCAAGTGTGTGGCAGTCCTATCTAAGAATCTCTGTGATGAATATATGTGTGAATCAAATTCACACAGAGATTCATAGTTAGGACTGCCCAACCCATGGCAGTCCTACACTGAAGTAGGACTGCCAAGACCCTGGCAGTCATACTTCAGTGTAGGACTGCCAAGTGTGTGACAGTCCTATCTAAGAATCTCTGTGATGAATATATGTGTGAATCAAATTCATACAGAGATTCATAGTTAGGACTGCCCAACCCATGGCAGTCCTACACTGAAGTAGGACTGCCATGATGCTGGCAGTCCTATACAAAACTTGCTGTAACAGCAAGTTTTGGGTAGAACTGCCAGGACCCTGGCAGTCCTACTTCAGTGTAGGACTGCCAAGTGTGTGGCAGTCCTATCTAAGAATCTCTGTGATGAATATATGTGTGAATCAAATTCACACAGAGATTCATAGTTAGGACTGCCCAACCCATGGCAGTCCTACACTGAAGTAGGACTGCCAGGATGCTGGCAGTCCTATCCAAAACTTGCTGTAACAGCAAGTTTTGGGTAGGACTGCCAGGACCCTGGCAGTCCTACTTCAGTGTAGGACTGCCATGGGTGTGGCAGTCCTAACTATGAATCACTGTGTGATGATTTCTTTGTGGGACTCAACACATAGAGTTAAAATTCATCACAAATTGCCACAGAGTTAAGATTCATCACAAAAGTTCAAATTGCCACAGAGTTCAAATTGCCACAAAGTTCAAATTGCCACAGAGTTCAAATTGACACACAGAGTTAAAATCATCACAACTACAATAATTCATCACAACTACTTAGTCCCAAACATTCCACATCCAAATTAAGTTTCAAACAAGCAAAATATCAACAATAATTCATCAAATGTACGTTATTAATCCACAGCCAACTAAAGTTTGAATCATGAAAAATATCGAAATCCATCTACATATCATGTCGGGCCTTGGAACGAGTCTCTCTATTGTTCATGAAGGGGAAGTCGACCACGTCGTCGATGCGATCAAGCTCGTTGGTGACGGCGACACACTCATCACTTTGGCAACCTCTCCGGAGTGTCTGCGGCAACTCCTTCACCCTTTGAGACTGAAAATGAAAGTATAAATGAATTAAGTCTACAAACATGAAAATCTCAGTCTTATTACAAATACGGAACTCACCATTCTTACCAACCCAGCATACAAGGCATTCTTGGAAGGAAGAGCTCCAACTGCTTCGACGGCCACGGGATCCGGGTTGGTAGGGTTTAACAACTTAGGATGTCCGACCCCCAAGAAGTACTGCATTTAGTCCTCGCTGCACTCGGCCATCTCGGTGACCGGTCGTCTCTCAGATTCCCGAAGTACATGTCGTTGCCACTCCGAGTAAAAGTCGGTCACCCAGTCGAATTTTGCCGGTTTGTAACTTAAAGGTTGGGTTCCGCGCGGAGGCTCCAACAGCCGTAGTGTGCGCTTTGGCACAGTTTGTACGAAGCCAAACTAACGAAGTACTCTGTCGGGCATGTACGGCTCCGTGATTTCATAGCATGTGATCATGCCATGAAATAAAGAAACTGGTTGGACCTCACGATTCAACTCACGTAAATCCCGGTATAGATTCCAAAAAATCTGTAGGAATAAAGTTAACAACAATACAAAATTAACATGAAAAAGTTAGTCAAAAAATAGTACCTCTTATGGCACCAAACTGTCTAATACTTCACGAATGGAAGCCAGTGTTTGCCAATTTTTTGTTTCCAGCTGGGATGGCCTCCATCGACACACTCGGGGAAGGTGTTCAAGATACGCTGGGTTTTCGTCAGCCCGTCTAAGCATCGGAAAGTGCTCGTATATCCATGCCTATTCAATTTATAAATGAATAGTAAAAATTAAAACAACAAATTTAAGTATACAAGATTAAATTGTTAGAAGTTTTCTTACATGTAGCAGAGTCTGACAGCCGGCCATAGTCTTAGTCCCGACACGGGATACGATGCCGAGCTTGCGGTAAAGGTTGGCCAGGATACCGCTTCCCCAGGATATCTCGATGAAGTCATCCACTTCAGATAACTCTAGCATGTACCGAGCATGTATCGACGTACCGGACTTGTCCGGAATGCCGACCGTTCCCAGGACGAACAACATATACGCACGAGCCACCGCGTCGACCGTATCATCGTCATCTTCATCCACCTCTATATCCATGAACTGGTCCACCAGAAATGATAGAGGAATTTCGTACGACTTCTTGAAGCCTGACAGAGTTGTAAAACTCATAGCCGTAACTCCAAGGTGAGTTGAGACGAACTTGACGATCTTCTCGTACAATTTCACGGATTTCTCATTCGTGTAATGTTCTTTGGTCATTAAACGCCCGGTCACTGGCAGATCCAATATCTGGCAGACGTCGTCGAGTGTAATGGTCATCTCCCCTGCTGGGAGATGAAATGTGTTGGTCTCCGGGTGCCATCTCTCCACGAAGGCAGATATGAGGGCACTGTCCATTGTTCGGTAGGCATTTTGTGCCAAATTGTGCAAGCCGTTCGGTATGATTTTGCTCCGGTCGGCCGCGGATAAGCTTGTAAACTGCCAGGACACGGTTTTCTTCCCGTGACTCATAGCCCTAAGGATACGATATGTCCTCTGTATATGTCACGACCCGTTACCCAAATTGTTGGGCCGGGCCGAGCCATGTCCAGCCTACGCTTGGTCAAAGCGTAGTAAGCTGTTCTAAGAATAGACAATAAAGGATCTAAGCAGCTAACAGTTCTAAAATCATATTTAAAGTTCATCACAACACAGCATCTATAAGCGAAGGTAATATAAGCACAGACTTAAATAATACACTTTATAAGTATCTAACTGGAGACAAAGTCCAGTATCCAAATATAAGTACAGACAAAGTTTAAGACTCAAAACACAAGAAAGATAACTAAGCAAGGTTCTCCGCTGGGGCCTCTTCTGGAGCTAAGGCCAGGTCCTCAATGTAGTACCATAATATGTAACACATAGCGTTTCCTTCTCGAAAAGTGAACCTACAACGTTATCCTGTCAGGACGGGAGCAAGTACAACCTCTACAACTAAAGTACTGAACATATAATGAAAGAGATGTACAATAAGAAATATGGTATGATAAGTCTATAAAACAGGAAATACTGGAAAACATGGCCTCATGGTACAACTGGCATCACAGTATTATAGTAACATAGGGAACATGGCATATCTGGAATCATGGTATAACTCATAATCTATCATGGCAAGGATACATATGTCATAGAGACAGATGTATATGTAATGTTTAAAAGTTTAAAACCGTAGTATGTACGTGAATCGGTCAATAGGTGAATAGGATGTACAGCGGTACATATCAAGTTTTCTGGTATGCACATACGTGCACGAACGGCATCGGTGTATGTCCATACACAAACGCGAGATCAGAACATACGGTAAGGTCACATATTGAATGTCACCAAGCGCGGTAAGTACATACGGAGAAGGTTGTCATGTTCACGTAAAATACTAACAGTTTTCCCTTAATCCGTTATTTAAACATGTGAGAGATACTGGGAGTAGTATAAGCATGACAGGTACTGAAAGTAATATAACCTGTGAAGATATAATTTGTTATCTCAAGGATCAGTATTTTAACAGGGTTAATACATGTTCTAGCATTAAAAGACAGTAAATGAGTTTGTAGATGTACTTGCCTGGGATCCTGCTATCAATATGAATCAAGGCTCGGAGTGAAGCCACAGTCCTAAAGATGAGATAATATAATAGCTAATCAGGGTGAAAAGACATACTATAATGTCTAGGTCAACTAGGGCAAACTAAGACAAACTGGGTCAGAGGTTGACTTATAGTTGACTTTGGTCAACAGGTCAACTCCGGTCAATTCCAAGTCCAATGTAGGGTGACACAATACCCAAACTAACTTTCTAGGGTCTTTACACTAGTGTAGGGGGTGGTCCAATACTACAATAACTCAAAACAACACAAAACATTGCAAGTCGTAACTATTCAATAAATAAATCAAACTGTACATTGTGTTCCAACAATTTTTGAGATAGACAAAAAGCTCAATTTTTCATGAAATAAAGTACCAAAATGATCCTTGTTAATTATAGAAATTTATACTAATTTTTCTGGAATTTATAAACCTTCATAAATATTTATTAAAAATCAACAAACATATGTATCCTGAAAATGAGCTCTGTTTTCCTATTTTTATAAAATACCAAAAGTACTTATTAAATACTGGAAAAATTATAATAAATTAGCTAAATTAACATAGTATTTAAATATAATTTTTCTCAGATTTTTACAGCACTTAAAACATATATAAAAATTCAAAAACAGCCTACCGGATCATCCGGTGGATTACTGCGGATTTCCGACGGATTTTCCGAAGTGTCACAACAAGTTTTGTGGTGCAAGTTCGGATTTTCCGACGGATTTCCGCGGATTTTCGACGGATTTTCCGAACCGTCACAAAAAGTTGATTTTTGAACTCAAAACTTGTTTCGGCCATAAAAACTTTGTTTTAAATCAAAATTCGGACTTTCAAAAGTCAAAATTGAATAGAATTGAATTTCCTACAACATGGAAGTATTAGTTTTCACAAATCAAAACATTTGATAGATCAAAACCTCAAAATACTCGAAAGTCATATCTAGAAACTCAGATCTACGCAATACTGTCGATCAAAACCAAAAGTGCTATATACTAAACATGTTAACAATTTAAAGAAGCAAATTATAGGCCAATAAAATTTTAGTTTCTATGGAAAACAAAAATAAAGTGTTTCTATGGAAAACAAAAATAAAGTATGGTCATGTCACTTATGAGCAAGATGCACTTGCCTATGTTAAGCTCCAAGCCTAATCTTCTATTCTACCACCAAGAGGGGTACAAAACCACACTCTAGACCTCAAGGCCAAGCTCCTGGCAAGCTCCAAGGGAAGAGAAAGGAAGAAGAAATAAAAAGAGAGTGAAGAGAATGAAAAGAGAGAGGAGAGAGAAAGTGAAAGGGTATATATAGAAGGGAGAATTAATCTTAGCCGTCGGATCGTGATCCATGTGAAAGTCTAGGTCAATCATGGCCATTCAAACAAAATCAATTATCCATTGGATAATAGAGTGTATCTACACTATTCACGAAAATATCTAAATACTAATCATCAAAATATCCAAAATACTATTCACGAAAATATCAAAAATACTATTCATAAAAATATCAGAAACCGAAAATATCTAAAGTATAGAAAATATGTCCGGACGATATGCCGTCGGTATACACCGGTACACCGGCGGTATGCTGGCCAAGGAAAAATCTATAAGTTAGGAAAATTTTTAAAGCATTACGAAAATCAAGAAAATACGAAATACACTATAAAATACGTATCCGTATATAAATACTATTGAAAATTATAAAAACTATTTTTTTGAAATCTAGGGGCTTACAAATCTTTCCTCCTTTGAAAAATTTCGTCCTCGAAATTAAAAATCATCCAATAGGTCAAACTATAACATTTAGCTGCTCTGGCTACGATACTCAATCTGCTACCCTTGTAATCATCTCTTCCGTTTCTCTTTACAATCTTTTTGTTTTAGGTTCAACTAAGTCCTTCTATCATAAACTACATCATGTATCCTTTAAAATTTTCCATACTAACATGGAACCTTTATGTATACCCTAAACTATAGGTCATTCTCTGGGTATGCGTACAGGCCTAAAATGCTTAATCATCAATCATATTTCCAACCTCAATTGTAATTACTTGATTTCCTTATCATATCCTAATTATCCTTATTATATCAATCCACAGGCCCTTTGCATTATTTGTCGTCAATCCTTTCCTACAGCTTCTCCTTGAAATCATACATTCAATTCTTATTCTTGGCGTAGACCCTTCTTCTTTTTACTCAACAAGTCTTCCGAATATAAATCCTCGATTTCAAAACTCCCGATTTATTAATTACCAATGTACATATGTCTTTGCCTCGTTCTTTGTCATTTTAACTGATATCTTTTCGATCTCGTACGTAATATTATATCTCATTCTAACTTATTCTATATCATTCCACATATCGATATACCCTATAATCACATGTAATTAGCTATAGATAACCCACCAAAATTCTACAAATGCTAAATCCTCAATTCGTAAGTACAGGGTTCGGATCTTCAATCCGTAGTCACAACAATATAATATTTCATTTCTCCATCTTCGATACCCTATCATCAAGTCATACTATCAATACAATCGTTCTTAATGGTTTCCAAGTCTGCTACAGTCAGTCACCCATACTTGTCCCATAAGCTTAATCTAACCAATCCCTAGGAAAAATATTTATCACAATCACACAATATATTTATAATTATGCTACAGGATCAGTCAACAAGGTTTGGCTATTTCGGTCATCTATCAAAACAGAAGGTAACAAGGCCTAAGACTAGGTCAAGCAATCCATAACAGTGTCCAAACAAGTTAAAGGGTCAAGCAAGACAGAAAAGTTTATCGAAATATCTCCAAGAATGGTACGAAGACAACGGGATACATAACGAGAAGAATTATCCAAGAGGTTAACGAAGAAGAGTTTAGTCAAGTCATAGGAAAGATGGAACACAAAAATAATTATGTCCAAAAGATAACGCGAAAGCAATCCTATTGGAGAATCCTAGAGAACCTATAATCCTAGTTGTAGATGTAGATATGACAGAGTTAATCAAGACGAGGAAGAATGATAATAAGAATTTATTCTTGCTCATTCGGTCATAACGAATTGAACCAAGTTGAGATATGATCTGATAACCATATACGTCTTCCTGAAATCATGTTGCCAGAATTTTTGCCACACCAGTAAGCTTATATACAATAAACGATAGAGTCATAACAAAGGTATACACCCTATAATCATTTTATCTAGAATTCTTGCCACGCCAACCGGTATGGCTGTGAGAAAATCTAAATTCTATGAATAGGATAGTATATCCGAAATCAGGCTCTATGTTTTTGTCATATCAGCTAATATGGCTGCGATAAATTCTAAACTCCATAAATAAAGTAGACGTTTACCTTATCAGGATATATCATAATTCAATCCACAAAATTTATCACGATGCAAGATCAAAGTCAACAACAAAAATCTGAAATCAATTTCAACAACGAATTAAGGAAGGGCAAATGGAAATAAGTGAAATCAGATTTCTAGATAAGATTAGAGTGAGATCCTCAGGGGTCACCCCAATGGTACTAACTTGGTCAAAATTGTAACCCACTGAATTCAACCAAGATACTAAATACAGTTAACGGTCCTATGCTGTGACGAGTTCTTCTATGTTGTAATCTTAGATATCCTCTAGGTGTTCTAAATGTTTATCCCTAGTGTTAACAAGTTGTCCTAGATCCTAATTGCAGGCATGTTTGGTATAATAACGTAACCAATCAACTTAAGTCTGGACCTGCATGGGGCTACCACTAAAAATATGTCATGACCCGTTACCCAAATTGTTGGGCCGGGCCGAGCCTTGTCCAGCCTACGCTTGGTCAAAGCGTAGTAAGCTGTTCTAAGAATGGACAATAAAGGATCTAAGCAGCTAACAGTTCTAAAATCATATTTAAAGTTCATCACAACACAGCATCTATAAGCGAAGGTAATATAAGCACAGACTTAAATAATACACTTTATAAGTATCTAACTGGAGACAAAGTCCAGTATCCAAATATAAGTACAGACAAAGTCTAAGACTCAAAACACAAGAAAGATAACTAAGCAAGGTTTCCCGCTGGGGCCTCTTCTGGAGCTAAGGCCAGGTCCACAATGCAGTACCATAATATGTAACACATAGCGTTTCCTTCTCAAAAAGTGAACCTACAATGTTATCCTGTCAGGACGGGAGCAAGTACAACCTCTACAACTAAAGTACTGAACATATAATAAAAGAGATGTACAATAAGAAACATGGTGTGATAAGTCTATAAAACAGGAAATACTGGAAAATATGACCTCATGGTACAACTGGGATCACAGTATTATAGTAACATAGGGAACATGGCATATCTGGAATCATGGTATAACTCATAATCTATCATGGCAAGGATACATATGTCATAGAGACAGATGTATATGTAATGTTTAAAAGTTTTAAACCGTAGTATGTACGTGAATCGGTCAATAGATGAATAGGATGTACAGCGGTACATATCAAGTTTTCTGGTATGCACATACGTGCACGAACGGCATCGGTGTATATCCATACACAAACGCGAGATCAGAACATACGGCAAGGTCATATATAGAATGTCACCGAGCGCGGTAAGTACATACGGAGAAGGGGGTCATGTTCACGTACAATACTAACAGTTTCCCCTTAACCCGTTATTTAAACATATGAGAGATACTGGGAGTAGTATAAGTATGGCAGGTACTGAAAGTAATATAACCTGTGAAGATATAACTTGTTATCTCAAGGATCAGTATTTTAGCAGGGTTAATACATGTTCTAGCATTAAAAGACAGTAAATAAGTTTGTAGATGTACTTGCCTGGGATCCTGCTATCAATATGAATCAAGGCTCGGAGTGAAGCCACAGTCCTAAAGATAAGATAATACAATAGCTAATCAGGGTGAAAAGACATACTATAATGTCTAGGTCAACTAGGGCAAACTAAGACAAACTGGGTCAGAGGTTGACTTATAGTTGACTTTGGTCAACTGGTCAACTCCGGTCAATTCCAAGTCCAATGTGGGGTGACACAATACCCAAACTAACTTTCTAGGGTCTTTACACTAGTGTAGGGGGTGGTCCAATACTACAATAACTCAAAACAACACAAAATATTACAAGTCGTAACTATTCAATAAATAAATCAAACTGTACATTGTGTTCCAACAATTTTTGAGATAGACAAAAAGCTCAATTTTTCATGAAATAAAGTACCAAAATGATCCTTGTTAATTATAAAAATTTATACTAATTTTTCTGGAATTTATAAACCTTCATAAATATTTATTAAAAATCAACAAACATATGTATCCTGAAAATGAGCTCTGTTTTCCTATTTTTATAAAATACCAAAAGTACTTATTAAATGCTGGAAAAATTATAATAAATTAGCTAAATTAACATAGTATTTAAATATAATTTTTTTCAAATTTTTTCAGCACTTAAAACATATATAAAAAAATTCAAAAACAGCCTACCGGATCATCCGGCGGATTACTGCGGATTTTTGACAGATTTTTCGAAGTGTCACAGCAAGTTTTGTGGTGCAAGTTCGGATTTTCCGACGAATTTCTGCGGATTTCCGACGGATTTTCCGAACCGTCACAGAAAGTTGATTTTTGAACTCAAAACTTGTTTCGGGCATAAAAACTTCGTTTTAAATCGAAATTCGGACTTTCAAAAGTCAAAATTGAATAGAATTGAATTTCCTACAACATGGAAGTATTAGTTTTCACAAATTAAAACATTTGATAGATCAAAACCTCAAAATACTCGAAAATTATATCTAGAAACTCAGATCTATGCAATACTGTCGATCAAAACCAAAAGTGCTATATACTAAACATGTTAACAATTTAAAGAAGCAAATTATAGGCCAATAAAACTTTAATTTCTATGAAAAACAAAAATAAAGTATGGTCATGTCACTTATGAGCAAGATGCACTTGCCTAGGTTAAGCTCCAAGCCTAATCTTCTATTCCATCACCAAGAGGGGTACGAAACCACACTCTAGACCTCAAGGCCAAGCTCCTGGCAAGCTCCAAGGGAAGAGAAAGGAAGAAGAAATGAAAAGAGGATAAAGAGAATAAAAAGAGAGATGAGAGAGAAAGTGAAAGGGTATATATAGAAGGGGGAATTAATCTTAGTCGTCGGATCGTGATCCATGTGAAAGTCTAGGTCAATAATGGCCATTCAAACAAAACCAATTATCCATTGGATAATAGAGTGTATCTACACTATTCACGAAAATATCTAAACACTATTCATCAAAATATCTAAAACACTATTCACGAAAATATCAAAAATATTATTCATGAAAATATCAGAAACCGAAAATATCTAAAGTGTAGAAAACATGTCCGAGCGGTATGCCGTCGGTATACACCGGTACACCGGCGGTATGCTGGCCAAGGAAAAATCTATAAGTTAGGATTGAACAGGTCGTGACATGTTCAATATATTAAATTGAGCTTACAATCTTCAGGGGATTGAACAGGTCGTGACATGTTCAATATATTATATCGATCGGATCTCGTGTTCCATTCATGGAGATAACGTTGAATTCTAGAAAGCCGTCCACTTTTACTGTGGCTTATATATTCAGACGCATTAGGAATAGTTTGTACGAGACCGAACTGACGAAGAACATGATCAGCAGGGTGGTACATGGTCCGATAATCATATAAGATGACCACATTATAATGACTATTGGGATATGACATCCTTTGGATGTCGGGAGCATCGGCACGTATAATATACGGCATCCACGTCACCTATATGAGATTTTGTCAAGTCAATACATAAGCATAATTAAACACAAATGTAATATTAATTTTTACCTCGTCGTGTGTTATAGAGTCAAATTCGGTACGATAGATCGAGACAACCGGATGTCCACAATGTGCTTGGTCCACCACATCAGTAGTCCAACGTCTACCTACTGGAAAGACACCTAATTCACGGCTAATGCTAGTCACCGGTCTACCGATTGCAAAATGCTCATATGCCCAGATCTAAGTACAAACAATAATACAAAATTAGATTATGTTAAGTAACGTTAATACTCTCTAGAATGATAAAATACTTGTAGGAGTGACATACATCCAGTTAAATTTTTGTTCATATCTTGTAAAGAGCTCGAAGTCACAAACTCTGTCAGAGAAGCATACAAGTAAGCCAAGACTGCGGCTCGCCATGCATAGCGTGTCGGATGAACCAAATTTTTCAGAAAAGGAAGAAGTCGAACAGTAATCCGACATCCGATTGCGTTCGGAAAGAGAACTGAACCACATAGAGCGAGTAGATACGCCCTTGTACAGCAAACAATCTATAAACGTACGGTACTATGAGTTCCATATTCTCAATATAAATACATTAATAAACAAGTGAAGTTAAATACCCGCTCTTCGTCAACGTTAACTGGACTGTCAATTGTACGGTCTAGATCCATAAAGTTCCCGCGTAACCAGTTTATAGTGACGTCGGACCTGACGTTTGTATCTTCGGGCGGATCAATACCGAGATACCGTCTAATTGTAGTAGCAGCGCTTGGTTGATTATCAAAAAATATAGCCTCACCTATAATTTTAAATTAGGTTTCTATATAAAATTTTGTCCCAAATTAATATATAACAAATATTTTACCTGCAATAGGTAACCCTAAAATATTGGCTACATCCAGTAGAGTTACGGTCATCTCTCCTACCGGCAATTGGAAAGTGTTGCGTTGGGGCCACCAACGTTCCACTAGAAAAAATATTAAATCTCTGTCGTGCAACAAGAATCGAAGCTCATCTACATATCCAAAACCAAATACGTTAACTAAGCCTTTTTGATATGTATTTATCTCCCATGTGGCGTAGTTTGTAGCGTTACGCCATTGTCCACGTTCACGCAACCGTACGTCCGGCTTATAATCAAATAACTACAAATGAAACGAATGACAAAAATTAACTCTGATTCAATATACAATAAAATAACGAATAAATATGAACTTTTAAAATATTACCTCTCCGGTAAACACCAATCGGGATATGTGATTTTTTCGTTCTTGTTCTTCTCTTTCAGTCGTCGGTCCGCCAGGAATACGACCATCGTTTGCAGCATTCATCTTCTCCGACTCTTAGCTTTCAGTTCTACTTACGGCTCTGTGAGTGAATGTATATGTTCTCCCACTCAACCCTCTTATATACATCTTCCACTCCTACCACCCGTGACGAATCTAAGAAAGCTAATCCTTGTTAGTCCCGGGGCTTGATCAAAGATGAAAAACAAATGCAATCGAGATCTGAGATGTCACACAAAAACTTTGCAGTGATCAAAACTCAAGATCTACGATGGTACAATAAATCAAATAGCCAAATTACAATCTGAAGGAGAGAAAAAGAGAAGAGAAGATCTCTCGTTCTTTCTTGCAAACATGTTGCAATTGGGACAGAACGAGTTAAAATAAAACTAGAGAGAGATGAGAAGAAGAACAATGCTGGGGTGTCAAAACACCGTTGCTCAAAGCAAGATTCGCCCCACACGATCTGCTTCCAGGAACCAGCAAGTTAAAGAACTTGTGGAACGCTCGAAGTCACCTCTGTTCAGACTCCTCGGATGGACTTGCAATGGCGGCAGCAACTCTCTCTCTCTTTCTCCTTTTCTAACTTGTAATTTTCGTAGTAGTCACAAAGGAGGCAAGAAGAGAGTATTTATAGAGAGAGGGTGGAAACCCTAACCGCCTCTTCAGTTATGGAAAGATTGAATCAAATCCCAAAATATAGCAACGAGATTTAATTCAAATCCCACGAAATTAATTCAAATCCCACAAAGATAGGATCTGAATTAATTCAAATCCCACAAAGATGGGATCTGATTAAATCGCATTGATTCAGCCTTTCTATAACTGATTTGTAATCTGCACAGTCAGCGGATCCCTCCATACGACAGCAGCAGCAGCCTGGCCGTATGAGCCTAATGGCCGCATGGACCGCATGAGCCGTATGGACCGCATGAACCGCATGTGCCGCATGAGCCGCATGGACCGCATGAGCCGCATGTGCCGCATGTGCCGCATGATCCGCATGGACCGCATGTGCCGCATGAGGCCGCATATGAGCCGCATGCCGCATAAGACCTCATGGCCGCATATGAGCCGCATAAAGACCGTATGACTGCTGCATGAGCCGCATGGACCGCATGTGCCGCATGAGGCCGCATATGAGCCGCATGCCGCATAAGACCGCATGGCCGCATATGAGCCGCATATGAGCCGCATAAAGATCGCATGACTGCTGATGTGCTAAGTGCAAAGTGCGCCAACAAAATGCCACATTACGTCTCATGAGCCCATGAGCCCGAGTCCGAGTCCGAGTCGCTAAGCCCCGTTGGGGCTTAGCTCCAAGTGGAATTAATCCAAGAGAATGACAAAAGCATTAATGCTTAATCCTTGGAGCCTTATT
Organism: Iris pallida; assembly: GCA_029216955.1. NCBI lineage: Eukaryota > Viridiplantae > Streptophyta > Magnoliopsida > Asparagales > Iridaceae > Iris > Iris pallida. The sequence goes on along the minus strand of JANAVB010014199.1, from coordinate 5,386,045 downwards.
CTTACCTCCTAGTAAAATTACCCACATGGTTCCCTCCTTAGGGTCACCACCCCATGTGCATCTCTCAACAACACAACCAAGTATATATGTTGAGATAACTCATGGTGCATTTCCGATGTGGGACTATAATTTTACAAGGCATGTTGAGAGCAAGCTCTCTCCATGTAAAGAAAGCACCAATAATCCCCCACATATCACAACATATATATGTGTCCAGGATTGAGCGTTTCCCACAGTAACTGTCCATTTTGCATTAGAATAGATGTCGCTGACGACTTGAATCTTCTCGCATGGGTTAAATAACAATGTGATACAAGAATGGACTACGCCTTGAATTCTGTACCACAATTGTAATTCTTTCCACTTACAAAGTGTAGTTACGTGTGCTTCTGGCTGCACATTAAAGGCCCTGTGCCAGCCTGGTTTTAGTGTATAATTTTGGGTGTCTACAAATTTACCCTCAAGAGACGGCCTGATATCTCTTTCCATACACTATAGGTGAGTTTTTATTAAAGAGATATGGCATGAAGCCTTGCGCTTCCTTGCGGTGCTACGCTGCTATGACATGGCCTGAAACCGAGGCATTACCCCTACCTGGGAACCTCATCGTAGTGTCATACTACTGTAGCATGAGGTCACAAGCCTCTTTGTAGTACCAAACTACCCAGCATGAAGCCTAAGGCTTCCTTGCGGTGTTACGCCGCAACGATATGGCTTGCAATGCCGAGGCTTTACCCCTACCTGGGTACCTCATAGTAGTATCGTGCCACTGTAACATGGGGCCATCCTCCCCTTTATAGTGCTGTCTACAACTCTTTAATTACGTCATACAGCATTAGGCTACCTACCTATTTGCGGTGCTACGCCGCTGTGACTTGGCTTGCAAAGCCGAGGCATTACCCCTACCTGGGAACCTCATGGTGGAGTCACCCCACTGTAGCATGGAGATTCACTCCTTGTAGCGCTGCTCTACCGTGCTTCCTGTAAAGCACACCAGGCATTCACTCTGCCTGAGAACTCATTAAGGCGTTTAAGCCAACCTTCCACAGGATCTATTTTTCCGCAGAAAAATACATAGTAGACATCAGTGGTTATGGGTCCGTATCCCTTCTATGTTTCAGAGAACAAGTACCCACTGTTAACTGATAGTTTCCCAGTCAGTGATCCTCCTTTGAACCAAAAGTTAGATGCCTAGTAGATTTCTCTTTGAACTAATAGCATAAAACTTTATGGTAGGATTACAAAAACACACTATCAGAATGCCTTTAAGCCCATTTTACAAGCTGTGTCATCGACCAACTGGCGCTTGAGGCCCTTTGTGAACGGATCTGCCAGGTTCTCCTGACTTCGAACATCAACCACTGCAATTACACCTCTTTTGATAAGATCGTGTACTGCCCTGTGCTTCAACCGCACAGTCCTCTTCTTCCCATTGAAGAGGTCATTTGATGCCACCGCCGCAGTCGCCTGATTGTCACAGTATATCGGTATCGCCGGTATCTGAGCCCTAACCACTGGAAGATCATACATGAGCTCCCGAAGCCATTCTGCTTCATCTGCTGCAGTTTCAAGTGCATAGAATTCAGATTCCATGGAGGAACGAGAGAGTATAGTCTGCTTCTTCGACTTCCACGATATAGCAGCTCCACCCAAGGAAAAGACATATCCACCTGTGGATCTCTCGTTTTCTACCTCTGAACACCAGCTAGCATCACTGAAGCCTTCCACTACTGTCGGATACCCGTTGTAGTGCAGTACATATGTCTGAGTTTTCTTGAGATATCTCATCACCCGCTTCACAGCTTTCCATTGCTCAACCCCTGGGTTGCTTGTGAACCGACTCAGCATTTCCACGGCAAAAGCTATGTCAGGCCTTGTGGAAGTAGTTGCGTACATCAAACTTCCGATAACGCTAGAATACTCCAGCTGCCTGACGCTTTCCTTTGAATTTGGCTTCAGCTTCTGATCACACCTGTATGGCGTATCGATCCCTGGAAGATCCTTATACCCATAGCGTGTGAGCATCTTCTCAATGTAGTGAGATTGTGACAGTGCTACTCCAGTGTCTGTCCGGATAATCTTTATGCCCAAGATGACATCTGCATCCCCCAAGTCCTTCATACTGAACTTGGTTGAGAGGAACTTCTTTGTCTCTGTGACACAGCCTATATCCGTACCTAGGATTAGCATGTCGTCCACGTACAGACAAACGATGACTCCTCTTCCATCAGCGAACTTTATGTAAACATATTTATCCATCTCGCTGACTCTGTAGCCGTTTGACTTAATAACTTTGTCAAACTTCTCATGCCACATCTTGGGAGCTTGCTTCAAACCATACAATGATTTCACCAACTTGCAGACTTTGTCTTCAAGACCTTTGACGACAAATCCATCTGGCTGTTGTATGTAAATCTCTTCGGTCAGCTCCCCATTCAGGAATGCGGTCTTTACATCCATCTGATGTATCACCAACTTATGTATAGCTGCTAGAGCGATTAACATCCTGATGGTGGTCATCCGGGCTACTGGAGCGTACGTGTCAAAGTAGTCTATCCCCTGTTTCTGAAAAAATCCCTTGGCTACCAGCCTGGCCTTGAACTTGTCAATAGTTCCATCCGCCTTCATCTTCTTCTTGAAGATCCATTTACATCCGATGGGCTTTTCTCCTTCAGGTAGATCTACCAACACCTATGTGTTATTGGAGGTGATAGAGTCAAACTCGTCATTCACTGCCTCCTTTCAGAAGATAGCATCTCTGGTCTTCATCGCCTCATCATAGGTAAGCGGATCTGCTTCCACATGATAGGTGACAAAGTCATCTGCGAAGTCTTTCGGTCTCCTCGCTCGCTTAGCTGACGGCTCTGCGAGTTCTGGTACATGAGTTGTTTCCTCAACAATAGCTTCTTCTTGGACTACTGGCTCATATGAGATTTCAGTCTCATTTGCACCTCCATCATTTTCCGGAATGTCCGAAAGAACAATATTTTTGTCTTTTGCAAACTTGTCTTCAAAGTATTCAGCATCGCGAGATTCGATGATATGATTTGACTCAATATCAAGAAATCTCCGAGCATCACTCTTCTCGGCATACCCCAAGAAGATCGCCTTCGTAGTCCTTGTCCCTAGCTTCTGAATCTTCAGATCTGGGAGTTTCACATATGCCAGACACCCCCACACTCGAATGACATTCAAGTTAGGTCTGACTTTGAACCAGAGTTCATGAGGAGTTACGTCCGAAGTTGCATGAGGCACTCTATTTAGAATAAAAGTGGCCGTCAATGCAGCTTCTCCCCAGTAGCATTTAGGAAGACCCGCGGTTAGCAGCATATAGTTCATCATTTCTGTCAACGTTCTGTTCTTCCTCTCCGCTACTCCGTTAGATTGAGGAGAATATGGAGCAGTAGTCTCGTATATGATTCCATGTTCTCTGCAGAACGATGCGAATTCATGAGACCTGTACTCCCCACCTCGATCACTCCTTAACCTCTTGGGTTGTTGTCCAGTCTGCCGTTCAGCTTCGGCCCTGAACTCTCTGAACTTCTCGAAGGCTTCGTCTTTAGACTTGAGCAAGTAGACGAACGCGTATTTTGAGAAGTCGTCGATGAAGGTTATGAAATACTTTATCTCGGCCTTCATGGAGAAATGTTTGAAGTCACAGATATCGGAGTGCACCAACTCCAGAAGATCTGTGCTTCGATTGACCCGATGAAAGGGTTTCCTTGTGATCTTCGCCTGAGCACACACCTCACACTTCTCCACCTTACCCCTACATTTGGAGATAAGTCCTAGACTAGACATTTTGTTAATTCTTTTACAATGAATATGTCCTAGTCTATTATGCCACAACTCAAGAGAATAATCAGAAAATGCAACTGCATTAATGTCTTCAAACTGGTTAACAAGCTGAATTTTAAACATGCCTTCGGTTTGATAAGCCTTTCCGAAGTATGTTCCTTTCTTGGACATCACCATCTGACCAGCATTGATGTCCATCCTCAAGCCTGCGTTGCAGAGCAGGCTCCCAGAGATCAGGTTCTTGGCAATCGCCGGAATATGTTTTACACCTTGAAGCGTCAGAGTGTTCCCAGAAGTGAGTTTCAGTTCCACGGTCCCGATCCCCAGAACTTCAGTTTGGGCCTGGTTCGCCATGACAACCTTCTCAGATATCGGCTGGTACGTGACGAACCATTCCTTGCCTGAACAGACATGGAAAGTCGCTCCAGTGTCTATCCACCAGTCAGAGTCAACTCCCACAGTTGTGACCTGTCCGATCATAGCAACAACATTAGAAACCAATGAAACCTTATTAGGCTCACCTTTCTCTGATGGTTTAGGCTTAGATCTGCATTCACTCTTGTAGTGGCCTTTCTTGCCACAATTGTAACAAGTCACGTGGGACTTAGTCTTCTGTTGCTTGAAAGAAGGACCCTTCACTTTTAGATTAGCGAAGTCCTTCTTCTTGGGATGAGAAGCCGCCTACTTCCCCTTGGAATCTCTCGTCTGCACAAGATTGGCTTTAGCCAACTGTTTGGACAGAGTGTCCACCTTCTGTTGAGAACGCATCTCGTCCTCAACATGGATCTCTTGAAGTAGATCTCCCAAGCTAATGTCTAGCTTCTTTCTGTGCATCCTTGCATAGAAGGTACTCTATCCAGCAGAAAGTTTTGAGACGATCCCTCCGACGACAAACTTGTCGGGAAGGGGCATCTCTTCGTCTTCCAGTTTCTGACGCAGCTTCAGAAATTCCTTCACCTGTGGCAGCATGGACTTTTCGTCCTCAAAGAGCAATTTGTGATATTTTTCAACCACAAATATTTTGCTCCTGTTCTTATCTTCTTCATACAGATTTTCCACAGACTCCCATATGTCTCTGGCAAGTTCCTTCTTTGAGTAGGATTCTGCCAGGGAGTCCTCCATAGCATTCAGGATGAGAAGCCTGCAGATACTATTTTTCCTTCTCCACTTGGCTTGGAGTTTGGTAGCCGCGTTGATGGCGGCAGTAGATCCAGTGTCTGGAACAGAGGGTTCTTCCTCCAACAGAACATGATCAACATCTTTCAGTTGAAGAGTTAGGTACACCTTTCTCTTTCAGACTTGATAGTGCTCTCCATCGAACTTTTCCAACTTACAGAAGTCGGATTGGAGGAGGGAAGCATTAATGTTTTCCATCTATACGGATCTTGCTTTGAGATTGTTAGTCCCGGGGCTTGATCAAAGATGAAAAACAAATGCAATCGAGATCTGAGATGTCACACAAAAACTTTGCAGTGATCAAAACTCAAGATCTACGATGGTACAATAAATCAAATAGCCAAATTACAATCTGAAGGAGGGAAAAAGAGAAGAGAAGATCTCTCGTTCTTCCTTGCAAACGTGTTGCAATTGGGACAGAACGAGTTACAATAAAACTAGAGAAAGATGAGAAGAAGAACAATGCTGGGGTGTCAAAACACCATTGCTCAAAGCAAGATTCGCCCCACACGATCTGCTTCCAGGAACCAGCAAGTTGAAGAACTTGTGGAACGCTCGAAGTCACCTCTGTTCAGACTCCTCGGATGGACTTGCAATGGCGGCAGCAACTCTCTCTCTCTTTCTCCTTTTCTAACTTATAATTTTCGTAGTAGTCACAAAGGAGGCCAGAAGAGAGTATTTATAGAGAGAGGGTGGAAACCCTAACCGCCTCTTCAGTTATAGAAAGATTGAATCAAATTCCAAAAGATAGCAACGAGATTTAATTCAAATTCCACAAAATTAATTCAAATCCCACAAAGATAGGATCTGAATTAATTCAAATCCCACAAAGATAGGATCTGATTAAATCGCATTGATTCAGCCTTTCCATAACTGATTTATAATCTGCACAGTCAGCGGATCCCTCCATGCGACAACAGCAGCAGCCTGGCCGCATGAGCCTAATGGCCGCATGGACCGCATGAGCCGTATGGACCGCATGGACCGCATGTGCCGCATGAGCCGTATGGACCGCATGAGCCGCATGTGCCGCATGAGGCCGCATATGGCCGTATATGAGCCGCATGCCGCATAAGACCGCATGGCCGCATATGAGCCGCATGGACCGCATGAGGCCGCATGGCCGCATATGAGCCGCATTTACGCCTCATGAGCCCATGAGCCCGAGTCCGAGTCCGAGTCCGAGTCCGAGTCCGAGTCGCTAAGCCCCGTTGGGACTTAGCTCCAAGTGGAATTAATCCAAGAGAATGACAAAAGCATTAATGCTTAATCCTTGGAGCCTTATTCTTATCTCCTAGTAAAATCACCCACATGGTTCCCTCCTTAGGGTCACCACCCCATGTGCATCTCTCAACAACACAACCAAGTATATATGTTGAGATAACTCATGGTGCATTTCCGATGTGGGACTATAATTTTACAAGGCATGTTGAGAGCAAGCTCTCTCCATGTAAAGAAAGCACCAACAATCCTCAATTATAATTACATGGAAGAAAATTAGCATTGGGAGAAGAGAAAGAGAATGTGGACAAATGAAAAGGGAGGGAAAATAATCAACATTTGAAAGAGGGAAGGAAGAGAACAAGCTCCATGTGAAAGAGGGAGGGAAAAAAGGGGGGGAGGATGTATGGCGACATCTATAATGGCGCCGAGGGGGTGGCGGCCCTCTGGCGCCATCACAGATGTCGCCAAGGGGGGGGGGGGGGGGGGGGACTCCCTATGGCTTCATCTGGGATGTCGTTTCATCCCCTTTTTTGTAATTTTTCTAAAGTAACCCCCTTTCTTATAATTACCCTAAAGTTTACCCCCCCCCCCCCCCCCATGAAATTACCTCAAAATAAAACTGGCCCAACCCATAGAAAAATATCGATTTCCATGAAAAATAACCATTTTCTATGAAAAATAACCACAATCAAATATCCAAATTAATTCCGTAGAATTTTTTCCTTGAAACTTTTGTCCTAGTAAAATAATTACGTGGAATTAATTTATTTTACACATATTTTCCACCATGTAATCAAAAGCACTCTTAGAAAAATTGGTAGTAGAAATAGCTTTTGACAACATATGTGAGACTGGTGACAAAAGTTGTCATAAATTTGAATCAACATTTTTTTTTTAAAAATTGATCACTTGTTACCAAACAACTTTGGACTGTTTTTTCAAGAAAAATAAGCACAGATAACATCCCATAAGCAATTCCTAACCCAGCCTTAGTGGGTGCTTTGAGGCTTGGGTGTATAAAGTGGAGAATGTTCAAGCAACAACTTTTGGTTCATTTTTTTTTAAAATTTTTTTACAGACATATTGTATTTCAATGAAATTGCAGCCAACGTTAATTTTTTTTAATAATTTACCAAACATGCATCTCCCGCCAAACGCGAAAATTGTGGAGGGGGCCGCTGGCTTGATGGGTGTATATGTGTGTTGGTATATTATTATGTGTTTGTGTAGTGTGTGTTTGTGTGTGTTGGTCCTCGTATAATTTTCGCCAGACGGTCTGCCAGACCGTATGGTGTAAATTGTGCAGGAGAGCCGCTGGCTTGATGGGTGTAGATGTTTGTTGGTGTATCATTATGTGTTTGTGTGTGTTGGTGTAGAAATTGGACATATTAAATTTCTGCCAGAAGGTCTGGATGGAAGAGTCCTGTATTGGTAAATTTTGAAAAATTGTAACGTTCGGTGCAATTTCATTAAAATGAGGTATGCTAAAGGAAATTTTCTGTTTTTTAGATGACTGCGATACGCATAAGACTTTGTGCATGCTGTATTATATGTCTTTGGGTCCAATGTCACTCAACTCTCACCATTATTATAAATGGAAGAAATAATACGACCCATGACTCGATACACTGATCCTCCATTACTTTGACAGGATCTTATACCTCACATCGGTAACCACCAGAGTCACTCGAGTTCGATTTTTATTTAACCACAATTTTAACTTTGGACCCTATCACCCATTATACAATAGAAATAGTCAAACTGAACAAACCGAATAAGCCAAATCGCTATTCGGTTCGGTTTTGATTTTAGCTAATTTCGACTTGGGTTTCGATGTTTAGAAATTTGTTTTATTTAGTTTTGACTATTTTGGATCACTTGGAATCGAATAAATCGAATGCTCTTCCCTAAACGCAAGACATCATGATAGCACCACTTGTAGATGGGTAATCTTTCGATCTAGCAAAAGTGAGATCAATCTTAATTGTGGAGTTTAGACGTTGTGTTAAGGATGTGGTCATTACTCAAGAAATTTTTTGGGTCCAATTATTGGTGCACCAAAATAAACCCAATAGCTGTGATGCTGGAAACTAGGGGTGATAATCGATTTGGAACAGGTGATTGTGTTACAGACTCCTGGTCTGAAGGCCTACAAATTCGGTCCAAAGGCCCGCATCCATACTTGTATTTCACCACATCAGGCTCGACCCTAAGGTCCGCACCAGCACTTGTATCTCACCGCATCCGGCCTGCACTCACATTTATTCCTTCATATGGAATTAAATGTGCTTTTTCCGTTGCTCGAACCTGCAACCTTTTGGGAGGATGTGCCTTACTTTAACCTGCACTCATATATATATATATATATGGAAAGTTAACCTCTTTATAAATAATTGAATACTTGGACTTACAAACCCCTTCTGTCACTAACTACATATAAACCCTCCCTAACTAGTCTCTGCCCAGATTAGAGACATCTTCATTTATGCTTTTCTCTAAGCCTTCGATCGAGTTCTTCGTTCCCTCAAATACTCTCATGTTCCTCTCCCGTCAGATGTGCCACACCGTACACTGGAGCCGAATCCTCGCCTTAGAATAAAGCAGCGTATTCTTCCTCTTGAGCTCTTCCATTTCTTCGAACACCTCCTTCAAACTTCTGAAAGCTAGAAAGCCTAGCCCCAGAACCTGACACTGTCTAAGCCACAGATCGCTGCTGAAGGTATATTGAAAGAAAAGGTGGCCTTGGATCTCAGGAACTAAGTTGCAAATCGGACACTTTTGATCCTCCATCTCTAGCCCGAACTTGATCATTCTGTCTCTAGTGAGAAGCCAATTCATCGCTGCTTTGTATAGACAGTAGTTGAATTTAGGGAGACTCCTTGGTCCAAATGTGGTCGGTCCACTTAGACTTGGCGTTAACTACACTGAATTTTTCGTAGGCCTTCTTCAGTGAGAACTTCTCCGTATCAGATTCTTCCCATCTCCAGTGATAGTTGCCGCCTTCCCTCTCTATTTGAATCTTATTTATCCTCCCCTCCCATCTACTGATATTAGAACCTTGTTGAATAGCCCATGACCCGTTCTGAATGAGGGAGCTTACCTTCTGCTGCTTGTTTCTGATACTGCGGACATCTAGTTCATCACTCTCGGCGATGCTCTGATGATCGATCCAAGGGTCCGTCCACATGTTGGTGAGGGATCCATCATGAATAACTCTGCAGATGCACGTCTTCAACCTCGACCTCTGCGTGAGAATGGATTTCACCGTTACTGAGAAATTGGAGTTACTTTGGGCTTCCCATAAACTATCGTTCTTTAAATATTTGCTTTTCATCCAGCTAGTCCAATAGGAGTTCCCATCAAGCAAGCTCCACGATAACTTAAGTGCTGCCATCTCCTTGAGGGTGGAGAGTGATCGGAGACCCACTCCCCTTCTTCTCTAGGTCTACATAAGTCTTGCCATGCTATCGCCTGGATCCTTCCTCTCCACACGAATCTAGCACAGAGACTTTCGATCTTCTGGAACGTCTTCTTAGGCAGAAGAAATACTTGGAGCCAATACGCTATCATAGAGTTTACAGCCGCTCTAAATAGCTCGATACGACCTCCGAAGGACAGGAGTTGGGCCTACCATCCCTCTAACCTGCTCTCCACCATCTGAATGAGATTGTTGCAGTCTGAATGCCTGACGTAATTTGATGCAAGCGGGACCCCTAGGTAACGAATTGGGAGAGCTCCGATCTCCATCTGAAGTTTGTTAGCCCATCTTTCCTTCTCCGAGCAAGTCCAGTTAAAGAACAGTGAGCTCTTCTCCCTATTCAATCTCAGCACAGTGACAACCTCGAACTTGCTCAGAATGACTTGAAGGCATTGAATCTGTCACGACCCGCACCCTAGAGTAAGGGCACGAGACGTGGGTACGTCCAGCCTATGCCGCAGCGTCGGCGGTAGAACGCTGTCCTAGGTCACAACATCTAACAATATAAAGCTAAACAGTTTATACTCCCCGAATGGGAGTGACATAGCAGAATGTAAACTCAATCACAACTAAGGAAGAAGAAGCACGATATAATATAGAACTCAAGGAAAATACAGATGATCAAATAGTCTAAGATAACATCTCAGCAAATATCCAGAATACAAGTCTCAGCTACTGAATATGAAAGAATATATACATCCCAGATCTCAAAGACAGAATATAAAGTCTAACTAAACTAGTCTCAAGACAACATAAGTAAGATAAAGCCTAACTAAGCTAGTCTAGGCAATAGGGGGAATGTCCTCAGCTAGAGCTGGGTCCTCCTGAGAGTCCAGCTCACAAGTGTCGTCTAGGGCTGCCCCGTAGAAGGTATCCACACAGGCCTCCTCCTCGTCCTCTGTAATATTTTCAACAGGTCCAGTCAGGACAAGAGCAAGCACAATACGTCTCAACAGATCATAGCAGGTTAAAAAATATAAACATGCAGTAGAGTAAGATACAGGAAACTGAAAGGAAGTACATGATGTAAAAGAAGGAGAACTGTAAGTAAATAGCTACTGTATATAGAGAACTAATAGTGACTAGTGATGTAGAGTACATGATAGCACATGTGAACAGGACAGATTAGCACATGATCTACACTAAAGAGTTTTACATGATCTACACTACTATGGAATTGTTCACATGACTATTAGCACTCCCCCGTTCCCCAATTAATACACAAGGATCTAAGCAGGTTATGTTATTATACAGGATATCACATGAAGGCCCATGAAGGGTGCACATGATAGTATACATGAGGGCTCCGTGAACATGAGAGTATATGATTCACAAGAGTATACATGTATGGTAAAAGTACAGGAGTACATGATGAAAGTGAAACGCACATGACACAATGTACCCGATGCTCCCGAGGGGGATAACATCGCATGAAGAGATCCATATAGTACTAATCCGTAATAATGTCGTGACAGCATCAAGTAAAGTAATTTAAAGCAAGAATATAATTCTAAGCAGGATATGAAATGATCAAAGAATGTACTCGTCTGGTATCTGAGTGTCCAGATGAAATGTACTGTCCGAGGAGAGGTGTCTGGCTCCTAATCAGAACAGCACAAGTCACAAAAAGTCCAAAATGATATCAAGATGCAATGTAATGCATTCTAAATGAATTTAGGTCAATCTAGGCCAAAGTCAACTCTTGGTCAACTCTGGTCAACCCTAGAAGTCAAACTAGGCCAACTATGGTTAAACTAGGTCTAACAAGTCTAAATTAGTCTATACTAGTCTACATTAGTCTATACTAGGTCACTCAAGCCTACACTAGCTAGTACACAACACTACAAGGCTATCCAAGCCAACTACACATGTTAGTTGGCATTCAAACATACCCTTAGGCAATGAGCCATAGCTATAGGCTATAGGCTACCTAATATATGCATCACATGGATATATATACATACATATTTTATATTGCATTCCTATACATTACCTATATATATACATTACATATAGGTTATAGTACAATTCATTAGGAAACATCACACACACACACATATATATATATATATATATATATATATATATATATATATATATATATATATATATATATATATATATATAGGCTCAATACACTATATATACATTAACTATATATAGATACACTACATAAATTGATATATACATATAATATACATTATGCATATGTATATAGAGAGAGGGAAGGCATGTGTGTATATGTAGAGAGTGAGAGACAATGTGTGTGTGTCTATGTGTCAAGAGAGTGTGTGAGATAGTGAACAGTGAGTGTAACAGTGAGGAACTATTCTGAGAACAGTGAAGGGTGTGTGTGTAGGTGAGTGTGTGTGAAACTAGGCTAGGTGAGTGACTGAGTGTGTGTGATAGAAAGTAAAATAGTGTGTGTGTGTGTATATACAAGTGAGTGTGTGAGTGTGTAGGGTGTACAGAATTTGTAAAACAGTATGTGACTGTGACAGTAACATGGAAGGGAAGGAAAGGAACCCAATTCATTCCTGTCAGTCCCTTAAATCAATACAAAACTTCTAAGTCCTATTTTGAAATCGATTATCAACCAAACAACCCCAAAATCGAACCATAGCTATAACACATGTAGGAGAATAACATTAGAGTATAAAACAACAATTAGCATCAGTTAAGTGGGCTTAAATTGCTGCCAAAGTTCAATTTATTAAACTAGAAAATATACAGGAATAGCATGTATCAGGAACTTAGGGAAAATTTAAAATACAAATCAAAAACAAACTAAAATTCAAATTTAAAGGTTGGTAATTCAATTACATGATGCAAGTGTGTCCCAGGGTCCAACACGTGTCCACCACAATGACACAAACGTGTCCAAAAGCAATTAAACCCAATACCAATACACAGGATACTGCACAGCAGTGCACTGTCTCGTGCGTGTGTGCACCTAGGTCTAGGACATGACACAGGTGTCCAAGTGTCTCGTGGTCGTGTCCCTAGGTTCGCCTAGGGTTAGTCTAGGTTTCTAGGTGCCTGCACGGTGTCAAAGTGTCCCCGTGTCCAAGCTACAGTCGCGTATCAGATCCCGAATATTCGACTGATACAGTCAGTGAAATCCCAGTACGGGCAGGAGAACGTGTCCGACACGACACGAGGGCATCTCCAACTTAGAGGACCTCGTGTCAGTCATTGCCCCTTGGCCCACGCCAAGTGGCATGACCTGAGTCGCCGTGTCCAGTGAGGAATCCACCCCGAGAGGCAGAACAGTGTAGCCCGCACACGCGCGACGTGTCCAAGTGTCCAATGCAACACCAAAACGATACGACACAAGCTCAGACACTTAGGAACCCCTAAGCGACACCAAAACTTAATTTCCTATGCAAATACTTCCCAAAAATTAAATCGAAATGCCCTTTGGGGCATTTCATCAAACACCTAAACCAATGGCTGATATGTGTCCATTTAGGATACGAAATGGACACAAAAACTAGGTCTAGGCATACCTACAGTTAGGGTAGACCTAGGGCTCTCTAAATATGCAAAGAAACTGGAATTTTAATGGTGTTTATAGAGCTTTACCTATTGGTGTCCAAAAGCAAGAAAAGCCTCAAATGGGGGATTCTCCTTGCTAGCAAACTTCTTTAAATTGCTCACAAACTGAGATTGAACACCACAAACAGCAAGTATACTAAAATTAGGATCTAATGCAATTGATTTGAGGGGAAAAGGAGATAAAATGGAATTTCTATGAATTATTGAAGATGGAGACTTACTTCTTTCTAAAACTTAAGAAATTCTAAGGAGGCTAGCCCTAATTTCTAGGAGACTATTTATAGGGTGGGAATCCCTAGGCTAAGTGTTGGCCGGCCACTAGTAGATTAGGGTTAGGTTAGGTTCACATGGTATTGAGCTTTGGGCTTAATCACTAATCATGACTTGTGAAGTCACAAGTCATTAATAAATTCTCTATTCTAAATCCTATCTCCAAATTGATTCTATTAACTAGAATATGGTGAACTTAATTTAACCTAGGGTTTCATAATCTAACAAAGTCACTAAAACTAGGTTTAGGTTCTAGGCTAGTCTACAAGATCCAAACTAGTCTCAAAATCAACATACCATTTATCAGTTTAATTAATCAATATTAAAATCACATAAATTCCAATAAATCTAAATAATTCACAATAATTCCAAATAAATCCCAAAAATTCAAAAATGACCAAAATACCCTCAAGCTAGAAATGTGGTAGTGACAAATCTACCCTCCTTAAAAGAATTTCGTCCTCGAAATTGAAAGGCGAAATGCAACTGATGAGAAGGATAGAAAGTATACCTCACGGTCCAAAAAGATAAGGGTATCGCTCGCGCATCTCATCCTCCCGCTCCCAGGTAGACTCTCCTGGAGAACGATGTCTCCATGCGACGCGTACCAAAGGTATCACTTGGTTCCTCAGAATCTTCTCCCGTCGATCCAGTATCTCCACTGGCTGCTCTGGATAGCTGAGAGAAGGCCCAACCTCAATCTCCGAATGATCGAGCACATGGCTAGGATCAGCTACGTACCGTCTCAACTGTGATACATGGAATACGTTGTGGACCCCCACTAGTACAGGTGGCAAGTCTAGCCTGTATGCCACGTCACCGACTCTTTCACTGATAACGAAAGGGCCGATGAAGCGCGGGCTAAGCTTCCCGCCTCCACCAAAACGTATCGTACCACGAGTCGGAGATATCCTCAAGAAAACCTGGTCTCCAACCTAATCACAAGCAAGGTCTCAATTATTAAATAATCAAACATGATCAAAATCACAAACAAATAACCTAAATCTAATCCTACTCTAATCTGTACCTCAAACTCTAAGGGCCTCCGGTGGCTATCGGCCCAGTGCCGATGTCTGTCCTGCACTACCCGAAGTCTGTCCCTGATGAGCTTCACCTTCTCGGCTCCGTCAACAACCATCTCTGGCCCCAGTAAAGCTCGCTCACCAACATCATCCCAAGATAAGGGTGTACGACACCTATGCCCGTACAGAGCCTCGAAAGGTGATATCTCAATGCTGGCCTGGAAACTGTTGTTGTAAGCAAACTCCACCAAATGTAGATGATCCTCCCAGGAACCTCCAAAGTCCAGGACGCACGTCCACAGCATATCCTCAAGTGTCTGAATAGTCCTCTCTGACTGTCCGTCCGTCTGGGGGTGGTATGCGGTACTAAACTTGAGCTGAGTGCCCAAGCTAGTCTGCAGACTCCTCCAAAAATGGGAAGTAAAGCGACTATCCCAATCTAAGACGATGCTGACCGGAACTCCATGAATCCTGACTATCTGCCGCATATACATCTCTGCAAGCCTCTATGTAGACGTACCCACCTTGAATGGCAAAAAGTGGGCCGATTTGGTCAACCTGTCAACGATGACCCAAATCGCGTCTTTTCCCCCTGGTGTACGCGGCAATCCAGATACGAAATCCATAATGATATGCTCCCATTTCCACTCGGGAATGGGCAGCGGCTGCAACAATCCACCGGGCCTCTGCCTCTCTGCCTTGACCTGCTGACAGACCAAGCACCTAGCTACGAAGCGAGCCACCTCTCGCTTCATCCCGTACCACCAAACATGCTCCCTCAGATCTCGGTACATCTTGTTGGCACCAGGGTGTATAGAGTACTGAGATCTGTGGGCCTCCTGCAAAACCTGCTTCCTGAGCTCTCCGCTGGGCACACATAACCTGGAACCATGCCTCAAGGTACCATCCTCTGCAAGAGAAAACTCGCCATCCAGTAATCCTGCTCGAACCTGCTCTCGGAGACACCGCAGAGCAACGTCCTCAAACTATGCCGACTTGATCCTCTCCACAAAGTCTGACTGAATCTGCATGCCCCACATCTGCATCTGCACTCCGGACACGATCATCTCAATCCCAAGGCTCTCCAAATCTGCAAGCAAGTGACGGTCCATGGTCAAACACATGGCTGTCGGATACCTACTCAAGGCATCGGTAACCACGTTGGCCTTTCCTGGGTGGTACTGAAGTGATATGTCGAAGTCTTTCATCAACTCTAGCCATCTGTGCTGCCTCATGTTCAGCTCCTTCTGAGTGAACACATACTTTATACTCTTGTGATCTGTAAAAATCTCCACCCGCTCCCCATACAGATAATGCTTCCACAACTTCAGAGCAAATATCACTGCTGCAAGCTCCAGGTCGTGGATAGGGTAGTTCTTATCATAGGGATATAATTGCCTGTAAGCATAGGCAATCACCTTCCCATGCTGCTGCAAGACACAATCCAGCCCCTTCCCTGAAGCATCACTATAAATAGTGAATCACCCTGATCCTGAAGGTAATGTCAGAATCGGAGCTGTCGTAAGTCGCTTCTTCAACTCATCAAAAGCTGCCTGACACTCCTCTGACCAAACAAACTCAGCATTCTTCCGGGTCAACCGAGTCAACGGCTCTGCAACCCGGGAGAAATCCTGCACAAATCTCCTATAATATCCTGCCAGTCCCAGGAAACTCCTGATCTCTGCCACTGAAGTCGGCACTGACCATGCCTCAACTGCTACGATCTTTTTGGGGTCAACTGAGATACCATCTCCAGTCACCACATGCCCCAAGAAGTCCACCCGGTCCAAGAAAAACTCACACTTGGAGAGCTTTCCGTAAAGCTGCTCTTTTCTGAGAGTCTCCAGCACTATCCTCAAATGCTCCTCGTGCTCCTCCTCAGTCTTAGAATATACCAAGATGTCGTCAATGAACACCACCACAAACTGATCCAGGTACTGGTGGAACACCTTGTTCATTAGGTTCATAAACACTGCTGGTGCATTGGTTAGCCCAAACGGCATAACCAAAAACTCAAACTGCCCGTACCGCGTCCTGAAAGTGGTCTTGGGAATATCATCTCCCTTCACCTTCACCTGGTGATATCCCGACCTCAGATCAATCTTGGAAAATATCCGAGCTCCACTCAACTGGTCAAAAAGATCGTCGATCCGCGGCCATGGGTATCTGTTCTTGATCGTGAGGTTGTTGAGTGCCCTGTAGTCAATACACATCCGTATTGACCCATCCTTCTTCGGCACAAATAACACTGGTGCACCCCATGGCGACGAACTCGAACGGATGAAGCCCTTGTCCTGTAGCTCATCCACCTGCTTCTTCAGCTCTACCAACTCACTATTGTTCACCCGATAGACATGCTGAGAGATGGGTTCCGCTCCTGGAACCAAGTCTATCGAGAACTCAATATCTCTTTCTGGTGGCAATCCAGGCAACTCCTCTGGAAAAACATCCATATACTCTGCGATCAAGGGGTATGGAATCGTCTGCTCCTCAACCGAGACTCCGCAGAAGACTCCGCAGAAGACTCCGCTGCTCTGCTCCGCCTGACGTCTGGAGTACTCGAACTCTGGCTCCCCCGGCGCTCTGAAGAGAACTCTACCCCCTCTGCAATCAATGCTGGCGTGGTGCCTGCTCAACCAGTCTATACCGATTGTCACGACCCGTACCCGCTTTTCGGATACGAAGCGTGTCCAAGCCCAGCTACGTATCGAACGGACTATAGCCCATCTCGAATACGTAAACGCTGTCAAAGCTATGGTTTCTGCCAAATCATGGCAATGCAATCTATATCTCAATCCATAATAAGAATATGAAATATGAATAAACACTATGGGTCGTGGTCTGCAGCCCACTAGCATAAATGTTCGATAAGACACTAAAAGAAATAACAAGAGTCTACAACTAAAACAAGGAACAAGATATCCCATGATAAGGAATGAAAAGCACGAGCGGATAATAAACACAATAACGATACCTAAATCCTGCAAGAACCGCAAATCCTCTGTTATCCAGAACTACTAGCTAACTCCAGGCAATCGCTAAACCTGAGGAGATCATCAGGTCCTCAGAGGACATAGCAAGATACATAATATACATGTCTATCTAGCAGTTTTATCATGCACAAAAAATAAGCAAGAAAGAACAAGAACAAGAACAAGACAAATGACTATGAACACGAACACGAATACGAACACTAGAACAACTACGCATAATGAACTACCGGACGAACGAAATATGATAATCAATGGAAGAATCAAACCCTCGTCCCGAGTGTGGACTCTCTGGTTTAAACTAAGCGCTAACCCTCGTCCCGAGTGTGGACTCTCTGGCTAGCTCACGGCAAGACACCCTCGTCCCGTGTGTGGACTCTCTGGTGTAAATGGTCAACCCTCGTCCCGTGTGTGGACTCTCTGGTGCCATTTGATCATGACAAACACCCTCGTCCCGTGTGTGGACTCTCTGGTGCACCAAACAACCCTCGTCCCGAGTGTGGACTCTCTGGTTGTATACAACGATAATCAAGGCTATGGCAGTTCACTACACGCAACCGTTCTATGACACGACTCAAGCAAGGTACTGACGAGAACTCCAAATGTGAAACACAAGGCCAAAACATGAACATGGCTATAAACAATAAAAATAACTCCATAAAACAACACGAAAAGCACATGTCCATAAACAATCAAATGACTGAAAAACGAAAGGAAATGCATGTAAGTAAAACTGTAGAGGAAGGCAAGGTATACTTGCCTGGAGGTTGCACGCAGATCCAACAAATATATAGTCAACCGATAAACCACGAAGTCCAAGTCATCACAAATGTCTCCGAAAGCTGAAATAAACAATGCCAACAGTCTTAGAACAGTCAAATTAGCTAGGATTGCCTGTCCTTAAGTCCAATTCTGGACACGGGGGCAAAACGTTAATTTCGGGCAAAAACGAAGTCCGCCGTTAGACCCGTTTTGCACCGAAAAGCGTGCCAGAGTCAATGGTCTCTAAAGTCATCAAACTATCTGTCTACAGATCCAGTTTTTTGATACGAACCCAACCGTATGTCCAGAGTTGGATTCCGACGGGCCGTGCACAAAATTGCCCGTTGAGTCGGACCGTGGGGCCCGCGAAACGGTGATTTTCTCAACTGTCTCAGAATTGGACCAAACTTGGCATATATGACCAGAAAAATGATACGGTTCTATTGGCACAAGTTTTGTCTCGATCTGACGAGTGTGTACAAAGTAATTGGGAAATTTGCAAAGTGCACGATACGGTGAATTTTGACGGATACGTATCAAATTCGTCGCGCACACGCGACCAATTTGAATTCCGTCAAAGTCCACACGACCACGCAGCTGTTATGCCACTTTCGACGCCTTCGGTGCGCGACCACGTCGTCCCGATTGGCGTGACGCACGTCGTGTGGAACAATTTTAATGTTTTGAAAACAGATTTTTGGAAAACTTTGGGATTCGATTTCTCGACGCATAGTCGATGATTTCAAATTTTGCAAAAAGGGTTGTGAAGCCCTATATGGTGTCTAGGACTGTCTTTAAAAAGTTTTTCTAAAATTATACTGGATCGATCGAAATCGATCCTCGAACAGAGCTGTTTGGGACTGGGTTTCGTTCTGTTTTGGTCAAATTTTTGTCGATCTTCGGGCTCGTTTTACGATGCCCATGACGCAAAACAAAACAAAATATCTGGAAGGGGTCATAGAGGGTTACGTCGTCTCTCCATGGAGACTTACGGAATTGAAAATGGTGGTTCCTACGTCGAGAGGGATGTAATCGAAGTGTCGTACCTGGATACGCTGTCGTTCCCCTATTTCGCGCGCGCTGTCTGCTCGGGTGCGCGCGACGGCCGTTAGTCTCCCTCCGGCGACGCACTACCGTCGGGGAGGTCGCCCAGTACTGGCGAGGGTCGTGGGGGTGCGCACGACGGATTAGGGTTTCAGTTTTTCGTGGACCTTTGAAGCTCTCGGGTGCGGTATATATAGGTCGGGTGACCTGGGCGCTCGGGTGTGGGAACTTGTAGTCTGTTTGTTTGGGTTTGCTTGCAGGAAGAACCCCTGCTGAGGGGCTTAGTTGGGCCTGTGGGGATGGGCCAGGCTCGGGCCATCCATTGTTTGTTGGTTCAAGGCTTAGGCCGGCTGAGAGCAGTGCTGATATAAGTGTAGCTCCATCTAGTGCATGGGTTGAATGCCTAAGGTATTTAATGATTTTATAAGTTGTTGAACTGTCAAACCCAAGCCCAGTTGATATCTCATCCTTGTATAATACCCTAGCTGACCCAACTAGCAATTCACCTGTGGTAAGCTCGGCCTGTGGGTCTGCCTAGCTGGGCTGGCCTCTATGGGCTGGGTTGGGATTTCCTTATCAATTAATTAATATATATCTATTTATATATTTATATATCCACATACACACATGTTCTATTATATATATTCGTGTATACATACACATGTACATATACAAATATTTATATATACACATATACCCATATACGAATATTTATATATAGACGTATACACAAACACACACATATAATTATTTATATAAATGTATGTATACATGCACACATATACAATATCTATTTATATAATATATATAAACTCATATGCATTTATATATATAATGTATATTTATATATAAATACACATATACAATATCTATATATACATACATTTACATTCACACATATCTAATTCTTATTTGACAATAAAATAATATAACCAATAAAATAATAGTATTAAATAACAATTCCAATAAAATAAATAATAATAACAAAATTTAATATACCAATAATAGGCATTGCATCTATTTGAAATATGTCTACATGGGTGTATTTGATCTCACTGCATGCCTACCCGGGTTCAGGTTTAGTTTGGGTCCAGATCGGACTAATTGGTGCAGCCGGTCTCCTACAAGTCTACAATATAATAATAGTTAAATAATTAGATTATTTATAGGGTCGTGTCACAACTTAGTCTGATTTTCCTAGTTACGACCTCCCTACGGCTAGGTTTCCCCGGGCATGGCTAGTACAGTAGTCAAGGCACACTGCTCCATCTCCCGTGCCACAAATCCTAGTCGTCTAGTACTTCAAAACTCAACTATGGCTAGAGTCATCTACCGAAATAATTAACTAAATAATTATTTAAAAAAATCATAAAATTCCCATTTAAATCAATTAAATAAAATAAAAAAAATATTTTAAAATTTTTCAGGAAGGGGAGCTACACCGATTACTATATCGTAGTTCGACAATGGCATTACGAGCAGGCTCACCTCCAACTCACGGCCTCCCAAGACAACACTTCGACCCTTACAAACATCACTCACGAGGATAATGCCACCCCCGGTCGTGATCTTGTAAGTCCTTGGCAACGATTCAGCTATGATACCGTGTCTAATCGCAAAAGATACTGATATGAAGCTATACGAAGCACCGGAATCGAATAATGCAAAAGCTGGACTGGAGTCGAGAACCGAACCTGCGATCAGCTCTCCGATGGCCTCCGTATCCTCTGCTGCCATGGCGAATCCTCGTCCCTGCTGGCCTCCCCCGGCCTACTGCTGGTGCTGAACAAATCTCTGCTGCTGCGTCGGCAGGGCTGGTCCCCTCTGCTGGCCCGCTGGAGCCTTGGCTCCTCCTCCCTGAGCTGCTCGTCCCCCAGACCTAGCACAATCCCTCAGCTGGTGATCTGCCGCTCCGCAAAGAAGGCACTTCCCGAGCCTCTTCCTGCACTCGTGCCATCCATGCCCTGGCTTTTTGCAGAATGTGCAACTGACTGTCTGCTGCCTGGGTGCCTGATGCTGAATCTGCTGCTGGTGAACTGGCCTCTGCTGGATTGGGTACGGCTGGTACTGCCTCGACTGCTGGTGCTGAAAGTGAGGCCTCTTGGCCTGGCCTCCGCTGCTGCTACCTCCAACTGGGTCTTGTCCCTTCTTGAGCCTAAGCTCAAGATCATCCTCTGCCAATAAGGCTCCCGTCAAGATCTCCTCAAAAGTGGCATCCCTGTTGCCCTTGGTCAAGGACTTGACCTCCTTGACCAGACCCTTCCGGAACCTCTGGGCCTTCGCCGTCTCGTTCAAGCCCTCTACGAATCTGTCGAGGCGGCCGAACTCCGCAGCGTACTCCTCCACTGACAGGCTCCCCTGAACCAAGCTCTCGAACTACGACTCCAAGGCTCGAAGCGCTGAATCTGAAAAGAACTTCTTCTTGAAGAAGCCCTTGAACTCCTCCCAAGTCTGCCCAGCTACCCCCACCCTGGGGTCTGACTGATACCAGGTACGAGCAAGATCTCGCATCCGGCTAGCTGCTGCCTCAATATGGAGATCTGCCGGTATCCGGGCCAGGCGGAAGATCTCCTCTATATGCTCGATCCACTCGTCAGCATATAGGATCCCCTCTGTCCCCAGGAAGTCTCTGGGGCTCATCATCTGGAACTGCTCTATCCCCGGTGTCCTCGGCTGCTGAACCACTGGTCGAACTGCGACTGTCGTAAGGGCCAACTCTATGCCCCTGTCCTGTTGTAAAACTCCTAAATTTCTACTATTTTTTTAAAATAAATTTGATACTGATTTTTTTGTATATTGTACATCGCGCGCAAAATTTTGTTTTTCGTTATTGCTCGACTAGTACGACTATGTGCGAGCGTACTTATTTTTGAAATATATTTTTTCTATTTTATAGTTTCGAAATAATATAGATAATAATTATTTTTAGCTATCGTGCCTAAATTTTCAAGTTTATGATTTTAATTATGAAAAGCCTTTCATTTATACAGATATAATATAAATAATTTTCCTATAAAATAGTATATTAGAAAAGTATATTTATGTAAATATTATTTGGACATACATATATATTTCGTAATTATTTATTAGTTTATTTTTAAATAATAATGTAATTTTTGAAATTATTATTATTAGTATTTTTGGAAAATATATTTTGAAATTATTGTGGCGATTTAAATCTTGATTTGATTTTATGGATTTATTTAAATAGTTAAATTAATATATATATATATATTTGAAATTTGATTGATTTTAAACTAAATGATGTAATTCAATTAGATTTAAATTGATTTAGATTTGGATGGAAATTTATTGAATTTGATTTAAAATAAATAGAGGAATTATCTAAAGGGATTTGTAACTATCATAATCCTTATCTAAATAGTGGCTTCCACCTCCTATATAAGGAGAGGCTCATTATTCTCTATTCTATTAATTTTCTCCACCTACAAATGTGTTTGTGCATCGTGTCCGTGCACATCAAGCCATATCCATTCACTTCTTCTATTTTTCAGCCAAATTGATTAATGATCTCATTAAAGAAATTCTCTTTTTCCTTCCATCTATTTTCTCTTATCACAAATTCTTACTATCCTTTTACCGATCAACCAAGTCCGTCTATCCTAGTAGTCCTTAAATTTCGAGTACGAAAATTTTCAAAGGTGGGTAGATTTGTAACTCATCTTCCCGAAATTATTATTTTTTAAATTATATCTATATATTTTAATTTCGTGTTTAAAAGTAATTTTCGTAAAAATTTTGTAAAAGATATTTTGTGATTACTTTTGTTACCAAAAACTAGTTTTAAATTAATGGTTTGAAATAATGTTTCTAAAAAAAAATATTCTCAAATTTTTATTTGAAATATAAAATATATTTTTATTATTTTTGGTCTTCTAAAAATTGATTTTTTAAAAAAAATGCGCGATAAAAGTTTTTTTTTGTCTATTTATTTTTAAATAACGATTTGGATTTATAAAAGTAAGTTTTATAATATTTAATGACATCGAGTATTATTTTGATATGTTAATCAGTTATTTGAATATATTTGAATTTATTTAAATTATCTTGATGGTTATCAACTATACTTTAAATTATGTTGATAATTTAAATATTGTTTAAAATACTTACGATGACTAATTGGAGCATTACGATTTGTCTAATCTAGATTTGAAATATTATTTGATTAAATGATTTATTTATTATTTGATTTAAATTATTTTGATAAATATTAGATATTATTTTAAAGTTATTATGTTGAGTTTGATTTGGATTTGGATTCATATGATTTGAATTATTTGATAATATAGAATAATACTTAAAGTTATTATGGTGATCATTTAAAGGTTTGCAATCAAATTGATTTATTTTTTTAAATAATTTATTTGATTTAAATTTATGGGAAGATTTATCCATTAGAAATTCTTATCCTATTGGAATCATATCTAGCATTAATTAGATCTTTTTTATTTAAATCAAATCCTATCTAATTTAGGAGATAAATCTGAAATAAATACCTATATAAACCCAATACATCCCCCTTCTATCAGCCATAATTCGAAATTATTTTTAGTCCAATAGAAACTCTAAAATTCGTCATTAGAATTCAGTCCCGCTTTTTAGCAGCAAGAGCAACTTGGAACGACGATATCTCCTAGCTCCGAATTCCGTTTTGCCTCCAGTTTTTTTTTAAAAGAAGCGTATCGAGGTAAGGTTTCCAAAAACATATTTTAATAGAGAAAATTCGTTTTGTAGATTTCTACAAAACTTTTTGAGTATCTAGTGTCCCAAAAATAAACGTGTTTCAGTATTTTTGCGATTTCGGGAGATTCCGGAAACGAAAATGCGATCCATTTAGTTTTTCGGAAAGCTAATACAAAAACCTATACAATATCCTAACTTCAAAATTTATTAAATAAATGTAATAGGTGCAGTATTAATTATAATTAGATAATAGACTATTTTCAGCATCTGATGTTGTTCCAGCACCTTCCTCTTTGTGCGCTGTTGTTGATTCGTCACCAGGACATCATCTTACCCCACTCGGACATCATGCAAGACACCTTGCTTTTACTGTTTAATTTTTTGTTCAATATCATGCATGTTTTATTTCTTGTTCTTCAAAACCATATGTAGTTGCAAATTATTATACTTTAGTTTTCTTTATGCACTTGGCCTAGAGTTAAGGAACCACCTTTGTTTGTGCCACATTCATTGACTCGACACATGTGTGCCACGATGTCACGTGTCTCATATAGATTCGGACTTGCGTACCGACCGTACATCGGTGCGTACAGGACGAGCGTTAGGATATAACTGCTAATATAGTTGTCTAGAAGACTTAGCGGTTATTAGAAATATCGTAGTGTAGATTTAGCACGAGTAGTACATGGGGAGGGTGAAGACAGTTATTAGGCGCAGGGGCTTTCACACATTTACTTTTCTCTAGCTGCCATTTGTGACTCAGCCGAGAGCTAGTGTGCCGTGCACTTATTTACTTTTCTCTAGATGCCACTAGTGCCTCGGTTGAAACACAAATGTGTCATGCATTTACTTTCCTCTAGCTGCCATTAGTGACTCACCCAAGAGCTAGTGGCCGTGCATTTATTTTTCTCTAGATGCCCCTTAGCTCTCACTCGAGTGCTAATGGGCCGTGCATTTACTTTTCTCTAGACGCCACTAGTGCCTTGGTTGAAACGCTAACGCGCCGTGTTTCTAGTCTCGAGAGCCCTTGTGTGGAACGTTGTCTTCAAAGTGCATTTTCACATATAATGGTTAAGGACCTTTATTTGTTTAGTCATATATATACTTTTATGTTGAGCTTCTATTATTCAGTTATTGGCATGATATTATGTGTCTTGTTACGTCCCTCTGAGGACCTGGTTATCTCGCTAGGTGTGTGCTTTTATCTTACGCAGGTGTTCTAGCTCTAGCCGTGATCATCGCTATATCTTTGAGGATGATTGCAATTGGATCGTCTTCGCTTCGCTCGCCAAACTTATTTCATTTTCCATGTATTTCGTCCTTTGCTTGTGGGTGGTGGATTTATCTCCGCCCAACATATTGTACAAATACATTTTCATAGATGATTATATGAATTCTTTATTTTTCTTTATTTGTGGATGAGATTAGTTGTTATGGTTTCTACTGCATATTACAGCTTATGTATACATACAAGGCCATGTACTTCGTATGTATACAACTGGCATGTCTACGTTTCTAGTCCTACATATTTTGGGACTGGGCCGTTACACCTGTCGAGCCTGCTGCCGGTCCATGAACTGCTGGAAGTAGGAGAACATCTGTGCCGCATCCACGTATCCTGTAGGCGGCGGCTGCTGGAAAGGCATCTCTGTGATGACTAGGTCCTGCCTCCGAGCCGGTGGAGGCATACCCCCTGCTGCTGCTGCTGGAGTCTCAATACGAACAGAGGTGGCAGGAGCTGCAGTCTCCTGGCCCTGCTGTACTGGCTGAGAGGTAGCATTCCCCTCTATAGCATCCCCATGAATGGTACGCTGCGACCGAGTCTCTACCATCCTGAAGATAGACCAACAAGAGTATCAATTTCTGAGAAAGAAGCGATATAACAAAGGCGGACAATTAAAATTCAAAAAGAATCACTTGACAATAAGGATTTAGATGGCAATAAAAGAGTTTTTCCTAGTGTGATTGAGTACCTTGAAAACTAATGTCCTATATCCTACTGCAGGCTGTAGTGATACTCTGGTTCGAATACCACTGCACTTCTAGTCTAGACCTGCATGGGCCACCACTAAAAACATGTCACGATCCGCACCCTAGAGTAAGGGCACGAGACGTGGGTACGTCCAGCCTACGCCGCAGTGTCGGCAGTAGAACGCTGTCCTAGGTCACAACATCTAACAATATAAAGCTAAACAGTTTATACTTCCCGAATGGGGGTGACATAGCAGAATGTAAACTCAATCACAACTAAGGAAGAAGAAGCACGATATGATATAGAACTCAAGGAAAATACAGATGATCAAATAGTCTAAGATAACATCTCAGCAAATATCCAGAATACAAGTCTCAGCTACTGAATATGAAAGAATATATACATCCCAGATCTCAAAGACAGAATATAAAGTCTAACTAAACTAGTCTCAAGACAACATAAGTAAGATAAAGCCTAACTAAGCTAGTCTAGGCAATAGGGGTAATGTCCTCAGCTAGAGCTGGGTCCTCCTGAGAGTCCAGCTCACAAGTGTCGTCTAGGGCTGCCCCGTAGAAGGTATCCACACAGTCCTTCTCTTCGTCCTCTGTAATATTTTTAACAGGTCCAGTCAGGACAGGAGCGAGCACAATACGTCTCAACAGATCATAGCAGGTTAGAAAATATAAACATGCAGTAGAGTAAGATACAAGAAACTGAAAGGAAGTACATAATGTAAAAGAAGGAGAACTGTAAGTAAATAGCTACTGTATATAGAGAACTAATAGTGACTAGTGATGTAGAGTACATGATAGCATATGTGAACAGGACAGATTAGCACATAATCTACACTAAAGAGTTTCACATGATCTACACTACTATGGAATTGTTCACATGACTATTAGCACTCCCCCGTTCCCCAATCAATACACAAGGATCTAAGCAGGTTATGTTATTATACAGGATATCACATGAAGGCCCATAAAGGGTGCACATGATAGTATGCATGAGGGCTCCGTGAACATGAGAGTACATGATTCACAAGAGTATACATATATGGTGAAAGCACAGGAGTACATGATGAAAGTGAAACACACATGACAAAATGTACCCGATGCTCCCGAGGGGGATAACATCGCATGAAGAGATCCATATAGTACTAATCTGTGATAATGTCGTGACAGCATCAAGTAAAGTAATCTAAAGCAGGAATATAATTCTAAGCAGAATATGAAATGATCAGAGAATGTACTCGCCTGGTATCTGAGTGTTCGGATGAAATGTACTGTCCGAGGAGAGGTGTCTGGCTCCTAATCAGAACAGCACAAGTCACAACAAGTCTAAAATGATATCAAGATGCAATTTAATGCATTCTAAATGAATCTAGGTCAATCTAGGCCAAAGTCAACTCTTGGTCAACTCTGGTCAACCCTAGAAGTCAATCTAGGTCAACTATGCTCAAACTAGGTCTAACAAGTCTAAATTTGTCTATACTAGTCTACATTAGTCTATACTAGGTCACTCAAGCCTACACTAGCTAGTACACAACACTACAAGGCTATCCAAGCCAACTACACATGTTAGTTGGCATTCAAACATATCCTTAGGCAATGAGCCATAGCTATTGGCTATATGCTACCTAATATATGCATCACATGGATATATATACATACATATTTTATATTGCATTCCTATACATTGCCTATATATATATATATTACATATAGGTTATAGTACAATTCATTAGGAAACATCACACACACATATATATATATATATATATATATTTTTTTTTTTTTTTTTTTTAAAAATATATATATATATATATATATATATATATATATATATATATATATATATATATATATATATATATATATATATATAGAAAAAAAAATATATATATAGGCTCAATACACTATATATACATTAACTATATATAGATACACTACATAAATTGATATATACATATAATATACATTATGCATATGTATATAGAGAGAGGGAAGGCATGTGTGTGTGTAGAGAGTGAGAGACAATGTGTGTGTGTCTATGTGTCAAGAGAGTGTGTGAGATAGTGAACAGTGAGTGTAACAGTGAGGAACTGTTCTGAGAACAATAAAGGGTGTGTGTGTAGGTGAGTGTGTGTGAAACTAGGCTAGGTGAGTGACTGAGTGTGTGTGATAGAAAGTAAAATAGTGTGTGTGTGTGTATATACGAGTGAGTGTGTGAGTGTGTAGGGTGTACAGAATTTGTAAAACAGTGTGTGACTGTGACAGTAACATGGAAGGGAAGGAAAGGAACTCAATTCATTCCTGTCAGTCCCTTAAATCAATACAAAACTTCTAAGTCCCATTTTGAAATCGATTATCAACCAAACAACCCCAAAATCGAACCATAGCTATAACACATGTAGTAGAATAACATTAGAGTATAAAACAACAATTAGCATCAGTTAAGTGGGCTTAAATTGCTGCCAAAGTTCAATTTAATAAACTGGAAAATATACAGGAATAGCATGTATCATGAACTTAGGGGAAATTGAAAATGCAAATAAAAACAAACTAAAATTCAAATTTAAAGGTTGGTAATTCAATTACATGATGCAAGTGTGTCCCAGGGTCCAACACGTGTCCACCACAATGACACAAACGTGTCCAAAAGCAATTAAACCCAATACCAATACACAGGACACTGCACAGCAGTGCACTGTCTCGTGCGTGTGTGCACCTAGGTCTAGGACACGACACAGGTGTCCAAGTGTCTCGTGGTCGTGTCCCTAGGTTCGCCTAGGGTTAGTCTAGGTGTCTAGGTGCCTGCACGGTGTCAAAGTGTCCCCGTGTCCAAGCTACAGTCGCGTATCAGAGCCCGAATATTCGACTGATACATTCAGTAAAATCCCAGTACGGGCAAGAGAACGTGTCCGACACGACACGAGGGCATCTCTAACTTGGAGGACCTCATGTCAGTCATTGCCCCTTGGCCCACGCCAAGTGGCATGACCTGAGTCGCCGTGTCCAGTGAGGAATCTACCTCGAGAGGCAGAACAGTGCAGCCCGCACGCGTGCGGCGTGTCCAAGTGTCCAATGCAACACCAAAACGTTACGACACAAGCTCAAACACTTAGGAACCCCTAAGCGACACCAAAACTTAATTTCCTATGCAAACACTTCCCAAAAATTAAATCGAAATGCCCTTTGGGGCATTTCATCAAACACCTAAACCAATGGCTGATACGTGTCCATTTAGGACACGAAATGGACACAAAACCTAGGTCTAGGCATACCTAAAGTTAGGGTAGACCTAGGGCTCTCTAAATATGCAAAGAAACTAGAATTTTAATGGTGTTTATAGAGCTTTACCTATTGGTGTCCAAAAGCAAGAAAAGCCTCAAATGGGGGGTTCTCCTTGCTAGCAAACTTCTTCAAATTGCTCACAAACTGAGATTGAACACCACAAACAGCAAGTATACTAAAATTAGGATCTAATACAATTGATTTGAGGGAAAAAGGAGATAAAATAGAATTTCTATGAATTATTGAAGATGGAGACTTACCTCTTTCTAAAACTTGAGAAATTCTAAGGAGGCTAGCCCTAATTTCTAGGAGACTATTTATAGGGTAGGAATCCCTAGGCTAAGTGTTGGCCGACCACTAGTAGATTAGGGTTAGGTTAGGTTCACATGGTATTGGGCTTTGGGCTTAATCACTAATCATGACTTGTGAAGTCACAAGTCATTAATAAATTCTCTATTCTAAATCCTATCTCCAAATTGATTCTATTAACTAGAATATGGTTAACTTAATTTAACCTAGGGTTTCATAATCTAACCAAGTCACTAAAACTAGGTTTAGGTTCTAGGCTAGTCTACAAGATCCAAACTAGTCTCAAAATCAACATACCACTTATCAGTTTAATTAATCAATATTAAAATCACATAAATTCCAATAAATCTAAATAATTCACCATAATTCCAAATAAATCCCAAAAATTCAAAAATGACCAAAATACCCTCAAGCTAGAAATGTGGTAGTGACAGAATCCCCGAGTTTGTAGGCTTAATGAATACTAACAGATCGTCATGGTAAATTAAGTGAGTCACCATAGGTTTAACTAACCTGTTGATAGGAGAAATCATCTTCGAATGCTTGGCTAGATCCATGAGGCAAGTGAAATGTTCCATGACCATGGTGAATAAGTATGCAGATAATGGATCTCCCTGCCTGAGCCCCCTCGAGCTATAGATGAACCCACTGGGCATCCCTCGGATCATGATGGAGAATGTAGGAGTTGAAATGCATTCATAGACCCTACTGACCCACCAGTCATCGAAGCACATAGCTTTCATAATTTGGATCACAAATTGTCTGTTGACGGAGTCATAGGCCTTTCTGAGATCTAGCTTCGCACACGCCTTATTCCTTCCAACCTTCTTGAAATCTCTGACAAGCTCGTTAGCGAGAAGGCGATTCTCCGCTATACTCCTTCCTTGGATGAAAGTCGACTGATCCATAGAGACCAGTCCCGACAATAAGTTCCTCATGTGCCTACTTATTAGATGGTTAATCACTTTGTATATGAAGTTACAACGTAAGATAGGCCTAAAGTTATTCAGAGATGAGGCCCCTGTCTTCTTCCGAATGAGCGTAATGAAGGTACGACTAAATTGCCTCAACATTTAACCTGTTCTGAAGAAGTCTCTAACCGATTCGTACAATAGAATCTTTACTGAGTCCCAATTCTTAATGTAGAACCCGGCCGAGAACCCATTCGGGACCGAGGATTTGTTGGGCTTGGACGAGAGAACTATATCCTCCAGCTTCTTGAGCGAGACAATCTTGCGAAGCCCGGCGTTCGCTTCTTCAGTTAGTGACCTTTTGCATATTATAGGATAATCCACCTCTTGCTTGTCTTTATTGTTGTATAGCTCTGTGAAGAAATCTTTAACCTTGGCTTCAATCTCAACAGGATTCTCTATCTTCCTTCCGTTCTTCCCTATAAGCAAGGCAATTTGATTACGACTTTGTCTTGCTTTCATGATCCCGTGGAAGAACTTGGTACAGCTGTCTCCGTGCTTAATCCACTTACATTTAGCTTTTTGTCTGAGGTTAATTTCCTCGAGCATCGTCATTTTGATCACATGCTCTTTCAGATTGTTTTCTCTCTGAAGGCTATCTTTCGTATAGGATATTTGGTTGGCTATCTGAGTCTCCTTGAGTTGCTTCTTCCTCTCCTCCAAATTTGGTTTTGGCGTGCTTCTAAGCCAGTGTTTGAGCTTGGACTTGACTTCCTTCAGTTTAGACATCAGCCAGAATTGGCAGTATCTGAATACATGTTTGCTCCATCCATCATTCATAACAACTTCATATCCTTCCTGGAATTGCCAGGAGATGCAATACTTGAAAGGAGGTAATCCAATCGAGTTGCACTTCTGGAAGTCCACCGAGAGAGGAGAGTGGTCGCTAGGACCGGAAGGCAGACATGAAACTACAATGTCAGGAAAGGAATCAAACCAGAGAGAATTACCTAAGGCTCTATCGAGTTGACACTCGATACGATTTTCAGTCGCTTAGTTATTACAAGTCCATATCACGCCTTGCCGCCGTAAATCGGTGATCCATGCTTGGACGGTACAGTCTTGGAAATCCTCGAGTATGTAATCCGGGACCTCTCTCCCTCCCGTTTTCTCCTTCTTGTACATAATGGCATTGTAGTCACCAATGAGAATCAGGGGCAGCGTCAATCCCATCTCCAGACTAACCACTACTATGTCTCTCCATAATGAGGCTCTTAATTTGTGGTCGTTAATCCCATACACGGCTCCCACCAACATGCTCATACCCCCATCATTAGAGAACTCCATGACGATCAATTGCTGCGACTCGAATCGGATGATGCCTTTTCCAGTATTCTTGTTCCAAAGCACCTATATCCTGGCCATCTCATTAAGATGAAGGTTATGAGTACCTTCCCAGTTGTCCGAAATTCCCCTTCTAAGCAGGGACTCTGACTTAATCTTCGACTCGAGCACGATGACGATCGAACTTCTATATCTCTTTATGTGATCGCGAACACTTCTCCATCTTCATATCGAGTTGGCTCCCCTGACGTTCCAGGCGAGAATCGACATTAAAGACTATGAGTGGGATCCTTCTGAAGACTCGCATTCATCAAGGAAGGGCCGGATGAGATGTCCATACAATATTTTGTGTTTTGTTTCTCACTTAGAGGACTTTTAGAGGCTCTCTGCAGCATGGCTTCCCATAAGGGATTAGATTTGGGAAGGCGATACTCCTCCGAAGAACCCCCTTGTAGCAAACCTCTGACCAATCCGTTCGAGTTAGAAGGAGAAGAAGAATTCCTTTTCCTAACCTTGTGTTCTTTTGTCGTTGAAGGAGACACAGCCATAGAGCTACTGGACTCCCTTACAGCCTGCTTCATCTGGGGAGAGTCTTCGATAGCTAACACGTGTCTAGCCATCGGATTGTTATTCCCTTGTGTTTTTCCAAGAACTGATGACTATTTCAGTTACCTCCAAATCTGCATACAATGTTCGTTTGCGAGATATTCATATCCAAACTATGCCTGAACTCTGCCCGAGTTCGGTCAGGAAAACACCTATAAATAGAAAATAATTTTTTTATTTCTAATCATCCATTAACTCTTCTCTCTATTTATTCTTTAAAGTATTTTTCAGTGATCAAAAGCTTTCACATTCCACCTATCATCTTTTAGCCAAAGCCAGTAAAGTTTCGTTCAATTTAGAGTCTCTGGTTTACATAGTTGTAAAGAGTTGCAAAAGTTAAAAAAATTCTCTGTTGTTAGATTTGGTCATGTACTCGTCACCAAGCACGGTGTGGTGAAGTCGATCGTGCACTTGTCACCAAGCACGGTGTTGTAAAGAGACCGCAAGCTCTCAATTAGCTTGCAAATAGTGGATTAACAGCGGGCAAGAGTACCTGCGACTGGATTAGTCATCTCAGAGGAAAACCAGTGTACATCGTGGTGTTCACTGAGTTTGATTCTCTCTCTTGCTTATTGCATTTATTGATTGTCTCTTTATTTCTGCCATAGTTTATTTATCTAATTTTTGATTGGTGATTTTATTCCGCTACACTCGCACATACTCCATTTACCCCCCTCTAGAGTTGCTCAATAGTCCTACAATTGTGCGTAAGCAAAACTGTCCACGGCGCACAGAGCGTGCAAGCACGGTGCGCGGGCATACGACATGCAAGGCGCGCGCGATACTGTTCATCGTCCCGACAACACCGAAGATGTGCCTGAACCCAAGAACACAAAAATACCATAACTCCTTCATATAAAGTCAAAATCAAGCGGTTCAAAAGTCAAAATTGGGTAGAATTGAATTTCCCACAACATAGAACCATTACTTTTCGATAATAACAAAGTTTAAGAGATCAAAACAAAGAAAAACTGAGAAAACTACAAACTTAGATCTACAACAATATAACCATCAAAACCAAAATCTCCAAGTTCTAAAGAGGCTTAGAATCAAGCAAGAAAGACAATGGAACAATAAAATTTGAGATCTATCATGAAGAAAGTTGCACTTGCCTAGAACTTGGTAGGTGGGAGGAGTAATGAAGAAGATGGAGAAATAAATGAAAAGTAAATGAGGAGAGAGAGGAGTTGGTATATATACCAAGCTAACTCATCTCAACCCAACCCCAAACTAAACCAAAGCAAGCCAAGTTAACATGCCATGATGAACCAAGGTGAACCAAACCAAGTCGAGATTAAACCAAGACTAGGCTAAGCAAGACAAGTCAAAATATGGGTCACTTGTGTCACCCCCACTTTCCTGAATAGGACTAATATAGTTATTTGTATTATTTTATTATTTTAATATTATTTAAATTAATATTGTTAGTGTTTTTACATTATTAGTTAAATAGGTATTTTGTTGATATAGATATATATATATATGTTCAATAGAGTTTTATTTATAAAAACTTTAATATATTAAATATATATAGATACGAAATATTTATTTTTAATTTTAGAATTTGTTCGATATTTATTTTATTTTATTTTATTTTATGATATATATATATATATATATATATATGTATAAAGGGGTTATTAAATAGTATTTTTATAATAAATGAATATTATGTATGTATGTATGTATGTATGTATGTATAATTTAGATAAAGTATTAAAGCATTAAAGAAAAGAAAAAGAAAAAAAAGAATAAAACACAAAGCAATAACACACACACCCCCACAACATACCACCAGCAGCAAACTATTTTGGCCGAGCCCCATGGGCTTTCAACCGAACGCAAACCCAGGCGACCCCCTGACCCTATGTATATATATATTTCGAGAGAGAAAGCGGGAGAGTTTTTTTTTTATCAAAACCCTAACCCAAATCTAGCCGCACACCTCCCCCTCGACGTCGACTACCTGCGCGCCACCTCGGACACGCCGGAGTCCGGCCAGGACACGCGCAACGGCGACAGGACGCGAAGACAGGACATCAGCGTACAACAGCCGCGAACCCGACTTCGCCTTGATCTTGCGCGACGCTCGCTCGATCGTTTCACGATCCGTTTCTTCTGGTATGTTCACAACATATACGTCTTCGTATTCCTTCAAATAGTTCTGCCAATTCGTATCATGTGCCACAAAAAATGAGTTCCAAAATCGAGAAAAACTTGATTTATTGGACGTTAGAAACTGTCCCGAACTCCAACTTTGTGGCCGATTTGCGACCAACGTGTTGCTAGTTTTCAAAATCGGTCTAAAGAGACTTTTAGACAACATATAGGAGATTAAAACCCTTCTTGTATATTTAATTTTTATTCTTTATACAGAAAGTTATTTGTTTGTGAAGTTTGAGAAAAAAACTGGTTTTTAAAACTAAATTTTTTTAGAAAAATTGTCCCGATATGCCGTCCATCACGTCAATCTGGGTGACATGGTCACGAACCGAAAGTATTAAAAGGTGTGTATCGACTTTGTAGACGTGTGGGCTTTGACGGAATTCAAATTGGTCGCGTGTGCGCGACGAATTTGATACGTATCCGTCAAAATTCAACGTATCGACCTTTTTGTAAATTTGTCAATTACTTTGTGCATGCTCGTCATATCGAGACGAAACTTATGCCAACAGGACTGTATCATTTTTTTGGTCCTGTATGCCAAGTTTGGTCCAAATCAGAGAAGGTCGACCGGAACGCTATTTTGGCGGACCCGCGACCCGATCCAACGGGCGAATTTGTGCACGGTCCACCGGAATCTAACTTTGGACATACGATTGGGTTTATCTCGTTAAACCGTACCCATAGATATATAGTTGCTGACTTTAGAGACCGTAGATATTGGCACACTTTTCGGTACAAAGCGGGTCCAACGACGGATATCGTTTTGGCCCAAAATTACCGTTTTGCTCCTGTGTCCAGAATTAGACTTATGGATAGGCGATTCTAGCTAATTTGACTATTCTGAGAACGTTGGTAATATTTGTTTCATCATTAGAAGATAGTTGTGCGAGTTGACCGTTCGTGGCTCATTGAGTGGGTTGTAGTTTCGATTTTTTCAGCTCAGGATAGCAGGCAAGTACATTCTCTGATAGTTTTTATTGCTTTGATATCTACTATATCTGATTTAGTTGTAGTATTATACTTGATTCTCGACACGAGGATACATGGACTAGTATACGTGAATCTCGTCATGAGATATCATTCCTGGTTTACCTGGTATATGAGTACATTGTTCGATATTGTTTTCTGTACTTGTATAGACACCGATTTGGAAGTGGACTGGCCCCCTGCCCTTTGAATCCTGTGTCATAACATGTCATGTCTGGATTCATTATACTACTCGGGGTTGGAAAGTTATTAGAGGTTATATGATCATTAACCCTACATGTTTATTACTTGTGCATAGCTCCACCCTCACCACACGTAGGGTGTAGCCTGACCTTATACTACTTATGCATAGCTTTCCATTTTGGCCGGCCTGATCCGTACACTATTATACTACCTGTGCATAGCCGGTCAAATGAAACAGCCTGATCTTGACCCAAGCCGATCACATAATGCTCTAATATCTCATGGCACTTTTTTTTTATGTTTACATTATACCTCAGATTACTTTCCACTATTTATATTCCAGTTTTATCTTATATTTCACACATGACATGATATCCAGTTCTCTTATACTATTTTACTTTAAGTCTTGATATTTTATATTGTATTTTATTATAATTGTCTCTTATAGTATTTGTCAATTCATATGGAACAACTGTTGGTGTTTGTACTTGCTCATATCCTGACAGGATAACCTCCATTATTTTTAGAGGATTTAGATGCAGATTGTCCAACCTACTATGGGTTTGACATAGATGGAGCCTACGACCAGGACCAGCCTGTGGACCCGGTGCTCGTAAAGGACGCACCGCCTGTAGTGACTTAGTTTAGCTAGATTTATTTTGGACTATATTCCAGCTTGATACTTTGAGACTTGTAGTATTTATTTGGGATCTTGTGACGTCTTTAAATTCTGAACTTGTGATTGTCGCTCGACAATATTTTAGACTATTTACTTCATCTTTATCTTTATCTTTATCATCGTGCTTATCTTCCTTAGATTATGTGATTGAGTGGTGATTATATTCCTCCGTACGGAGATGACATGTTATATTATTGTGTCTTAGATTCTATATATTCTAGATGACCTTTACAGCGTTCTACCGTCGATACTGCAGCGTTGGCTGGACGTACCCACGTGCTCGTGCCTCTAAGCAGGGTGCGGGTCGTGACACATTTTTATGGTGGCCCATGCAGGTCAGAGTCGTAACTAGTACGATTTCGTAATGGTACTCGACTTACAGAACTAATTACGAGCCTGCGATTAGGATGTAGGTTCTAGGTTATGATAGGAGTTACTCAATCATATATTAGGAAAATTCTAATCTTTTGATTGTCAAGACAACTTTCCTTATATTTTGAAATAAATTGTCCTTCCTTGACGATATCTTATCATGTGCCATATTGATCTCTTTGCTTAGGACTTGAGAGATTCCTGTGACGACCCTTGAGAATCTTGTTTGAACGTCAATTTAAAATCATTTCCTCTTATTTTTGTTCACCCTTGCTCCTTGTTATTGAATTTAATATTGATGGATCATCGTTGATTTTGATTGTCATATTGAGATAAATTTTATGGCCCGAGTTAAGATATCTTTTGATAACCTATGTTGACGGAATAACATGGAAGGTAAACATCTACTTGGTTATGGAACCTGGAGTTTATCGCAGCTATATTAGCTGGCGTGGCGGAAACGTAGAGATCTGACTTCGGATGTACATATCTTGGTCATGAGATTTAAGATTTCTCGCAGCTATACTAGTCGGCGTGGCGAGGATTCCAGATGATATGATTATAGAGGTGCATACCTAGTTATGGAATCTACCGTTTATCGCAGCTTTGCTTACTGGTGTGGCGAGGATTCTGAGTATCATGATCTAGGACAGACGTGTATGATTATCAGATTGTATCTTGAGAAGGGTCCTAACATGTCATCTCTATAATTTTACTTCCATTATTATAGATTATGTTCCAGTCTCAATTAGCTTAGGAGTAAGGATACTTTCGGTTCTTTAGTCCAGGTCCTTGTAGATTCTCATTTCATTATAGGTTCTTCTTAGTGTGATAGCTTGGTGATTTGCAATTGATCTGTGTCCTTGAGTAATTGTGTTAATAGTTTAGAGTATGGTTAGAAAGTATTATATATGATTATTGATAATTAAATATAGATGAGAACCCTAGAGTGATTAATAAGTGTTAAGGTAGGAGTTGCACCAGGTACCAGAATAGGAGGAGTACCCTAGTAGCTAGAGACGAAGTATTTCAAGTGTTATAGAAGTTTAGGCACCAAAAGTTTAATGTCTAGTTGGAGGAGAGACATAAGCAACCTAGTATAGGGGTACCATCCAAGTATCATATAGATGAGTTAGTGCCTTGTGTAGACAGCGTCAAGACTTAGGTAGACACCCTAGAGAGAGTATCCTAGATAGACGGATGTTCTTCCGTGACTTTGATTTCTGGAACGTCAGATATGTCAATCTCTGAAAACTTCCTTCATAAGTTTGTAGTAGACAAGATTATC
This sequence comes from Iris pallida, assembly GCA_029216955.1. Taxonomy (NCBI): domain Eukaryota; kingdom Viridiplantae; phylum Streptophyta; class Magnoliopsida; order Asparagales; family Iridaceae; genus Iris; species Iris pallida. Next base: position 5,347,909 of record JANAVB010014199.1, on the reverse strand, counting down.
TTCATTTTGACATATCATGTTCTACTCAAACTCGTTCTCTTGTACTATCTTTGTATCGCACAACTTTCGGATCAATTTAGGCCATTGACCATTCCCACTTTTATTTATGATTATCATATGCATATTGCCATGAATTTTAATTTAGGCGCACAAGACTAGTTGTTTTCTTAAAACCAACTTCATATGCATGATATAGGCAAGACACCCTATGCCCATGACCTTCTTATCCCACTCAGGTACACCATCTTGTGCTTTATTTTATCACACGACTTTTCTGATACAATGCCCAATCTTGATTCACCCCACGAAGTCACTTTTATTTTTGACTCGAATTGGGGGCACCATTTCGACCAAAAATTATTGACCCAAAATATGGATACGGCCCACATTAAGCCTACTACCCACATGACACTTGTGTCCCATTCAACTGAGCCCCGCATGTTACTTATTTACCCGCATTCAATTAAGGAAGATAATAGAAGGTAGTATCCCATAAGTGTAGTATAGTATCCCGGATAGAGTATGCCAGTAAGTTGAGATCTTCACGGATCACAAGAGCTTGAAGTACGTGTTCACCCAGAAGGAATTGAACATGAGGCAAAGGAGGTGGCTTGAACTGATGAAGGACTTCGATATCTAGTTACAGTACCAACCAGGGAAGGCCAACGTAGTTGCAGATGCCTTAAGTAGGTATCCAGTCGCTATGTATTTGACGACAGATCGTCATCTATTGGCCGATCTGGATAGTTTGGGTGTCGAGGTGATCGTTTCGGGTATGGAGGTTCAGATGTAGGGTTTACAGATTCAGTCTGTATTGATGGACAGAGTCAGATCAACACAGCTTGATGACGTGGCCCTGAGGAGCATTAGGGAGCAAGTGCAGGCAGGATTGCTAGACGATTTCTCTATAGCCGAAGATGGGTCGTTGAGGCACGGTACTAGATTGTGCATTCCGAGTGGAGAGCTTCGGGATGAGATTCTGCAGAAAACACATCGTTCTCAGTACTCTATGCATCCTAGACCCAACAAGATGTTCAGAGACCTGAGGGAGCACGTATGGTGTTATGACATGAAGCGAGAGGTAGCTCAGTTTGTATCTCGATGCTTAGTGTGCCAGCAGGTAAAAGCCGAGAGACAGAGGCCAGGTGGTCTACTTCAGCCACTATCTATTCCAGAGTGGAAGTGGAAGCACATCACTATGTACTTTGTATCTGGACTTCCACGATCTCCAGGAGGGGAAGACGCAATTTGGGTCATCGTTGATAGATTGACCAAATCGGCCCACTTTTTGCCTTTCAAGGTGGGACTGTCTACGGAGAAACTGGCAGAGATGTATGTGCGGCAAATAGTCAGATTGTACGGATTTTTGGTGAGCATAGTCTCGGATCGGGATAGTTGTTTCATTTTCCACTTCTGGAGGAGTTTGCATACTAGCTTGGGCACCGAGTTCAAGTTCAGTAGTGCATATCACCCCCAGACGGACGGACAGTCAGAGAGGACCATCTTCACCTGGTAGAGTTTGCTTACAACAATAGCTATCAGGCCAGTATAGAGATGTCGCCATTCGAGGCTCTATACGGACGGAGATGTCGTACTCCTTTGTCAAGGGACGTTGTTGGTGAGAGAGTTTTGCTTGGCCCGGAGATGGTGATAGATGCAGCAGAGAAGGTTAAGTTGATCAGGGATAGACTTCGGGTGGATCAGGATAGACAGCGGCATTGGGCCAATAGCCACCGGAGACCGTTAGAGTTCGAGATTAGTATCAGTTTTTCTATTTGTGCTTGTTTGTGATTGTTTGCTTTAGGGTCTTGTATTGAGTCTTGTCTTGTGTCTATGTTGGCGATATGGTGTTCCTGAGGATTTTTCTGATACAGGACATGATTCGTTTTGGCCGAGGCGGAAAGCTTAGTCCGCGCTTCTGTTTGCCATTAAAATCTTTTGATTACGAATTTCAATTACAAACAGAACAGTGTTACATTGTAGGACTTAGATGTAGTCCTAGGAGTACACTTTTGTTTATCTGGGTCCCTGTGTCGATGGGGCGAGTGGTAATGCGTTGACTCCGTTGACGATCTGACGACGGTTCTCGGTTCTCTGAAGGTCTGAGTTGCTCTGGGTGTTGGAGCTTGCGGAGAGGAAGAAGACGTTGAGTGTCTGTACCTGCCTCTCTTACTGTGGGGGTATGTAGGTCTCTGTTTGTAGGTGTCTCCGTGTGTGTGTCTTTGGAAGAAGAAAATGATCCCTCTATTTATAGCTTGCAGGCTGGCTGCTCATGCGCGCATATGTAGGATGCGCCTGTACGTAGGGACGCCACGTGGTTGAAGCTGTGGGAGGCGCATGGATGATGCACCATCATTTGTGGGTTGAACCCCTTATGCTACTTTTGTGGGCTGACACGTAGCAGAGGGAAGAATCTTTCTGTTGCTGAGATCTTGGGTGATTAGCACCCCTTTATAGGCTGAATTGAGTCAAAGGACACGTGGGCTGAATTGACTCAAAGATCTCGGATTTAGTGGAGAGTTATCTGATAGGATGCGCCTGGGATTGGGCGCATGAGAAGACTTTGGCTCGCAACCTTCAGAAATTACGAACCAATCCAAGCGCATGGCTTTTGAGGCGCATGCGAAGCTTCAGTAGCGACTTGACCTCTGTCTTTAGGGATCAGAGGAAGGTCTGAGGCGCATGGCTCTTGAAGCGCATGCAGAGGTTTGGACGCATGGCTGCGGAGGCACATGCGAATGGCTGGGCGGCCACGTGGCTTGTAACTGCCGGAGAAAAGTAATGATGATGTTGATGTCAGCGATACTTCCTCTTCTGAAAAAGCTGCCAACTGTTCAGTCCTCGGGGGATGTGCTGCCAAATCTGTCACTTTAGCATTAATTGCTTGATGGGGTGATGCGTCGATTGGGCGCATGTGTCCACGTTGATTAGGACACATAGATATGTGCTTTGTTGGACGTATCTATACAGGACGCTTGGTACCGACGGGCGCGTCTGCACGATGCACGGTGTCTGACCGACGCATCTATTTGTATGACGCATCTTTATTGGTCCGACTGTTGCATTCCTTGAGTGCTTTATATAGCCGTTTTGACTTGGCCGAATTCGAAGCGTCAGGTTCATCACCATAAATACAAATTCATTGTACGGGATTCGGAGAGCCCGCCACTTGGCGCATGGGTTTGACTTGCCTGGCCTATAAATAGTAGCAAGGAGAGAGTTTGCTTCTCGTTCTCTCACGTCTTCCCGAATGAACTTATTTGCTCGAGCACATTCTATTGACGAGATGCTCCTGAGGGTGAAGATGCGACGAATTGTCTTCATTCATGTACTTGTGAAGGTGACTGTTACATCCAAAAGTCGGGGTCGAGGGCTTCTGAGGCAGGCGGAAGGTGCCTGTTGCATCCAAAGATCGGAACGCTCGAGCCCTGTCTCCGTTATGCTGGAAGAGCCGCAGATCGGAATTGTAGTGCTCCCGGCTTTGGAGAGCTCTTTCTCCTGCCAGAGTAGGGTGTTGCCCATTCTGGTTGTGTTGAAAGCTGCTCCTTTAGCCATGGATCGAATGCGGTGCTCTCCTCTTTCTTGGGATTTGGAGAGCTTTTCCTCCAGCTAGGGTGGGGTTGATCGCCCACCCTCGTTCTGCTCAATAAATACTTCATTAGTCGAAGCACTTGATCGGGTTGAAGTGGAGCGCATATGCTGCGACTTCAGTATGCGCATAACTGAGACGCTGAAGGGATGTGCAAAACTGAGATGCTGAAGGGATACGCATAACTGAGATGCTGAAGGGATGCGCATAACTGAGATGCTGAAGGGATGCGCCTTACTGATGATGTGCAGGTCGGGAGGCGCATAGCAGTTTGCTGCGCCTGGCTGTAGTCTTAGGATCTTTCTTTTAAAAATTTTCCTTTTGTAAAGCCTTTTTTTAGACATTTAATTTACTTTTATATGAAATAAAAATCCTTTTGATGTCTACACTTTTGCTATCTTGCTGTGCCAAGTACTTTGTTTGAGCTCCCTGGCGCATGTAGTGTTAGGTGCATAGGAATTCTAGCCTGTAGATGTGCCTAAAATTCCATACTTCTACAAGACCCCCTTCAAAGTTTTCAAAACTTTTTGTCAAGTTTTGGAATACTTTGAATAAGAAGCATGGTGTTGACTTTGATGGGGTGCATGACTGTTCGGGGCGCATGATTTGCTCCGCGCATCTGTGATGAGGCGCATGCTCCTCTTCCGTTTTTAAATGCAAATGATAACGTTTCGAAATAATCAAAAAGATTTAATGATGATCTTTTTGGATTATTTGTAGTTTTCAATTTGCAGAACCCCAGGCGGCGGCTGACGTCACCCTTCATCGGTTCACGCGTGTGACCAATCCTATAAATAGGCGTCTGATGGAGAGAGAGAGAGTTCTTCCTCTCTTTGCTTTCTTCTTCTTTTAGAGTTCTTCTTCCCAAAAACCCTAACTTCTTTTTTCGAAATGGCTCCCAAGATTCCTCGTGGTGGCGCTGCCGAGGATGAAGCAAAGGAAAAGAGCTTGCAGAGGCCGATGTTGATGCAGTTCCCAGGACGCCTGTCGACGTTCGACCGACGGTGATTGGTGGGTTTGTCATCCTTGTCGGACCATTTGTATTTTGAGGAACAAAACATCTTTTTAGAACTCACATACGCTGACGCGCATGGACCTCGAGTCCTGATGATGTTCTGAAGCTTTTTGTCGACGCACATGGACTTCGAGTCCTAATGATGCGCCGAAGCCTCTTTTCAGATGCGCCTGAGCTTGAGTTCAGTGTGTGCGCTTCTGATGAGAACTCGGCTCAGATAAATATTTCTTTGTTTGTTAACATATCTGAGTTTTTGTCATCTTTCTCTGACCGCGAGTTTCGATGACTGTCCCGCTTTTGAACGAAGTACTGCTGGATGCTGTACTCTGTCAGATGGGAGTTGATTACAATAATGAGGTAATAAATCCTGCCCAAGCTGCCATTATGCTGGATCAGTCTCCCGAGAGAATGACTCAAATCAAGGAACAACAGTATGCGTTTCTCCAGCGGATGATGGAGCGTGGCAGTTTGCAATCTGCCGTTCCTGGTAATGAGGCTTTCCTGAAGCCTGAGTTCCTATTCGGGGATCGCCCCACTTTTACTAAAGCGAAGGTGATGAGGATCAAGGAAGATTGGTTCTTTTCAGCCAAAGGGGTGCACATGTTCATAAAGCAGCTCGAGCGTCACTGGCATTTGACGGCCTTCTGCCGTCTTGCTTCCAAGAGGAGGATGTCATGGGAGCTAACCCCATCTCAGGGAGGAGCGGTGGCGGGCACAATCAGAATCGATGCTACCTCGAACCAGAGGGATACTTTGGCCGCCACGCGGGCTGGGTCTTCTTTCACCTGGTGAACTCTACGTCCCGGGAGTATTTACAGTGACGTCCCTGCCGACACTTTCGCCTTTGGTGCTTCGAATTTCGTAAACCGCATGCTGTCATCGAAGCGGTCATACCCGAAGGGTGATTTTCGGGTAGAGGGTTGGTGTCATTATGTATCCAAATGGGACAAGCTGACACTCTGGGTTCTGACAAAGTTTCGAACCGAACTCTGAGAGATTGGGCTGACTGCCGCTATTTGTGCTACCCAGACGGGCGTCGACATCAATAGGCACATGTTCCTTGAACTTCTGGAGATGTTTAACACCCAGACTGGGACCTTCTTCACCCCGATGGGGGAACTAGGACTTGCACTTCATGAAATGTATGAGGTGTCAAGGCTTCCTTGGGGATCAGAACACTATGATGAGTACTTTCTGACCAACGAGGAGTTCCAAGTCCTGGGAGACAAGGAAGAAGAGATGATGGCTATCTTCAAAGAAGTGGCAAGCCGCCATTATTATATGCAGAAGAAGGATAGGGGCGGGGCGCAGCCCCACGTGACTGCTTGGAGGGATTACATCTTTGAGCAAGACAAGGAGGATCCCTCCCAGTTCACGACTCCGCCAGCTCTTTCAAGTACCAAGGTGCTCTCTGAAATGAGCAGATTGAATGAAAAGAGTCCCCAGGAAAATGCGGACTGGGAATCGGACGAACGCTCCTATAGCTGTTTCTGGCACCTCACTCACCGGATGTCGTCGAAAGCAGTGTTGGCTGCTTATCTGATGATCTGGCTCCGGGATTATGTCTTTTCGGACGGGTCAGGCTCGGTGGAGACGGTGACCCAGAACCTGATCCTGCCAGTTGTGAAGTTAGTTTTTGGCCATCCCTTGGCTCTACTCCCTGCGATGGTATGCAACCTGCTGCGAGGTCTACGAGAATTCGCAAGTGATGTTGTTCACGAACGAGGTAAGAATGACAACTTTCCTCGTGCCGAGCTGCCGTTTCACTATCTGATGGGGTGGTTGATTTTGCACCATCCCAATGTGATTTGCCTGGGTCAGGAAGAAGACCACGTAGCCGGAGACGCATTCCTTTGCCGCTTCTACCAGAGAAAGTGGCTGCATACGGGCGTTCATATTTGTAGGAGGGTTTTGTCTTACCTTCAGGGAATGGAAGATCACGAAAGTTGGTCCCATTTTTACCGGTTTCAAAGCAAATGAGGATTTGGCTGATTCGGGTGAAGATGCAACAACTCTGTCTCCGTGGAGATTTCGTTGGTTGTAAAGCATCCGGCCATCCCATTTGGTGTACAGGAATAAGAACCATTGTTACTTGGAACCATACTTGCCGAGCCGTTTCGTACGTCAATTAGGCTATGACCAGTTGATGTTGGAAAACCCCAGTACCAGCCTAGGGTATATTGGGAGTTTACTGGACGGGGTGCGAGCTTGGCATTACTACAATGCCAGATGTACCGGAGCTCGCTTCACCATTCCAGTTCTGAATCCGCAGCCGTCGATTCTTTTCTCAGCTGTCAAATTTTACTGTACGATGAACGCTGTATCCCCTGGATATGTCACGACTCGCACCCACTGTGAGGGTACGGGAGCATAACAACGCCCAGCCTACGCCGCAGTGTCGGCGGTAGAACGCTGTTCTAGGTCATGAACTATAACTAGCATAATAGAATACTCTCCATAAGGAGGCCAACACAGAGGTATAACTCAATCACAATCTATAGGTAGAAAAGGGCACGATGAAATAGATAAGGAAATCCTCGACTGAGGTACAACAGAAAAGAAATACAAGTCTCAACATCTCTACAATATACAACTCAGAAACAATGACAACAGCTAAACATGAAAAGAAATAGTCTAAGCTATCTACACTATACAAGGTATCATCCTGAGCAGCTGCCTGAACCTCCCCAGGGGTCCAGGTCGCGAGTGTCATCTAGGCAAGCTCCAAGTAAGGGGGTGCAGCGTTCCTCATCATCCTCTGTAAAATTTTCAACAGGTCCAGTCAGGACAGGAGCGAGCACAGTACATCTCATGCAGTTCATATCATGGCAGGAAATATAAAGCAAACAATAGAGTAAGAAACATGAAACGCTGTAAGAAGATGTACATGAAATAGAAGAGATATTTGATAACTGGAAATATATACATGATAAGTAAGAACTGTAAGTGACTAGTGATTTAGAGTACGAGATGGCATGTAATAGGCTTAGGTTGTACATGATGTACATGAAAAGTAACAGAGTGTACATGATGGGTAAATCACATGACCATTTATACTCACCCCTACCCACAATCAATACACAAGGATCTATTCAAGTTACGTTACGGACATGATGTTTTGGTTATACAAGAAACACATGGGCAAACATGAGCGTACATGAAAGAACATGAGAGTACATGAACGTACATGTAAGAACATGAGAGAACATGAGTGTACATGAATAACACAGAAGCAAGGAATACATGATGTACATGAAACACATGTCATAAAGTAGCCGATGCGCCCGCTAAGGAGGATTACATCCCAAGAAGAGATCCGTATAGTACCAATCCGTGATGATAACATGACAGCATCAAGTAACAGTAATCTAGAGCGAGAATATAAATCGTGACAAGTATGAAACGATCAGAGAATGTACTCGTCTCGTATCTGAATGTCTGAAGCAAATGTACTGTCCGAGATGAGGTACCTGACTCCTAGTTAGAGCAACACAAGTCAAGATGTATACAGAGGGTGATATATGAAATGTACAATGCATCTGTATGCTGTCTAGGTCAAACTAGGCTAAAGTCGACACTTGGTCAACTCTAGTCAACCACACTAGTCAAACTAGGTCAAGTCCTAGCCCAAACAAGCCTAACAAGTCTCACTAGGCCTAACCAAGCCTAGTCTAGCAATCACACACCAATCACAAGGCTATACAAGCCAAACACAAGCACATATCAAGGCACATCCTATTCATGCATATTCAACATTATATATATATATAAAAAGAGGAAGGAACTAACATGTAAGCTATGTGCGTGTGTGAACATGGATGTGTACATGAAAAAAGAAATCAATACTAGGCCATATATCTTATACCCACATATATACATGTCTATACACACATATATGTATATAACTATAGGGAATCTCTATTTATCATATTAACACATTAGCCATATATAATATATACATGTCTATATATTGAGAGAGAGATAGAGAAGAGCATGTGTATGTATGAGTGTGTATCATAGAAATTGGGTGTGTGTTAAATACAAGAGTGTGTGTCAAATAGTGAGAGTGAGAGTGACATATATATATACTAGTGTATGTGTGTATGTCATGAGAGAGTGTGAGATATAGAGTGAGACATGAGAGTGTATAGGCATGTGTGTTAGGCTAGAGTGTGTGTGTTAAGCAAATAAGAGGACAGCAGTATACAAACCAACTCCCTGTCAATAACCAAATCCCAATTCAGTCAAGTTCAAATATCAAAATCAGTGAATTTCTGTTAACACATAAAGGTTTTATTCTCAGTATTTAACAGCCTAATCAATGCAACATCAAACCTATAAAACAGCAAACCAATATACATACCTTTTTCAGTTTTCTAAAACAACCATAAAACTCAGTTTTAGGTCCCCCCAAAATCTCAGGTTTTCTTTTGTCAAGGGAAGGGAAAAACAATTTATACAATTCATATTCAGCCTATCAATTAACAATCTCAGCTTTTAACCCATAGATTATATATAACAAAACAAGCTCAAAAAATTAGTTTTAACTTATAACTAATCACAGGTTTATTCATTTCTCAGGTTTGCATAAGGAAGCTCAGGTTTCTACAAACAAGTAAATCTCAGATTTCATTAAAACCATTTACCAATTAACACCCAAAAAAACTCAGTTAACATTTATCATGAACAATCTCAGATTTCTTGGTGAGCTCAGCAATGAAACCAAAATGACAGTTCATCCTATTCAAACTAGTTTTCAGTTTTATTCTTTTTTTTTTAATTCAACAAAACTCAGTGCAATGAAATGGAAAAAAAAAATCAGTTTTCATAGGAAATGAAATAACAGGTTTTTGAATGGATTATTGGTTGCAGGAAAACATAAATTGAACACTCATTAAGGTTCAGTTGAAGAAGGGAATGGGAACCAAATCTATTACAGTGGAATGAATGGAATCAAATCTCAGACATTTAAACTTCCATTCTTAGGTATTAACAGTTTATGAAACAATCATCAGTTAAAGAGGAAGGGATCTCAGGTTTAAAGGCCATACAGTATTCAAAAGGAAATAACTTCAATCCAGTTTATAGTTAACCATTTCGAAATGGGAAAAAGAAATCAACATCTCAGACATTTAGAAGAACAGTGCATCCAATCTCAGGTTAGCAAGGTTCAAGACAGTTGACAGTGGGTATGTTTCTGTTTTGTGACAGGTTAGAGTGTCCTGTGTTCAGTCCCTTAGAATCAACAGGAAACATTAAATCAGTTAATCACATGGCTTCACAACAAACTCAGGAACCAGTTCATAACAGAACAAAATTCCCAGAATTAAATCCTTAGTTCAATCTTAGTTTTTTTCTAATGCAAAATTGTGTGTGTTCATGAGGGTGATTAATTCTCAGGTTTATGTGTGGACATATGAGAGGACAGTAGGTTCTCAGTTCAGAGCAAAGCAACAAAGACCCCCAACCAACCATCAATCTAGAAGTGTATTGATTCCTACTGTTCACCCAGCATATAGATGTGTGTAAATACAATTTAAACATGTGAATTATCATCTAACTTATGCCTTAAACTCAGACAAACAGAGAGTGGATACCTATATTTATGCAATGTGTTCGAGTATCATAATATCATGAGACTCGTCCAAAACCATACAATTTTAACCCCACAGGTAACCCAACATTTTCCCACATATATCCCAGTATGAAACACAGATAAATAAATAAATAAAAACATGTGAAACATCATTCGAAATGAAATAAACATTAAACAGGATCACATATGTACTGATACTGGGTTCAGTATCGAAAAAGGGGAAATTACAAATTCGAACTAATGCAATATGAAAACTAAATCCCTACCTTGTGAACCCTAGCATTCTAGCTAATCCCCAGATATACATAGGTGTACAAACAATTAATTTAAACCCATAAAACAGGTTATTACTACCTGAAGTGCCAGAAATCGAAATGACAGTACACGTATCAGTGAACATAGGGAATTCACAATTCGAATTCAAAAGAAAACAATTTACATCAAATTTGTGGTAGGTAAAGTGTCGTATACGTGTACATGTGTCATGGAGAGGGTGTTTGTGTCCAACAAGGTAGACACGAACGTGTCCAAGTCAAACACATATCACAAACACAAATCTGTGCACAGACTGCATCGTGCTGCGATGCAGTCGCCTCGTGGACACGACACGTGACACTTCATGCCACGTGGTCACATCCACGTGTACGCCTAGCATAGGTCTACACGTGTGTCACCCTGCACCGTGTCCACAAGTGTCGTGTCAAAAGAAAACAGTGTGTATCAGTGTCGATTTCTCGGCCGTTACTGTGCAGTGTAAAACCAGTGCACGTGTCCGTGCTCCTTCGACACGACACAAGGCTGTGTCAAACTCGATGGGTGGCACGTCAGTGTGTGCCCCCACCTCCATGCCAAGTGGCAGCCCGCCACGTGGCGCGTGTAAGGAGGAAAGCCCCCCGAGCAGCAGGGCACTGCTGTGCGTACGGAAACGTGTGTGTCGCGTGTCCAAAATGACCCAACACAACACAATCATCACCTCAGTCAACCAGAATCCAATAAACAATATCAAAACCTAATTTCCTATTTAAAAACTTTCCAAAAACTAGATCGAAATCCCCTCTTGGGCATTTCGACAAACACCTAGGCCACATCCTTGATACGTGTCCAAATGGACACGAAACTCATGAAACCTGACACGACATCGATGCATACACTTAGGGGACCCCTAGGGCTTCCTAATGATGAAGACAAATCAAAATGTCATGAAAATTTGAGGGAGTTACCTAAGCTTGAACCTTCAAGAAAAATCCCCTATTCAAATGCTCTCCTCTTGATGTCCCAATCCACCAAAATCACCACAAACTGAAATGGAACCTTAATGACAGCAAGAATAGATAGATTAGGATCTAATAGAAAAGATTTGAATGGAAAAGGAAGAGGAATGGAATTTTAGGGATTTATTGAATAGGAACAAACCTTTCCTTCTAAACTTGAGCTTTCCTAAGAAAGAGGCAACCCTAAACTAAGAGAGTATTTATAGGGTGGTGTTCCCAAGGAGGATATGGTGGCTGGCCACTTAGCCTAGGGCTTAGGGTTTTGGAATTTGTCTTGGGCTTTGGGCCAAACTACAAGGCTTTGAGTTAAATGATTAACCAAAGGCTCTAAATCATAAGCCATGACTTATGACTTTCTAAATCCTAATGCTAACTAGAGTCTAATGACCAACCCAAGGATTAGCTTAGGTTAGACTAGAGTCATATAACCTAACCAAGTCCATACTAACTAGGGTTAGCTTCTAGGTTGGTCTACAAGAGTCAAACTAGTCAAGTCAACCTAGTCCAAACAATTCTAAAATAATTCCTAAAATTCTCATAAATTCAAATAAATTATATTAAATCTAAATAATAATTAATAATCCTAAATAATTCTTAAAATTACAAAAATGACTAAAATACCCCTCAGTCTGGAAATGAACACTAGCAAGACACCAATTCATAAGTCAAGAATTTAAATAGTTTAAAAATAATTAAAAAATTACTAAAAATCATAACATGAAATAAATACCAATAAATAATAATTATAATTACAAAATTTCAAAATTACCCTCTTCTGGAAAACTGGGTGTTACATGATATGATAGGAAGACTAGCTTCATCGTCGGCACCCAGTTGGAGGCGACTGGGAACATGTTGGTGAAGGCTCGATCATACCGCCCGCCAGAGGTTGGTTATCGAGACACTCCTGTCGTATCCTCGGAGGGTACTCAGGCAGAGCCCTCGGCTGATCGCCCAAAAAGGCGTGCCGACACAGAGGCGGGTTCTTCTGCGTCGAAGAGACAGAGGAAAGCAATGTCACCGGAGGTGTCGACAGAATCAACTCCTGTGGAGGTAAGGACATCCCACATAGTCTAGTTAGTTCTGTCATTTTTTGTGAAATATGCTTTCTTTTTGTAGGAGCCGCTGAAAAGGAAACCTCGAACTCCGAGATCGGGTGCTAGCAGACCAGAGTAGGTGGCAGGCCCATCTGATGAGCACATTCTGCCGATTATATTGTCTCCCGTGGAGGAGAACCCGGATGGGGTGACTTCTGTGGAGATACAAGCTGCCGTGAGGGCTTCTGGTACTGAGGTCCCAACAGAAGCTGTTCTTCCAGATGAGGAAGAGGAATGGAGTTCGTCTTCTTCGGACGACGTTCCTCCAGAGATCCCTGAGCCTGTAGGAGCAACAGGTACGGTTGTAACATAGGAGAGGGCTGATTCCCTTCCTTGTCATGATGAAGGGAGGTCAGCTATGCCATTGCCGAGCCCTACCCCAGACCCAGCAGTAGACTCCGAACTGGTTGTCGATCGGGAGGTACCAACAGATTCTATTCCCGCAAAGGGATTTGATGAGGGAGACAAAATTCGTCTGCCGAGCCTGGCTCCAGGGGAGCTAAGTCAGGAAGCAGGCACTGATCTTGCTGTTTTGTCAGAGAAGGAAGGTCCTGTGCGGCCTGCTGATAGTATTTTGGAGGTGGAGGAGACAGCCACAGATGTCGGGTGTCCCTCCGAAATCGAGAAGGGTAAGGGTTTGCTGGTTTAACCCTCTGTTGCTCCTTCTACTTGGGGGACGATATCGACGCCCCATCCGGCTCCTTCCGTCCACTTGGCACCTCGGGCTAGTGACGAAGTGCAAGTCCTTGACGAGAGAGGGTCTGCTGAGGTTGAGGTTGCAGCCTCGCAGATTGAAGTCGGTAGGTCTTCTGCAGGTCCGCTGTCCAGAGCAGCTCCTCTAACTCCTGTTATGATGCCTCAAGTGTTGACAGACACGGACGAGTTTATACAGTTTGTTGTTGAAGCCGTGTACAAAATACTGCAGAAAGGCATATCAACGGTATTGGATGCGAACGAGAGTTTCACAACGGCAAAAGCCATGGCGCTCCCTTCCATTGGTTTGATACGTTCCCACCAGGGCCACGATCATATGGCCAAGATTCTGGAGGCATCGGTGGCCGAGCTCGACCAGCTTCTTTCTGAACTTCAGAGCATCCAACGAAATAACCATTCTGCTCTGATAGAAGCAGAGAAGGAGAATTTGATAGCTGAAGTCGAGTCTTCGTATCAGGCCACGGTGGCTGTCTGGGACCGCGAGGTGGCCGAAGTTGAGGCTACGGTGGAGAGGCTATCTCAATCTACGCAGGAAAAGGTAGAGTTGCAGGCCTCGTTGGAAGCCAGCATAGCAGAGGTCACCGCCATGATCCATCATCTTGAAGACCAGTGGACCCAACTCTTGTTAGATGCTGAGCGAGTCCAGGCTGAACATGTAGCATCTAAGGAGGAGAAAGCAGCTTTCATCCGCCAGATCCTTGCCCTGACCTGCCTGCGGCAATAGCTAGACGAGAAGTATGAGAATGATACTGCCTCTGAAGCTGTGGAGGTGATGCGTCAAGAAGCTGAACGCTGGGTCTTGGCGATTGCAGAGACTCGGGCGGAGGACTTGAAGTGTCGGATTGAAGAGCTTTCTGCCAATCCCAGTGATGCTTAGGGATTGTAGTCTCTCCTTTTTTTGTAGTCTGCAACTTTTGTCGGGGATGTAATCCTTTACTTTTATATAAAAAATAAAGAATTTTGTGGGGTATTCATTTTTGTTGTCATGAACTGATGATTTGTCTGGACCTATTATCTTTTGCGCACCTTGGTTTTCAGGTACAGATAATAAGTTTGAGAGAACCGCCATGTTTGCTCAGAGGTAATGTGGACATGGCAAATATGGGGTTCAAATGACAGAACCTTCCTACTCAGAGGTGTTATGGACGTGGTAGGAGTGACTCTGGAGGGATACGCGGAACTACTCAGAGGTAATATGGACATGGAAGTTCTGCGATTGATGTACGACAACGCAGGGGTTGTTCGTACGGGATGTTTACTCAGAGGTAATGTAGACGTGGTAAACATGATAAGCAGTGTAATCCTATATGGTGTAAGATTATGCTTTGCAGGACGTAGAGGAGCAACTCAGAGGTAATGTGGACGTGGTTGTTCTTCTACTGGTGTTAGAATGCTATGGAACAACTGGGTTCCGAAAGCATAGGATTTTGTGAAGGGAAGATGTATGTGAGCTCTGATGATCAGGTCCACTGACTCCCTTGTTGGGTAGAGATGGAAGTACATGTCTGAAAGATGTCATGAGTAGTACTTCTTTAGCAACTTGCCATTGATGGGCATCATGAACAAGTCCCCGTTCGGTCGGGCGAGGCTGTAAGCACCGTTTGAGTATACCGTCTCTATGATAAAAGGTCCTTCCCACTTAGGCTCGAACTTTCCTGGTGTTTTATGAGTCAACACCATCGGCCTCCTGACTGCTAGGACCAGGTAGCCTATTTTAAAAGTCCTTTGCTTGACCTTTTTGTTGAAAGTCTGTGATATACGGACTTGATAGAGTTCAATACGCTGCTGAGCTAGGAGACGCTTTTCGTCAAGTGCCTCCAATTCTCGGAGACGGCGACGCTGGTTGTCTTCTTCTGTTAATTGGTTTATGAGTGCCACACGGAGTGAGGGTATCTGAATCTCGAGAGGCAGTACCGCTTCGCTCCCATAGACTAAGGAGAACGGGGTGTTGCCCGTCGGGGTCCGTACCGTTGTACGGTAGGCCCAAAGACATTCGCCGAGCTTTTAGTCCCAGTCGCGTTTGTTGGATGACACGAACTTTTTGAGTAGCTTGACGATAGTCTTGTTAATGCCTCGGCCAATCCGTTTGCTGTCGGATTGTAGGCAGTTGACGCCACGTTCTGAATTTGATTCTTGTCACAAAATCTGCTGAAAACATGGCTGATGAACTGTGGACCATTGTCGTAGATAATTCTTCGAGGTACCCCAAAACGGTAGATGACATGGTGCTTGATGAAGCTGATCACCCTAGAGCTCTTCACTTCCGTCAGCGGAACTGCTTCTGCCCATTTGGAGAAGTAGTCGGTGATGGCTAGGATGAAGCGGTGTTCCCTCGATGATGGAGGGGTGATCGGTCCTTCAATGTCCATGCCCCAGGCCTCGAAGGACTAGGAGATGACCATAGGATGTAGTAGTTCTGATGGTGTATGGATAAAGTTGGCATGAAGCTGGCACACATGGCACTTTTTAGCATAGTCGACAGCGTCGGCTGCCATGGTTGGCCAGTAGTAGCCCATGCGTCGCAGTCGATCCTGCAGCTTAGGGCCAGGTTGATGAGCCCCACAAGTCCCATCATGAGCTTCTTGAAGGGCTTCGGCTGCTTCTTCGCTGGATAGACATCAAAGGAGAAGTCCATCGTAGGAACGTCAGTACAACATTTTAGTGGCTGTATCATAGTAAAATCGAAGGGAACGCCTTCTGACTGAAACAGCTTCAGCGAAGTCGATAAATGGGAACCTCCAGTCTCGGATATTAACACCGGAGCTTGTCGTCATGGCATGGGCCGTTTGTGAGCACAGGTTGTTCTTGGGACAGATCAAGTCTCGTCGAACTACCGTGACGTAGTGTTAAGTCCCGAGGGGTACCGCTAATGAAGCTGCGAGGCCAGCGAGAGAGTCAACCTCCAAGTTTTGCAGCCGAGGTACATATTCTATAAAGAACTTGGTGAAGGTTGAAATAATATTCAATGCAGCTTCATGGTAAGGAACCAAATCTTCATGGCAAACTTCGTAATGCCCTCGGATTTGATTAACGACGAGTTTCAAGTCGCCGTAAGCTTCTAGATAATCCGCCCCCAGCTGTTGTGCCAGCTGGAGTCCCATGATGAGAGCGTTGTACTCAGCAACATTGTTGGAGCACGACTTCGAAAGAGAGTAGGCATGCTGGATGACCAACTGATCGGGGGAGACTAAGATTATTCCCACTCCTGCGATGATTTGACCTTTGGGACCTGTTCTTGAAGCGCCATCAAAAAACACCCGCCAGACGAAGTTTTCTTCGGTGACGTTTGATTCTTGGACC
Organism: Iris pallida; assembly: GCA_029216955.1. Classification (NCBI taxonomy): domain Eukaryota; kingdom Viridiplantae; phylum Streptophyta; class Magnoliopsida; order Asparagales; family Iridaceae; genus Iris; species Iris pallida. The sequence continues at coordinate 5,331,327 of JANAVB010014199.1, read as the reverse complement.
TCATCCGGAATGTCTTCATAGAGTCTGGAGGACTCTGGGATGGGGTGTGCAGCTAGAAAGTCGGCCAAAGCTTGGCCCTTGACGGCTTTTTATGGAACAAACACCATGTTGTACGACGTCAACAAGATTGTCCATGTAGCAAGTCGGGAGTTCAAATATCCTAGCTTCATCATGAGAACCCTGAGTGGATTGACTCGAAAGATGACATAAATTGTCTGGCCCAAAACATAATGACGAGTCTTCTGAACGGCGAATACCAAAGCCAAACACTCCTTTTCAACGGGATTGTACCGGTGTTCGGCCCCGATCATCGTTCTACTAAGGTAGTAGATAGCTTGCTCGTAGCCCACATCGTTGTTCTGAGCCAACAAAGCATCAAGGGAATGATCCATGGCACAGACGTAGAGGAGGAATGGTTTGCCTACGACGGGTGCCACCAGGACCGACGGGCTCGTCAGGTAAGCTTTGATATCATCGAAAGCTTTTTGGCATTCTTCTGTCCAGACGTAGGAGACTCCCTTCTTTATGAGCTGGTTGAAGGGTTGGCATTTTCCAAAAAGGTTTGCTATAAACCTTCGGATGTATGCCAGACGCCCTTGCAGGCCTCGAAGTTCTCGGAGGTTCTTCGAAGGGTCCATGTCAAGGATAGCTTTTGTTTTCTCGGGATCGACGTGAATGCCTTTCGCTGTGATAATGAAGCCCAAGAACTTTTTGCTAGAAACCTCAAGGAAGGATTTAGCGGGGTTCATCTTGAGTTGATGCGCTCGCATGAGATCGAAGACTGTCTTTAGGTCTTGTAGGTGATCACCTTTGAGACGGCTCTTGACTGTGATGTTATCAACATAGCATTCAACTGTCTTGCAAAGATGTTGGCGGAAGATGGTACTCATAGCTCGTTGGTATGTAGCACCAGCGTTCTTCTAGCCAAAGGACATTACTGTGTAGCAGAAAACCCCCTTCGGAGTCCTGAATGACGTATATTTTGCATCATCGGGGAACATTTTGATCTGATTGTAGCCCGAATACCCGTCCATGAAGGACATGCATTCGAAGCCATATGTATTATCGATCATCACGTCGGTGATTGGAAGCGGGAATTCGTCCTTCGGGCAAGCAGTATTGAGATCCCTGAAGTCGATACAGACTCGTATCTTTCTATTCTTCTTGGTGACATAGACGATATTGGCCACCCAGTCCAGATGTTGCTCTTCACGGATGAACCCGCTGCTCAGGAGTTTATCCACTTCCTGATCGATAGCGTTCATGATGTCAGGACGAAAGCGTCGTTGTTGTTACTTTATAGGCTTAGCATCAGGCAAAATATTAAGTATGTGTATTACGATCTGGGGATCAAGTCCCGGCATATCTTCATAGCTCCAGACGAAGACGTTGATATATTCTTTAGCCAATTGGACCAAAGACTCCCGGTCTTCTTTCTTTAAACTTTTGCTGATGAAGATGGGTTTGGAAGGAGATCTGTCCCCAAGGTCAAATTGTTCAACCTCGTCTTCGGTAGGGGGTTCGCGTAATTCAAAATGAGACTCCCACTGGGCTCCTAGGCGTTGAGCCCAGGGTTCTTCCTCAAAGAGTTCCGGCGTTTGGTCATCGCCTTCATCCTCTTGAGATTGTGCAGATGTCATGTTGACTGATAGTACCTTCCTGAAGACTGAGCCGATACTGGTATCGAAATCCCAAGTTGATACTTCGGATGAGTGAGAGTGTTCCACTTCTTCTGCTTTCGAACTCTCTGGAGTTGCTGGCGGTGTGACATAGCCTACCCTCCATCGAGTACGATGATAGTAGTCCTACGGCTTTCTTTTAGGTGTTGGAAGCCGGATAGGAAGACGTCGACCCTTGTCATAGTTCAGGCCTTTGTTGCTTTTTAGGTCGTCTTTTGAATGAGGTACTTCGCCTTGTCCGTGTACCGATAGACTTGTATTCTGCTGGTATCTGGTTCTGGCTCGAGTGGCGGAAGGTCTTGATGACGCTCGACCTTGCCGAAGATGATGGGTTCTTCATTCCGATTCTACGGTGGGACTATAAAACAGACTCCTTAGGACGGGACTACTCGATTTACATGATTGACGGTCGTTATTTGTGTTTATAACGACCGTAGAGCATTATCTAGTGCATACATGGCATTCCAATGTAGAAGACTGGAATAATTGAAAGACACTCTATTATTGATAAAACACGAGATTTTGTCCTGCGGGATTATATTATCAAGGGAAGGTGCATCTATATCAGCAGAGATGTACTCTTCTAACTCGTCATCTGTGAGCACCGGAGCCAGTTCGGGAGAGTCCATCACAGATCTAACCTTGGGGTCCGAGAGGGCTGTGTGGGCTTTCTTTTACAGCTTGGTTGATTGCGGAGGCTTGCCTTTGAGATGCACCTTTAGGGGTGCCTCGACTGCGCCCTCGATGACAGGTGCCTTCCCCTGTAGTTTTGCCACAAGGGGAGCCGACGTCTGAGAAGGTTTTTCCTTGAGCCATATCTTCAAGGGAGCTTCAGTAGGTGCTCTACCTAGAGAAGCCGGTACTTTTCCAGGTAGCTTGATGGTCATGGGAGGCAGCATCTGAGGCGGTTTCCCTTTGAGTTGGATCTTCAAAGGAGCGTCGGGAATCATCTCTGGCTCCATGTCCGACTCTGCCACTGTTTCTGCTTCATCATCAGCGTCGTTGGCTTCTCCTTCGTCGAGTGACTTGTATAGGGTAGCATCGGTGAAGTAGGCTTCGACCCCTTTGAAAGGGTCAATGTCCGCAAACTCTGTCCAGATGATGTCGTTAGTGGACACATACTTCATACATTGGTGGAGTGTAGATGGCACCACCATGTATTCATGCAGCCACGGACGACGCAGGAGGAGGTTGTAGTTGACGTCGGCAACCACGATATAGCAAGTCACCTCGGTTCGGAGGTTACCGCGATATGATATTTCAGCCGTATTTTGCCCAACGGTTCAATTTTGTTAGTATTGAAACCGCTGATTGTCGTGTTGGAGGGCGCCAGACGGTATATCGGAATCCCCAGTATTGACAGCAGAGTCCTAGGGATGATGCTAAGAGAAGACCCTGGATCAATCTGAATCCGCTTTACCTTGACGGAGCCTATATACCCTGTGTGGTACAATGGCCTGTTGTGCCGGTTGTGCTTGAACATCATGTCCTGTTGGGTAAAGGTTTTGTTGGAGATAACCTCATCCGCACAATGACAGTGCGCACATGGAGTCGAGAGATCCTCAGGCTGCTTGACATGACTGATGAAGGACTCAGCATCCTTCAGGGCTTCACAGAGGGCTTCACGGGTGTCTTTAGAAAGACGAAGGAGCTCGAACAGTGACAAACGGGCAGGAGTACTGGCAAGTTGTGCCAGTATGTCGAAGTTGTGGGGCTTGGCTAGCCCCGAAGCATTTTCCATTCGTAAAGGCTTGTCGAAACGGGCCTCTATATGCTTCTATTTATTGGCTGTTAGAGGTTTGGATGGACCTCCTTCTTCGGCAGCAAGGGCAGTGTAGGGAGGCACCACCTCGATGGCAGCTTCGTCGGGTTGGGCGTTTAATGCTAACGATTTTGTACAGGAAGAACCTCCTCCGCGGAGGAAGAGACCATGCGGCAAGACTTGATCTTCTTGCCCTTAGCTTTGGAGGTAGAGCATACCCCCGGTTGAGTAACCTCGGAGACGAGATCGGGATGAACCCATAAGACCTCTCCCCGAGATGTGGTGAGTGGGATGAGTCCACTCACGTTGTCACGAGTAGGTGGTAGGTTGACCACGTCCATTGTCACCTTTGGGATGGGGACGATGCCATCTTGTGTTGTGGTCGGAGACAAGGTGCCAAATTGGAGCGACACCAGGTTGGCCGAGACTGTCTTCTCCTTATAGTCGACGGAGATGACATTCGCATTGATCATGCGCTGGATGTAGTTCTTGAGGACGTAGCAGTCCTGAGTTGGGTGTCCGATAAACCGGTGGTAGTGACAGTACCTCAGATTGTCCCCTCTCCTAACCTCGTCAGAATGCTTCGGGTCCGGTAATTTGATCTTGTCACCTTGCTTTCGCATCTCGAAGAGTTGCAAGGTGTCTTCGTCGTTGAAAGAATAGACCTCCTTTGGTCTCGGCGCAAGTAGAGACTTCTGAGTAGGTGCCTGTGCACCTTTGGAGGCATTGACAGTCAGCGCCTGCTTTCCCTTCGCTTCACGTCAAGGGTTGTTAGCAGCAGGCCGTTTTCCCTTGTCTTCAAAAGCAAGGAAACTAACTCCCAGAAGGCGAGCATTGGATGTCTTCTTCTCTGCGGCTTCAGCCTCAATAATCAACGAACTCCAATCGGGAGGAGGAGTGGAGTTGAGCCAGAGCTTGATCGCAGGAAGCATGTTCATGCTACAAGAGGGGAGGAGTGCATGTTCTGGCATGCCCGGGGGCAGTCTGAAGTAGGCTTGTCGAAAACGTTCGATGAAAGCTCGAACCGTCTCCTTCTCCTTCTGACGCAGCTCTATCGGGGATGCCATTATCATATCTCTCCCTCTGTCGTAGAAACGATCGAGGAAGAGACGTGTCAAGTCGTCGAAGGAAGATATGGAGTTGTTCGGGAGACTGCAGTACCAGTCGTAAGCCACTCCTTTCAGTGCCCCGACAAACAGGCTGGTGAGTAGCGCATCTTCCTTTGGGAGATGTCCCGTTTAAGACTGGAAGTACATCAGATAGCGGTGTGGAGAGTCCTTCCCATCGTATGGCGTCAATATTTATGGTTTATACTTGGGAGGATAAACCACCTTGTTCCATTCGAGGGGGTATAGTTATGGGATCCCCATCTTCTGGCGCTCCTCCTGTCTGTTCTTGGACTCGAAGCGCTCACGTAAGTCCCTGATCATCTCCACCACGTCTTCTGTGGAGCTGGGAGTCAGAGATGGTGGTACAGCCTGGAGTAGAGCATTTGATGGCTCCGACGTTCGAGGTACCTTACGGCGATCTGTATCAAAGGATACCCGTTGAAGGGGTACACTTGATTCTCCATTGGCCCCTGGGTCAGGACCGGTAGAAGGTGCTCTGGCCAAAGCTGACCGTATCTCGAACACTGCTTGAGTCAGTGTCTGTATGGAGGCAGAGTGGGTTTTGAGTCCTCCCTCCAAGGTATCCATGTGCTGGACGGGATCTGCTGGCGGCGTATCTGACTCCGCATCACCAGCTCCCGTCATGTACACCGTCATGACGTGACTGGAAGTAGATGGATCGGTTGAGGCTTCGCTTTCGGCCTCGCTCTCTTGAAGAGGAACTTCCCCCGGAGCTTTGTCTTGGCTACCCTCAGCTATGTTCTGGAGGACACCTTCGTCTTCGGGAAAAGCATCAGCAAGGGCCTAACTACCCCCAGTTTTGTCTTGGAGGACTTCTTCGTCATCGAGATGCAGATCGACAGGGACTTGACTACCCCCAGCTATGTTCGAAAGCCTGACTTCATCTCCAGGATGAAGATCCACAGGGGTTTGACTACCCCCAGCTATGTCCGAGAGGCTGACTTCGTCTCCAGGATGAAGATCCACAGGGGCTTGACTACCCCCAGCTTCTTCTGAGATCTTCTTTCTCCTCCGGGTGCCCTCAAACACTCCTAAGGATGGGACAGTAGTCTTGGTCTTCCTCGGCTGGCTCTTGGATGAGGAAAAAGTCGAGGAGCTGCCAGTCGCCTTCCGAATTGATGGGGAGTTAGAGACTAAGTTGCAAGAAGCAACATGTAGTTCTGGCTCCTCTTCAGTTGACACCTTCTTTCCGAGGCGATGTTGGAGAGGTGTTGATGATTACAGCAACTGGAATATAGACTTCCTTGGTAGGACTGTTGTCTTGCAACAACAGTTGATGGTGACTACAACACAGGTGTGCCCTGTGAGGGGCACATCGTGCTTGTCAATTGACTCTCCGGATCGGCATTTGTGAGTGATCACGTTACGCAGATCATTGGAGGAGAGTGCCACCTTCACACCCCCATCAGGCGCATGACAAGGCCAAGCGCCGGGGTTGTCAGGTGAATGCTGCACCCCCTGATCCAACACAAAAGATGTGCCCAGATCAATAGTGGGGGAGCAACATTTAAAGTGACTTAAACCAGCCTCAGACGCACAACCAGTGAAGACGCGGGGGTTCAAGACCACTGAGTTTGCCTTGCACGACTTGGTTACAAACGCAGCAGATACGCCCAAGTGTGACAAGGACTTTGAAGATCGTCTCTTTCATGGCGCAGAAGCGCCCGAGTCAACCTTGTGCAGTTTACCATTGGCTGTACGTATGATTGTGAGCATATGCCTCTGACTCACTGCTGGCATAACACGTTCGAGGCGTATGGCCCGTGCTGCCTTGGACTTCTTCATACCAGCCCGCTGGGACGCATAGTACTCAGAATCCAAATTCTCTTCGCTACGACAGCGAGTGAGTCTGTCAAAGACAGAGGCCTTCTGTGGTGCATCAGAATTAATGCGCAGGGCGTTAGCTGTGCCCATGCTCCGTCGACACATCTTCCTCGTCTGAGGGGAAGAAGGTTGGGGAATGTGGTCGGCTCCACATTTCTTCGAGAGATGCGCTACACCGGTGGGCGCTTCTTGGCTGCTGAGAACGTCAGCTGGAAGGGTCGGCTGCATCGGTAAATCCCCTTCGGTGGTGGTGCTAGGAGCGTCGACCTTGCGCACCCAGGCTTGGCGAGTCTTCTTCGGCTTCGGCAGCCGTTTCGAAGGACTTGCACTGCCTTCAGAGAAGAACTCCTCATACGTCTGTTGATTGAGGCGTACGACCAGCGTTTTGTGGGAGGAGCCCACCATCACGTCATCAGATTGTGACACAGCTTTCTCGACAGAGGAAAAAGAGATCCCCAGCAGAGTCGTCAGCTTATTTGCCATTAAAATCTTTTAATTGCGAATTTCAATTACAAATAGAACAGTGTTACAATGTAGGACTTAGATGTAGTCCTAGGAGTACACTTTTGTTTATCTGGGTCCCTGTATCGATGGAGCGAGTGGTAATGCGTTGACTCCGTTGACGATCTGACGACGGTTCTCGGTTCTCTGAAGGTCTGAGTTGCTCTGGGTGCTAGAGCTTGCGGAGAGGAAGAAGACGTTGAGTGTCTATATCTGCCTCTCTCACTGTGGGGGTATGTAGGTCTCTGTCTGTAGGTATCTCTGTGTGTGTGTCTCTGGAAGAAGGAAATGATCCCTCTATTTATAGCTTGCAGGCTGGCTGCTCATGCGTGCATATGTAGGATGTGCCTGTACGTGGGGACGGCACGTGGTTGAAGCTACGGGAGGCACATGGATGATGCACCATCATTTGTGGGTTGAACCCTTCATACTGCTTTTGTGGGCTGACACGTAGCAGAGGGGAGGATCTTTCTGTTGCTGAGATCTTGGGTGATTAGCACCCCTTCATAGGCTGAATTGAGTCAAAGGACATGTGGTGCGTGTCTGTAACTCAAAGATCTCAGATTTGGTGGAGAATTATCTGATAGGATGTGCCTGGGATTGGGCGCATGAGAAAACTTTGGCTCGCAACCTTCAGGAATTACGAACCAATCCGAGCGCATGGCTTTTGAGGCACATGCGAAGCTTCAGAAGCGACTTGACCTCTGTCTTTAGGGATCAGAGGAAGGTCTGAGGCGCATGGCTCTTGAAGCGCATGCAGAGGTTTGGACGCATGGCCGCGGAGGCGCATGCGAATGGCTGGGCGGCCAAGTGGCTTGTAACTGTCAGGGAAAAGTAATGATGATGTTGATGTCAGCAATGCTTCGTCTTCTGAAAAAGCTGCTAACTGTTCAGTCCTCTGGGGACGTGCTGCCAACTCTGTCACTTTGGCATTAATTGCTTGATGGAGTGATGCGTCGATTGGGCGCACGGGTCCATATTGATTAGGATGCATGGATCTGAGCTTTGTTGGGCGCATCCATACGGGGCACTTGGTACCGACGGACGCGTCTGCACGATGCGCGGTGTCTGACCGGCACATCCATTTGCATGACGTGTCTTTATTGGTCCGACTGTTGCGTTTCTCGAGTGCTTTAAATAACTATTTTGACTTGGCCGAATTCGAAGCGTCAGGTTCATCACCATAAATGCAAATTTATTGCACGAGATTCGGAGAGCCCGCCACTTGGCGCATGGGTTTGATTTACCCAGCCTATAAATAGTGGCAAGGCGAGAGTTTGCTTCTCGTTCTCTCACGTCTTCCCGAATGAATTTATTTGCTCGTGCACATTCTGTTGACGAGATGCTTTCGTGGGTGAAGATACGATGAATTGTCTTCATTCATGCACTTGTGAAGGTGACTGTTACATCCAAAAGTCGGGATCGCGGGCTTCTGAGGCAGGCGGAAGGTGCCTGTTGCATCCAAAGATCGGGATGCTCGAGTCCTGTCTCCGTTATGCTGGAAGAGCCACAGATCGGAATTGTGGTGCTCCCGACTTTGGAGAGTTCTTTCTCCTGCCAGAGTGGGGTGTTGCCCATTCTGGTTGTGTTGAAAGCTGCTCCTTTAGCCGCGAATCGATTACGGTGCTCTCCTCTTCCATGGGCTTTAGAGAGCTCTTCCTCCAGCTAGGATGGGGTTGATCGCCCACCCTCGTTCTGCTCAATAAATGCTTTATTTGTCGAAGCACTTGATCGGGTTGAAGTGGAGCGCATATGCTGAGACTTCAGTATGCGCATAACTGAGACGCTGAAGGGATGCGCATAACTGAAATGCTGAAGGGATGCGCATAACTGAGATGCTAAAGGGATGCGCATAACTGAGATGGTGAAGGGTTGCGCCTTACTGATGATGCGCCGGTCGGGAGGCGCATGGCAGTTTGCTGTGCCTGGTTGTAGTCTTAGGATCTTTCTTTTAGAAATTCTCCTTTTGTATAGCCTTTTTTTAGACATGTAATAGACTTTTATATGAAATAAAAATCCTTTTGATGTCTATACTTTTGCTGTCTTGCTGTGCCAAGTACTTCGTTTGAGCTCCCTGGCGCATGTAGTGTTAGGCGCATAGGAATTCCAGCCTGTAGGTGCGCCTAAAATTCCATGCTTCTACAGCTTCATCGAACCTTTCACTATTCATGGAAGGGTCAGTGCAGTGG